>CM076577.1:704513347-704815011 GCA_034641835.2 Pinus albicaulis
CTGTCTTCACGTTCAGGCATGTTCCAAGTGGCCTCTCAAGAAAAACCACATATGGGTATATTCCACGTCATGTCTACATTGTTCGTTGCTCACCATGAAGGAAAAACCGAATTCTGGATATGGTTTTGGTACGTGGGAACACATTTAAGAAGGCAGACTTCTAATAGGACTGTCTTAGTCTAGATGTCCTTTTTCTCTTTACGTTGCCATCTTCAAGAGTCCTAATGTGATTTCGATAAGGAAAGACAAGGATCCCTGTATTGTTGCAAGTTCTGTTATGTACATTTGTTATAAAAACACTTGGGAAACCGAGAGATAGGCTAGATTTTGCTCTAGATTTTGCTTAGATTTTATGCTACATTTCTGAAGACGCAGATTACTCTGTTCAAGTTATTTCTCCTTTAATGAAGAAGACAACATTGTTTTGAGAGCGTTGATTTGATTTGGAGTTAGATTCCGTCTGGTGGTAGAGGGCCCCTGCCTCCTGCACGATTTTACTTGCATAATTTAGATAAGTATCTTAGTTGTTTTTACGTTTTTGAAGTTTGAATTCGTAGTTGTTTTCATTAGCCACTATAGTTATACTTTTTCTAAGAACTCTTCCAAAAGATCATGATAATGAATGGGAAATGGCTATAGTGTTGTAGGATTTAATTGTAATTTCTTTTGTTCACTATCACAGTTATACTTGTTCTAAGTACTCTTCCAAAAGAAGAAACTCTTCCAAAAAATCCTTATAATGTCTAAAGCATGACTGTGATATTGAACGTTTCAGTTGTTTTGTTTTCACTAAGTAACATAGCTGTCCTTGCTCTTAAAACGCTCTTCCAAAATATCATAATGATGGGTAGGAGATAGCTATGATATCTTAGTTTTTAATTGCTTTCAGTCTTTACGTTTGCATTTGCACTGAATTGTACAGTCAGGATTGTTCTAAGAAACTCTTCCAAAATACCAATCATGATGGACAAAATAGACTGTATAATCCTATAGATTAATGCATGTTAACTTAGTTAGGATACTCCGGAGTCTAATTGCATTTAACTCATGCTCTGTTATTTATTTTAAGTTTGATAATGGCTTACTAGTTCAGCACTGTTTTAGATTAGTGACATCTTAAGTTCAGTTTTAGCTTAACTCATTGCATTTTCACTCCACATTTAGTTATCATCCACTGCATATTAGATTACTTCAGTTGTTAAACTTAACAAAACAGTCTTCATTATTTACAAAACCTCTTCTTGTTCCAAATCTATAATCAATTCATAACCCTATGAATAGAAGACAGTATCATTTCAAGGCCTGAAGTACTTTTGCAACTTCCCTTATCATCTCACAAACAAACATTTCCTCAAAAGACTATTTTAAGAAAATCTATAACCTTTGAGTGAAGTGTAGTGGTATCAAACTAAGTTGCAGAATAGAGTTAGGAAATAGTCTTAGAGTAGAAGATCTTATGATGTCAACAATATTTTTCTCCAAATATGTTTCTACAAATCTTTAATCATGGATAAAATATTGTCTCATTATAAGCTGATGGTTTAATTGTTTAGATTAGGAGAATTTGTATACTTAGCTGACCATTTCTCAAACTCTCCCAAAATACCTTTGATAAAAGAATTGGACAAGTTAAGTTTGTGTTTTGATTCATTTCCTTAAAGTCATTATCAAGCTTAGTATTCTGCTTAGTCATAGTTTAGATTTGATTCTGTTTCAGTATTTGCATTTTCATTTGTCATTTGTCATCAACCAATTAGGCTTCACTCTGTTTTTAACCAGTAGCTTCTTTCCACTAGCTTTTTAGACATTTTCCTTGTGAACATAAAACCACCAAAAGATAAAAAACATCATAAATCATCACAAAAGACCAAAACATCATAAAAAACTAAACACAACGCATTAAGAGACAAACACCTAGGCACATACAGTGCGCTTCACTTCATCAGTTTACGAACCCTGGTTGACAATTAAATGAACTCAATTTAGGAGACTAGGTTGAGCACAAACAATCATAAGAATGCATCTTAGAGTAAAAAATACTACATCAATTACTTGTATTTATTGTATAGATAATGATGGATTTTGATTGACTTGGCAGTGAAGGTACAAATCCTCTTGCATCATGAGCAATACAACTTTTCAACCAGGGTCATGTCGAGGATATTTTTGCTTGTGCGCTTGACCAGGTTCGTAATGTCACATTTTGTAAGTTCCTTTATAGTTCATAATTCAATATTAAGCTTGTTCATGATTATTATCTAGGTTTTTTGTATGTGTTTTTTCATGTATTTGATTGTAAGCAACTCTGCATGTTTCCTGTTGTTCACTATGATTTCTCCCATTACCACTCCCAAGATGAATCCGACTTTATTGTTACATAGGTTACTTTATTGTTACTATGATTTCTCCATTTACGATTTCATAGGTTACATCATGTAAAGTTGTCAATCTCGGGTTGGTGATGAGCTTTAGTTCTCCAGATTTGGGGCTTTTCTGATATTTTCTCCCTCATGTCATTCCTGCATCACCTCGTTGTTTGAGCATGCCAATTGTCTACCACTTTTACCAATTGGCACATGTCAATCCCTGAGTGGTGCCACATTTCACCTATTTTCAGGAGTTTAGGGTTTCTCTAACATAGCTTCAGAAATCTGATTCAGTGCCTGCTTGAATATTGTCACATAATACTCATGGTTTTGATTGATGAGCATGTTCTGAATGGTTGGTTGATTCATAAGAACCACCCATATAGTCATCTTGAGATATTTCAGAAGTTTTCTCGGGTTTCCTTTTTCACCGTTTCTAGTGGGTGGGATGGTGTGGGGTGATCCATCAATACTGGTGCTCTTGTAGTAGGGAATTTGTTTTGGGGATATAAAGGAGCATTTGATGTAGATATCCCATTGGATGCATTCATAGATGGGCACGAGAGGTCAAGAATTTAAATTAAAAATATGCAACCTCTAGCATGACAACCTGAAGGCCGCGAGAGACACTGGTTAAAGATTGTTTTGTGCTGGCCTTAATATAGTCGTGATTTCTTTCTATTATCTTAATGCAAATATATAGTTCGGTCTCATTAAAATGAGGATTGTGGTTGTATTTCTCTTTGGTTGTTTCTCTCTTAATGCTCCAGAAGTTGCAAAAAGTTGCGATAGTTGTTTAGTTTTCTTGTTACAACTTAAAAGTGGTTTTTAGCAATGGGAGTCATGTTTTTTAAGGTTCATACTAATATGAAGATCTTGTAATTCTATATTCAGCATAAGAGAAGATGGCCTCTTCTTTGGGCGGTATGACAACAATTTCCACATCTACCTCATTGGGTAACAATGGAAAGGGGAAGAAGTTGGGTGCAATGTTTGATAATTATGGCAGACAATTGTCTTCTCTTTCAATTTTTTCACCCATTTCCTTTAATCGCTCAAGAAGAAGAGGGACTCTGAGATTACGCGACAGAGAGAAGGTAGTTAATACAAGAGCTATGGAAAAGGAGTTGTACTTCAACAAGGATGGCTCATTGACAAAAAAATTGCAGGTCAGAGAAAAAATTATGTTTAAAGGAAGGTCACCTGCACGTGAAACTTCACTGCGGTGGATCTTTCCTTGTCCACTTATATTCGATTTTAATGTGTTATTTTAATTTTTCATGGAGGTTTTTTTTTGCATATGGTCTGGCATTCAATTGCACACTTACTGAAAGCATTGTCAATTTGTCTTGCAGGCGGTGTGAACAAACTTGCTGATCTTGTTGGAGTTACCCTTGGGGCGAAGGGAAAAATGTTGTCTTGGAGAGCAAGCATGGTTCTCCGAAAATAGTTAATGATGGTGTGACAGTAGCTAAGGAGGTAATTTGTAGATGTGTGCTTTGGTTTTATTTTTAACGTTGTATTAGTTCCCCCTCTTAAATGTCTTAGATTTGGTAGGCATAATTTGAAAACTCAAAGGTGAAAGGAAACATATTTGTTACCCGGTGGTCTACTTGGCCTATGGACTAGCCACATTAGAGTAATGCATAAAGATTTTCACAACAATAAAAGGAAAGGGTTATGGCTAAGTCAAATTTTATTTTTATTGACAGTGTAATGAAATGTATCTCAATGCTATGGTTTTGGCCTTTTTATTGGTTGAATTAGAGGACCCAGTTGAAAATATTGGGGCCAAGTTGGTAAGGCAAGCTGCGGCAAAGACAAATGATTTAGCTGGGGATGGAACCACAACATCTTTTGTTCTTGCACATGTTGGAATATTGAAGAATTTCAGAACAATGAATGGAGAATAAATCTCCCTTCCTCTAAGACAGAGAAAATAAAAATTTCTTTGACAGGAGACAGAGTTTCAATACTTTGAAAACAAACTTCTATTCCCTTCAATAACTCAAAAAAAAACTATTACACTACTTCCTCACTAAGAGGGATTACAAAATTATGACTGCTACAAAACGCAATGCATAAAACCAACTCACTGTCTGTTCAAAACAAACATACTCCGTCTCTAAAACACTCTGCTGTGTTTTTCCCTTTCGCACTGCTGTGCATACACACTTAAAAAGTTACACTCAGTCTTTCACTTTTTACACACTGCTGTGTAATAAAAAATTTACGTACTGTCTATAAAAAAAACTACCAAGCTTTTTGGACCTTTTTATTTTTATATGCCGTAACATATAAAACATATTATAATAAACCCTCTTTAAAAAAAAATAAAATTAAAAATAAATTCTATGGCCCACCTTTCATTTCGCATATGATATATATAACATATGTTTAAAACATATGTATATATTAAACTATCAAAAAATTAAAGAACCCTTTCCGTCGGACTTCAAAAGTCTGAATAGATTGAATTTCAAACCAAATTCACGTTCCAAAATGGGATGCTGACGTCTGCCTAATTTTAACTCGAATTCTCAATCCAATGTGCCCTATAAAAAATTCGGGTCCGGTTTTCAGGTTTTTAGATTCCCTTCAATTTCATGCGATCCAATATTAATGCTCCACGTGTCCTCCTTTTGAATTTACAAAACTGTCGGGTAAATTTCTGTTTGTTTAATTTCTGGTTGGTGAATTGCGTTAATGCTGGTTGTTGTGTTTAAATACAATCTTGTACAGAAATATGGCTACGGCCGTCTACAAAAAAAACTTGCAGGAATTTTAAATGCTGAATTAAATTTCTGGATGGCATGCAAGCAACCTCCAAAAAAAAATGTTGCTGCTGCATCCGTCCTTCTGCTGCAGCAGTTGAAGTTAAAATTCAACAGCACGGGGTTTAATAAGTGAGGGTGTAAAGGTAACTTTTTGTCGATAGTACTGGATTAAGATCATCTATTCATTTTTGTAGGGTCTTATGGTGTTTGGTTTTTTAGTTTTGGGTTGAGCTTATTGAGTCTAAGATAGTTTTTGAGTGAAAAAATTGCTATCAGGTATTAAAAAATTTTGGTTCTTTTGTCAAAATTTATGAGCTTGTTAGGAAATACAAAACTGACAATGGTTGTATCTTAAATTTATGGAAAATAATTTGAAATGAAACCTTTTTGTTTAGGTTGTTGCAGCAGGTGCAAACCCCGTTCAAATTACTAGGGGCATTGACAAGACAATAAAGGCCCTTGTTTTGGAACTCAAAATTTTGTCAAAGGAGGTAAACGCTTGCCTTTTGAGTAGGCTGGTTTTCCTTTTTGTTGATGGTTTGATGTATCTAATTGAATTAGTTGCCTAAGGTATTTTTGGTTGCAAACTCCTTTTCATTTTTCATACATTATTGGCCTTGTGGAATACATTTGATTGTGTGGTCTTGTTAGATCTACAACATTTGTAGTTGTTTAGTCTTATGGCCAAGGTGCACTTTTATTATGGAAATAGTTGATGCAATATTGTCATTTAATCCGTACTGCAGGGTAGCATGTTGAGAAGTTTCTTGTGAAACATTTGGTATTCAAAATGACACTTGATCCTATACAGCATCATGCACTTGACTTCAAAATTAATATTCAAAGTGTGCCAGACAATTCTTGGAAAATTTCAAATATTTATGTTGTTTTAAACCATTATCTTTTTCATGTATTGGATGCTGAAAATGAGAAAAAGACTTTGGTATGAAACCAACTGGTGAGTAATTTCCAGCAAAACAACCACTTCCAAGACATGATTTAGAAGTAGAACATATGTACTTATGAAGCATAGAAAGATATCCTTGATGCATTGTCAATGTTTGGCTAGGGTTATTTTTGGAAAAAATAACTCCTTATTCCTAGAATAGTGATCTTCAATACAAGTAAATGCCAGAGAAGAGAGATCATCGTGTGACGCAACAAAACTGAAATTGGACCCCCAAGGAGAGCTGGTGTGTCTACAATCGCTCTGTCGGCATTTTCCCTTGGTGTACCCCGTTCTTTTCCTCCAGCCTGAGTCTTAATTGACTTCTTCTTTCTTCGGGTTTATTTATCAAATTCGTAGAATTTGATAAATAAATACTATCCACAATGGTTGGACTTTAATTTATATTCCCGACTTTATATTATCTCTAAGCCTTATAACCAATGTTTAACTTTCAACACTTTGTATTTATACTCCACGTTTCTTTTTAAATAAATAACTTGTAATGAACTTTCGGCTCTATATTTCACCACCCAGCCTTACAAAAATCACGCTCCAGACTTATGCTAATTATCCGCCAATCATTTAATTAAACAATTTCATTATACTCCGGCCCCACCTATATATATCAATAACCAATCAAACACTCGTATCGTACCTGGCTATCCTTCGCACACCTTAGTTAACCTCCGGGAAAGTTCAACGTGCGACCACCGTCCGATAGCCCTTCTCCAAATCAATGCCTCTTGGAAATTTCGCTCGGCTTCCAACGTCGGGCTTTAACGTGGGATGGTGCGGGTTAAACGGTGGTTTTCCGGGGGTCACTTTGCCACATGTCGCATTCCCTATGGAATCGCTCGTGAATAGGAAATACCGCCTACTCAGCAAAAGCGGTGCGATATGGGCAACCCGCTTTTGTGATTCCGCTCGTGGTTTTGGTAGAGGGCTTGACCACGGGTGCAAGTCTGGTTCCGCTATCCTTTTGTTTGTTAACTCATGTCCAATCCTTGGGTTAGGTTCCGAAAGCACAACAATTTTGTCTCTTTATTAAGTGGGATTTTTATATTTGAACAGTTTTCACGACCCCGGTTCTCTACACAGACCTCGCCTTGGATATTTTTACATAAAAATGATTGTTCTCAATAATTATTTATATAAATTTTCCACATGTTTAGTGTGGTATTCCCGTGATTTATTATAAATATGTGTATTATCAAAGAAAACCAACACAAATTTTATAAAATGGGATCAAACAAAATTGTTCTTGAGTCGAGCCCGCCGGACTTCAAACAGCGATAAACCATAATTCAAACCAAATTCGCGTTCCAAAATAGCCTGCTGACGTCGGCCAATTTTGTGACGCGAATTTCTTATCAAATTCGCCCTAATATTTTACGGGTACGGATTTCCACTGCGCGAGCGGCCCAAACAAAGATCCGCTCCAATCAATTTTTGCCACGTGTCCTCAATAAAAACTTGCCCTGCTCCCGGCTGCGGGTGCATTCGATGGCGTTTAAGGTGATGGGACATGGATATGGCGATTTCATATCAATCACATTAACATTTAACGTTGTTCAATTAAGTTTTCACATCAAATCCGCATTAATTAATTTTTAACACTGTTCAAGATCGGACCTCCACTCCTCTTAGCGATTCCGCACGCTCCAATTTGATCTGGCCTTCGGCTCTCATTATTAATGATCAGAGATTAATTATGACGGGCGTCCTTTGATTGCATTGCAGACGGGTCAAAAAAATGGCGTTTAGCCATGGTTTTTCAGACAAGCTGGTTGCTGGATTACACTGCCCGCTAACTGTGACGATAAGGAGAAGTGGCCAGCTGAACTGCTTCCTAAACCTTGTTGCATATTTGCATTTCTCTTGGTTCTGTCTCTGTCTGTCTTCCTCTGTTAATTGGAATTCTGCTTCTTTGTCTCCTCTTGTGCCCACTGCGCCTGAGAGTGCACCCATGCCTCACGTGCGTCATAGGATGCGTTGCCGCAGGGGGAGCACTAGAGGTCAACCCTGGCGCGCTCCCTCCAGCCCCTCAACAGAGTCGACTTCCGGCCAGTCCAGTGATTATTACTTAGGTCGATATCCAAATACTAGGAGTGGGTGGGGTCGGCTTGTAGGATCTGGCCACCATATGGATTCCCCTGCTCCTGGCTTCCCCACCGCTAGTTCACCTTCTCCCACGACGCGCACTGCGCAATTTTCCTTTAATTGCTCTCTCAACCGCCCGCGAATCACGGCTTTAGTCACTGTGGTCTTCCGCGAGGAGGCCCAAACGCAGGAAGAATGCACCCGTCCGGCGGGTCTGAGCTCGGAAAAAGCTGACCAGCATTCGGGCCTTCAGGAGGGGAGCCGTGGCATGCATGTGGAGGTAGCACGTAGCGATCCTGGACCTTTCGAAGGATGGTGCCGAATCGTGGAGGAATCACCGGAGGAGTAGTTTGGTTAATTTGTTTTTCTTTCTTAGCAGGCCCACTTAATTGGGTTGCTTTTAGTTTATTTTACTGTGCTGGACCTTTGTAATATTTTTGAATTCTGTAAATTAAACATTCAAGACTGGTTTCCCCGTATGAGGGAAATCTTCTTAATTTTTTGATTTTTTGATGACAAATTTGCCATGAGTATGGCCAGGCAATGTTTTTGACTTCGGTGTAATTTTATTCGCAATGTTAATAGATTAACTTTACTTTGAATTCTCACATGATTAGCGTTTTTCTTGATCTATTAAAGGATTTTGGGTACTTTAATTTGTATTTGGAACAATGGATGTCGGTACTCTATCTGTTGCTTTACTATTCTACATACTGCTATTTCACTTTCTTATAGATGGCTCGGGCATATTTGGATGCTTTCTCAGATTGTCGATAATCTCCATGTGGACCGTTACTGGATTTTATATCATGTCCTTGTATGTGACATGGGGTATTTTTCTATCATTGTCTGGGGTGGGACTTCCACTTTTCTGGATGGATATTTGGGTTCCAATCTTCAGATGTGAAAATGTAATGACTTCATGGGCTGTTTTACTTCATATAATATATTCAAAATAGCATTTTTTCTCTTCTGAAAAAAAAATGATTAATGTTTATCATTCTGCCTTCAAAACTAGCGATGCTGGTCTATGTTGCTGGTTTATTGATATGGTCCGATGGTCTTTTTATATTTTGGACATATCACACTCCTCACATGATTAGCGTTTTTCTCTGTTCAAGGATTTTGGGTACTTTAATTTGTATTTGGAACAATGGACGTAGGTACGTACTCTATCTGTTGCTTTACTATTCTACATACTGCTATTTCACTTTCTTATAGATGCCTTGGGCATATTTGGATGCTTTCTCAGATTGTCGATAATCTCCATGTGGACCGTTACTGGGTTTTATATCAAGTCATTGTATGTGACATGGGGTATTTTTCTATCATTGTCTGGGGTGGGACTTCCACTTTTCTGGATGGATATTTGGGTTCCAATCTTAAGATGTGAAAATGTAATGACTTCATGGATTGTTTTACTTCATACAATATATTCAAAACATCGTTTTTTCTCTTGTGAAAAAAAATAATGATTAATGTTTATCACTCTGCCTTCAAAACTAGCGATGCTGGTCTATGTTGCTGGTTTATTGATATGGTCTGATGGTCTTTTTATATTTTGGACATATAACACTCCTCACATGATTAGCGTTTTTCTCTGTTGCGGGATTTTGGGTACTTTAATTTGTATTTGGAACAATGGATGTCGGTACTCTATCTGTTGCTTTATTATTCTACATACTGCTATTTCACTTTCTTATAGATGCCTCGGGCATATTTGGATGCTTTCTCGGATTGTCGATAATCTCCATGTGGACCGTTACTGGGTTTAATATCAAGTCCCTGTATGTGACATGGGGTATTTTTCTATCACTGTCTGGGGTGGGATTTCCACATTTCTGGATGGATATTTGGGTTCCAATCTTCAGATGTGAAAATGTAATGACTTCATGGACTGTTTTACTTCATATAATATATTCAAAACAACGTTTTTCTCTTGTGAAAAAAAAATGATTAATGTTTATTACTCTGCCTTCAAAACTAGCTATGCTGGTCTATGTTGCTGGTTTATTGATATGGTCTGATGGTCTTTTTATATTTTGGACATATCACACTCCTCACATGATTAGCGTTTTTCTCTGTTCAAGGATTTTTGGGTACTTTAATTTGTATTTGGAACAATGGACGTCGGTACTCTATCTGTTGTTTTACTATTCTACATACTGCTATTTCACTTTCTTATAGATGCCTCGGGCATATTTGGATGCTTTCTCAGAATTGTCGATAATCTCCATGTGGACCGTTACTGGGTTTTATATCAAGTCCCTGTATGTGACATGGGGTATTTTTCTATCACTGTCTGGGGTGGGACTTCCACTTTTCTGGATGGATATTTGGGTTCCAATCTTCAGATGTGAAAATGTAATGATTTCATGGACTGTTTTACTTCATATAATATATTGAAAACAACGTTTTCTCGCTTGTGAAAAAAAAATGATTAATGTTTATCACTCTGCCTTCAAAACTAGCGATGCTGGTCTATGTTGCTGGTTTATTGATATGGTCTGATGGTCTTTTTATATTTTGGACATATCACACTCCTCACATGATTAGCTTTTTTCTCTGTTGCAGGGTTTTGGGTAATTTAATTTGTATTTGGAACAATGGACGTCGGTACTCTATCTGTTGCTTTACTATTCTACATACTGCTATTTCACTTTCTTATAGATGCCTCGGGCATATTTGGATGCTTTCTCGGATTTGTAGATAATCTCCATGTGGACCGTTACTGGGTTTTATATCATGTCCCTGTATGTGACATGGGGTATTTTTCTATCATTGTCTGGGGTGGGACTTCCACTTTTCTGGATGGATATTTGGGTTCCAATCTTCAGATGTGAAAATGTAATGACTTCATGGACTGTTTTACTTCATATAATATATTCAAAACAACGTTTCTCGTCTTTTAAAGTTTCAATTTTTTTTTTTTAAATTGAACCCTCCGTCGGTCTACTGACGCCTTGTAGACGTCGGAACTGCGACAACCTAGAAACGTCGGAAGAGAGATAGTATAAAAACGTCGGACCACATTTCGTCGGAATTGCGACAGATTACAAACGTCAGAAGAGCGACGTTCCAAACATCGGACCACATATCGTCGACATTGCGACATCTTACAGACATCGGAAGAGTGACGTCCAAAACGTCGGACCACGTTGGGTCGGAATTGCGACCGTTTACAAGTGTCGGAAGAGCGACGTTCCAAACGTCGAACCACATTTCATCGGAAGTGTGACAGTTTACAAACGTCGGAGGTGCGATGGTTTGTGAGACGTCAGAAGAGTGACGCTTATTCAGAAGCGACGGAAGAAGTGTCGATAGTGCAACAATTTTTACGTGCGTCGGAACTGCGATGGCATGACAAACCACGGTTTGTCCGCCCTCGAACTGTCGCTCTTGCGACGACTATGTGTCGGAATAGCGACGAATTGGCCGTCGGAATTTCCGCCAAATTTTCTAGTGTTCACTCCATGATATGTTGAAGTGCATCCTCCTTGAGGTCTCTCCATGAGAACCTCTCACCGATGGCTCGGTAGAACCTATGAGGTTCTGAATAGGCTATATTCATAAGCTTCTCTTTGAGCTGTGAGATGCTCATTAAGAAGGCTCTATCCTGATAATGGAAGACAAGATTTCTACCATATACCATCTTCCCATCCAATGCTTCATAATTGAAGTGGTCATCGGAATGCTCCAAGAATAATTTGTCTCTCAAATCATCACTACTCCTCAGTGATAGCGCTACTGATCTCTATGATAGTGCATATGTTGTCTCATGGCCCTCTCCATACACAATTCTAAACTCATAGTTCTACATTGTACTGATCCACCATTGCTGCCTCTCTTGCAGCTGCTGCTCCTCCTAAAAATGATGTTGGAGACCATGGTGGTTGGTCTTCACCCGAAATCTACCATCAATAAAAAACTGTCGGAATTTGACCAATGCATGCATAATGGCCAATATCTCTTTGTTGTAATTAGAATATGAAAATTCATGCGACAGTAACCTCCGGTTCTCGAAAGCTATTTTATAGCTTCTCTGCATTAGGACTATTCTCATCCCATCCTCTGGAACTCCACACTCCAATACAACGTGTTGTGTGCATCTCAACAATGTAAAACTGGGATGGATATACATCTCCTCCTTGAACAAGTCAAGGGTCTTTTGCGCAGTGATAGTATACTGCACCAAATCAACAAGGTGCTCTAACCCTTGGTCATGCTATTTCCCTGATGGCACGACCCCAAAAATCTCAAGTTGAGGTGCTGAAATAATATGGGATGGAAATTTTTGCAAACCTTGGATCAGCTAATACTTGGGAATATCTTGCAAAGCTACAATAGTTCCTCCAACCGGTGAAATTTCTTCTCCAACTGCTAGTGATGGTGATGGCTACTCCTCTACTGCTGCACCAATGCTGGTATATGCTTCCTCCTCCTCATGTACCTCCTGAATCATGCATGGTACTCTCAATGTAAAATGGTCAGGACCATCTTGCAAATATGCAAGTGCTCCTCCTACTGATGTAATTACTTCTACTGCAACTGGTGGTGGTGGTAGTTTCTCTTCTTCCGGAGCAATAGTGCTGACATATTCCCTTTTCTCCTCACATATTTCCTCATCAATTTCAAAAAATTTCTCTATGGAAAGTGTCTCCGGTTTTCTTATGTCAAACCTCTCTACCAACCTTTAAGTGAAGTCTACATATGAAATCACTCTTGCATGTTTCATATGGCTGAACCACCAACCCTTTGCTTCACCCTCAAGGCACAATATTACAATCTAAACAACCTCTCTTTCCACTACTGGGTGTAGCTGGAAGAAATCATCTAACTCCTTCATCCAAGAATTTTATGTGCTTGTGGATGACCCATCAAATGTAGGTAGGAAGAATCTATTCTATATGTGCCCTTTTCTTCTATTGCTGCTGCAGGGTCTTTGGTTTTCTTTGATCTGGAAAAATGTTGGAGAATCAAATTCCACTTGAATGCTCTAGATTGAGATTTGTACTCCGCAAGATATTCACTCAGAGTCTCATGCTCCAAGTATCCTCCATCTCCACACCATTCATTTCCTTCTGCAAGGAAAATGAACATAGTAGAGTGTTTTGGAGCTTTCTGCATTGTCGGTTGTTTATGTTGTTGATAGGAAGTGCTTGAACCTTCCTCAATTTGAAACCTTCTTTGGGTTTCTCTTTGCGTTTCCCTTCTCATTTCTTTAATCTCTATGGAAAGATCCTGCATAGATCTGAAGAGAAGTGTGGAAAAACTCAATTCCTTCGCCATTGTAGATCTCTACTTTATGCTTCTTCTTATGATGTCATGAAATGTAGTGCCCACAAGTTGAGCCAAAGATCATGCTCTGATACCACTGTAATATCCAAAAATAGGAAAATATAGTAATACAAAAAACAATTAATGGAAAATACAATAATATGGAAATAGACTGTAAACACCATAAAAATAGACATAATAGCTGAGTCATTTTATTAATCAAGAGGTGAAAATACAAGTACAATAGTGCTAAAAAATAGCAACACTCAAGCTGACAGAGATGGCTAGAGTGACCCTCAAGTCCTCTCACTGAAAGCACTACGTAGCTGTTGATCTCCTGGAAGCCATACTACGCTGTCGCTGCTAGAAATGCTCGAAATATAATTTCTAGCTGAAAAGGGATGCGTAGATCAAGCTGTTATGGAGCTCAAAAAATGCTAGGATTTGGAATATGAGATCTATGATGAAAACCCAGAATAACATAGAAAGGATTTCTAGATTGGCTCACCATGGAAAATCACCCTCCTAGGGCTTGCAATATATAACTGCTGGGTATCCAGATCTATGGCATGAACTGAAGATAAGATAGCTGCAATAACACTCAATCGAATCAATGCTTGAAGGGTTGGCCCCTTCTCTTGATTCCCAAGCTAGAAGCTTGAGATCTAGCTAATCCTTCCTCCTCTCAAGTTGTAGCTATTGAATGCACAACTGTTGGAAGTGACTGCACTATCAAGAGGGCTAAAGTTGTAGCCTGCTTCTAGGTGATGAAACATAGCTCAAATATAATGGAAATAATCTCACCAAAGTGAGGTGATGATCCCTCACAGGATTCCAAGCTGAAATACTTGGAACTTCCTTCCTCCTCTGACCCTACACTGCTGGAATGTGTAATTCCTGCAGAAGCTATTGTTGCATGGAGGTGTAGAATGATGGCATGATGCCGGATGTCACAATGCTACTCCCGGAAGACTGAAATGGATGCACAAGGTGAAGGTTTGATACCTCCATAGGTTTCCCAGCTGAAATACTAGAAACTACCTTCCTTCTCTCAAAATTTAGGGTAGGAATGCGTAATTATCGAATATGTATGTGCTGAAGAGAGGGGCTGAATGTGGAACCAATTCCGGATGATGAATGGCTGCTCAAATAAACCTTTCCAGAGTAGGCACTCGAAGTCCCCCATGGATAAGGGTGGGATCTACTCTCGGAGACACCCGTGTGATAAACAACACTGTAGACTTAGCTAAACAACTGAAGTGTGCAAAGAAATGTTAAACAACAATATAATATCAAAATCTAGAATGATCTCTATGTCTTCCCTCACCTTCCTTATATGCTTTGTGAGCCTCCCCTAGCCTTGGTCCACCTCATTACTGCGCTGCATATGTGGCCACTATCCTCCATGAATACTACGCCATCCTCCATGATCTCCATCATTTCTACGTTTACTCTCCACTCCCTCCATCATGTGTGCATTTAATGCACCACTTCCTCCACCATCTCATCATTATTTCTCCCTTATCTTACTTTATTCCTCCACTATCTCCATCATCTTCCTCATTATTTCTCCATGATATCCACTCTTCCTTCATCAATAAGCTTCTCCACTACTCTATAATGCTCATCCACTATCTAACTAACCCACATTCATACAATAGGAGTGGATTTTATTCATCTATGGGGCTTATGGGTCCCTCCACCCTTTTATTTACTTAACTAATTAAGAAAATTAGGAACTCTAATATTCCAATTAACTGATCGAAAATTTGGAGTATTACATCGGCGGGGGAGTGAGGGGAATAAAGGGAGGTGAAGGAAATTTGCGAGAGGGGGGAGGGGAAAAAGCGGCTAGAGGGGAGTGCATAATAGGCATAACAAGGGAATGGATGCTGGGATGATATTCGATATCCATGTCTCTGGACAAATGATTCAAGGAGGAGGATGAGTGGCTGAAGAGCATAGAGAGATGAGAAATTCAATTGGTGGCCTTGGTTTTAGCTTCTTCCTTTCCCTTCAGATGCATGGCTAGGAGTTTTTGGAGGGACCAGAGGGATGAATGTCCACGATGGGTATCCTCTTCTTTCATGGCCACCACCTCTATACGAATGTGATCAGGTATGTTGTGGTCAAACATAGTGGCTATGGATGTGTCATACATGGTGGTTGGGGGTCGTCCACAACCTATGTCCCGACTTGGGTGATGAGCTCTCCCTCTGTCACCGATTATGAGTGTGATGTAGGGGGAGTGAGGCACAAGGATGCTGTCAGAGGAAATGACGAGGATCACTAGGGTAGGTAACTAGAGGAAGAGTAACAGGGAGGCCAAGTTGCTGTGAGATAAAGAGCCTCGATCGACAAGCTGGTCCATGCATTCCAAGGATACATGACATGTGGAGTAATGAGGCCTTATTTTCCATGAGATGAAAGATTCCTTTCATGTGCATGCAACCATCAATTCTTCCAGTGAAACCACCCTTAGGTCACTGGATCTAGGGGATTGATATTGTTATAATTAATTGTGTGTAATTTAATTAATTGTAGTATGATTTGGATGGTGTGACAACTGAAGTCCTGGATCGGTCCCTCAGTTTAGTGTGGCGGTGAATTATTTTATTTTCTGTTACAGTTTGGATTGCTGGGAAACTAGACTGCCTGGCTCATAATGGTAACATATAATGATGAAGGAAACATCTAGTCCTAGGAAACTTATATCAATAAAGACAATGTATAAATATTGTATTTAGTTTTTTACTATTTGAAAACTCACAAAAATAGAGGCAATTTATAAAATATGTATTTGTAATCTATTTAAAAGGTCATCAAGCATCATGATAATACAAGTGAATGTTAGTATTTTATCTTAATCTGGTGTGATTATGTTTGATTAATTTCTTTCTGAGTCTAGTTTCTGGAAGATCCAACTAAGAGGTGGGGCTCTATAAGCATCACCACTGCTCAATTACAAATCAATTTCACTTCCTTTTATGTGTGCATATTGAATGAGTGATAGTTTTTAGGAGTGCAGTGAGAGTGGTTGAATGACATAGTAGCTTATTCTGTAGTATTTATTTGCATTGAATCTGCGTGGAGTGTGTAACAAATTTTTTGATTGCTAAGAGTTTGTGTGCAACGACTTTGGATTGAGATTATTTTATACTAGTCATCATATGACTTAACATATACTTTACATGACAGTTTTTGAAAAATTAAAGCCTACTTGGATAGATAATTAAATGTAAGAGTGGGTCGATCAACATTAAAATGAAAACAATAGAAATATAATGAATTTAAGAAAAATTCTTATTCAAATCAATGTGAGATAAGAACATTAATAATTTAACTTTTATATCTTCATGAACATATGTTGATACAAAATTAATGGAAGAAGGATTCAATTAATCCTAATTTTCAGCCAAACAATTCATACCATGTATTGAAAACTTTAACGATATTGAAATAGGTAGCTTTATTGACACAAATAATACTGAAGCATTTAAAAGTTTAGGCTATAAGAATCATCATTTTTTAAACACGAATTACAAATAATTTTGAAAATTTAGAAGTCTTGGTCATTAACATCATTGTCTGCAAAAATGTCATCCGGTGTATCATTTTCAAGTAGTTAATATTATCATCTTCCTCGTCTTGAATTGAATTATATTCATCATCATTTAAATATGACTGTAGACCATCCATATTGTTACCAGATTTATTTGGATCATCATTTTCTATACCATCCATATTTTTGTCTTGTGTAACATCATGAAACTCTATATTAATGTTGTCTTCTTGTGCCTGAAAATAACCATCTTCAGCATCATCATGTATGTCAATTTCTTCGATGTTCTCTAATATCCCTCTCTAATTTTAATGGCCATCATTGTTTTGCTCAATATTCACTAATGCATCATCAATTACATGCCTTAATATTGGATCATAATGTATGACAAATATCCATTTCGGGTCCAAAATATCTTCATAGAAAATACCTGCACATGAACGAGTACATACATATATAAGACATATAACATTTTTATTGGTTAATAAGCACAAGTATATATTCACAATAAACACTGTATTAATAGATTATTGATCACTACCGTTTATAATTCATTGAGTTAAATAAATACTTCCTCACAATGAATTGGTAGAACATAAGGCTCCTTATCCTCCGGTAGGAACTTTGAGGAATCTATAGAAAACAATCCATTATGGGTATCATGTCTTCGTGTCCTCTCAAATGCTTCATACCATCTACACTTAAAAATACAACATTTAAAGAGTGGTAATCCAACTCAATAATTTCCTGTATTTTCCCAACATAATGTAGATTCACAGCTTGAATAATATTCTTATCTTTTTCAGCTTGATCGACTAGATTACTTGATTTCAACCATGATTCCACAATTGAAGGATTGTCTCTTTACATCTACATGTTCTACACGATAATCTTGACCATATGCCCACATTGCTGGATATTTCCTTGCATGTGAAAGACCATTTATTTTGGTTAAAAAAAATACAATGATGAATATTAAAATAGTTAATAGTGTCAAAACTATAAGGAAACAACATTTTGTAAAATTCCAACAATACCTTTCTTTCACATCCTCTAGATATGTTGATTTAGGCTTCTGTTATGATTGAATATATACCTACATCTTCTATTTCATTTTGAATTTGTTCACCAACCCATTATATTGTGCAATATTTTGCCCATTCCCCTTGTAGATCAATATGAAATGGGGTATTCCTTGGGTTCGATGTTTTAAATTGTCTCCTTGCTTCTAACACTTCTTATCTCTATTTATCATACAAATCAATAGATTTGTTCATAAAGTCCATGTGGTACATAATGAACTTGTCGAGTATAGCTTTTGTCTACACCTATTACATGTCAAAATTCTTATTTCAAAATCCAAAAGCCATGTTGTTAATTTGATAAATAAATTATAGAGTAAATTAATTATCACAATAAAAACAACCACAATTATCACGAGTTTACTTACTAATTTCTACTCGAACACCATTATATTGTGGTTTTTCTCGATCAATAATATCTAATGATTGGTATTCATCCAAAAAGCATGGCCCATCTTCGAAATCCTTACCAAGGAATTCACATAGGAGGAAAAATTCTTCATTGAATACATACCCTTCAACCATGCAACCCTCTTGATGTGCCTTTTTTCAGACATATCCTTTTAGAGTTTTCATATACCTCTCAAATAAAAAAATACACCTCGTCGATACGACACCCACCAATTCAATGTCCTCGAATAGGTGTATAAGTAAATGGACTTATAGGTCCATGAAACTTGTAGGGAGATCCTTCTCAAATACACATATAATTTCTACAATTTCCTTCTTCCATTTTGGCACTTCATATTCATGTATCTCCTTGGATGTCACCCACCTAATATAAGAATACTAAATTAGTATGGACCATTAGGAAAAAATTAAAATTTAATACAATATCTTTGTGTCTCTCACACATGAACATATCTCTATGTCTCTAGGTATAATTGGAGTGTGATATAAAACCTTCTTTGGAATTTTAGGACCTTGTACGTTTGTATGATATCTCTTCTCTTTACATAACAAGGATTTCTAACTTGTCCTTATATTAATATCTATATACAATGCAATCATTTTTACATGAAATAATTTTCTTATATAAAACCCCAACTCAACCAATGACTGACACACCTCTCTGCACGTTGATGGCAACACATTCTCTTCAAGAAATATTTTAGTTTTTAGTTTCCTATATGATTTACAAGTATTATATCAATTGAATGTTTGAATTATGATGAACATGTTTGATATGTTAATCTACATTATGAATATTCATATAAAATATATGGTTTTAAAATCTCATTAAAGAAATATAAACGAATTTGATGAATTTTTATGAATTACACAGACCAATTGACATTGCATTGTAAGAAATAGATTTCAACTCACTTCAATAGTGTGGTGAATCCTTTATATGACCAACAAAATAGTGACTTGATTTCTAATAATATTAATGTGCATGCTAATTTTTAGGTTCTACTTGCACCTGATTTGAACATGAGTGTTTGCTTGATGGAGTCTTTCAGCAGGTTGTTATCATCAACATTACATTGGTGGTAATTGCACCTATTGTCATCGTTACTGTCAACCATATGATACTTATTGTCACCATTGTTTCCATCCCAAAAGAAACCTATAAGCATATCATTCAATCCTTCTTCATGGATTACATTTTCACCGTTATGCTCATCATGATCATTAAGGCCGCTAGCCAGTAGAATATTGAAATAATCAATGTATGTGAATCTAATTAGTTGTTCAAATTTTAAAAGTGGTAGATTTCTCTTTAAATATGATATTTTATCTTTGTTATGGTTTGGATCACCCCATCCAAATATTATTAGCCCATTTGGATTAGATTAGGTATTAGTATTTGTTCTTTCATGATCATCTTATACCTATCGACAAACACAACCACTATTTAATGTTTGGCAAGAATTAATTAAATCATAAATGTATCAATTTAAAAGAAATATAATAAAATATCACTTAAAAAATCCCATTCCATGTACTTTAGTATTGGCCAAACCCTTCTTCAGTGCAATTATTTGTTGTGTCTGAAGTATCCATTGTCATATCCTCTTCCACCGACTCTGTTCTTCACGATTTAAAATTTTTATGTTGAGATGAAACAAGAATTTTTTTGCGCCCATGATCCTAGTGAAAATTAAGCACCTACACTAGGGTGGGGCCCACAGGCTTTTTTTAGGTGCATGTCTTTTTTTATTATCCATTAATTTAGATGGACATTAAACTGTAATCTATTCTCAATGTGGACTTGAAATAGTTAACTGAAGTGGAAAAATCAGTTAGCTAAGTGAATTTCGAGTTAGAGGTTGGTTGGTGGGACATGAAGAGTAATTATAGTTGTAACAAAGTAATTCTAGTTGTAACAGAGTTCGAAGTGCAGTGGTGCATGAGTTTGTGCAAGTTGTAAATAGTTTAACTTGGTTAAGTGAGTTAAACTCAGTTGTGCTAGTTGTAACTGAAGATAAAAGTAGTGAGAGATCAAGTGAATTAAATATTAATTAATTCACATGCATTGATCTCACATGCAACTGAAGATTTACTATTATTAGATGCATGCATGTCAGATCCAGTGGAGACCTAGTTGAGTTCTAGGTGAAAGGGAATTTGATTATTAGTTGTGACATTATCCGCCTGCACACATGAAAGTAAACACACATTGGATGTGCCCATGATACTTGTGCAGTCAAGGCAGGCAGGATTGCATCAATTCAGGGATTTTATTCAGCAGGGATTGCGCAGTGAAGGTAGGCTGTCTGGAGACAGTAAATTGGCTAAGGGATTTTCCAATTTTTGTATGACAGTGTGAGACAATTAGCTGATGTACTGAGGGCTCTTGTGAGAAGAGTTTTGTATGTAATTTTTTCATGATCCATGATATAATATACAATAGAAGATAGTGGGGTTTTTAGCTGTAATATTTCCCCAGGAAATTATTTGTGTTGTGTGTGATTGATCTTTCTTCATGCTTACGTGATTGGTGATTGTGTTTTTAATTCCGCAAAATTTTTTAGAAGCGATTCAGTATTTAAATTTAGAAAATTGTTAGATCAGGTGAATCTAAGATATACATGCATATTGTATAATTTCTACATGGTATCAGAGCACAGGAAATTGCAGAAGTGAAGTAGGAGTTGAGTTTGTGACAGGATAGAATTCGAATTTGCAGAAATAATTTCTTAGTGCTACAGCTGATTCAAGATCGAAATGGATTTCAATGGCTTGAGGTTAGAGTATGAAATCGAGGGCAACTCGAAATACATTTCTTGGAAGGACAGGATAAAGGCTGTACTCGAAGACAATGGCTTGAAGGAATTCATTGAAAAGGTGTTCCTAAGCCAAATGCTGCAGATGTTGCCAATATTGATGCATGGAAAAAGAAAGTGGAAAAGGTGAGGAGGATCTTGTTGGAGGGAGTACAAGACCACATTGTCTCAAGCCTCCATGGGAAAGCCACACCATATGCTAGGTGGAAGGCTTTGACAGATCTATTCCAAAGAAACAACGACCATAGGAAATTCGCGCTCAAAGATAAAGTCAGGAAGATCAAGATGGAAAAGGGCGACACCATTCCAAAGTATCTCACGAAGTTTGTCCAATGTCGGGATGAACTGGGGAGTGTGGGAATAATAGTCGCTGATGATGATTTGGTGAGTTTGTCTCTCCTAGGACTTCCTAAGAGTTTGCACAGTTATGAAGAATATTAGTCATCTATATTTTTCACTATCTGAAGATGACTAAGTAGTGTCCCTATATTTCTAGAAACAAAATTCATAAATATTGTGAGTTCTAGAAAACTCACTTCTTTCATCATTCTGAGATAAAAATTTCCTATTTTCATCTTCCTATCTAGTCATCACTAGCCCACCACTCCTGGAAGACCCATCCTGGGTTCAAGCCATTTATTTTAACCCCAAATGTCACCCATTTTTCACCATGTCTTGCCTTTTGGCCCAAATCCTCTTTTTTGCTTATCTACAGGATTCCCTACTACTATTCAAACCTACCAGTCAAATAATCTTGCCGACTCTTCCATAATATTCTTAGACACTGAATATATCTACAGACCCTCTGGATAATCAAGTATGCTAGATCCTAGGTCTTCAAAACACACTAAGCTTATCACAGGTCCTATCTTATACTTGGTGATCCCTAAGTCTAAATCCCTATCCAAAATCCAAGTCCAAAGGTCCCCATTAGGTCACCAAAGGTTTCACTGAGTCATAGGATGGATTTGGGGCCCAACAAGTTATGCCTTCCTGCATAAAGAGGTTGCATTCAAAGGGGAATAAAATCAAGCATTTTGACCCAAGGTCATTCAAGGAAAGCCTCCTTAGCTTAGAGCACAAACACTGCAAGAGATACCCTTGTTCACATTTTTCAAAGAGTAGCCAAGGTGACCACTAGCAACAAGAGGAGGCAAGGTAATAGGATGTAATTATCACTAGGAGGCAGACACAAACAAGACAAAAAACAACAAGCCTATAGGTAAAAGAGTATCAGGGTTTGTTTTGGTGGATTAACAAAACATTGGTGACAAGTAAAGAACCATCTTAGAGATTTCAAGGACAGAAGTCTCCTCCTTAAGGTTTTTTTCCAAAATAGCACTGCTTCACCTGCACTAAGAGAAGAAAGACAAAGGGTATCAGTTTAAAGAATACCATTTTTCCAAAGGGTAGACAAACAGAGTTTTTGAAGTAAAAAGTTGGGGTATAAATTATTGTCAAGACATGCCTAAAAAGGAAAAATGTAACCTCGATTTTTGCATCTCAACAATAGGCTCCCAACAAAGGGCCTCCATGCCAAAAATATTGCTCTGCAAAAGGATTGGCAAAGGTATAAATAAACATGTTTTACAAAAAATGTTAAAGTGTGTTCACAACAAACATTAGTCAAAAGCACATTGCAAGATAGGAGACACCAACTTTACAAAAGTGGGTTTGGTGTTTTTTAATTTACTATTCAAATCAAGTATAAAAGCCAATTGAACATTCCCCATGCATCATTTGCCATTTTTCGAGAATAAGGAGCCGTTGAGAAGAAATTATTTTGGTTTTTTGGAAAACTGTGGAAATTAGCAGGCGCTACGCGCTGAGCACGGCGCTACGCCCCTAGCCTCCGGTGCTACGCATATAGGCGAGGCGGGTAGTGTAAGAAGCCCGATCGACTCGACGCTGCGTGCAGAAGCTATGCGCTGGCACTGTGCCCCTGGAAGCACTCCAAAAATATTGCTAAAGACTTTCAAAATCAAGTTTTTAGGCCTCTAAAAAGCTTCTACAAGTTAATACAAGGGTTTTTAACCTTTTTTCCTTCTCCCAAGTATTATTTATCAGAGAGGTAATCCATGGTTAGAATGGACCAAAACCCTAGACTATGAAAAAATAAATTGTTATGTCTTTGAACTAGGGTTTATAAGAAAAATTGGTTTTTTATACAAAGAGGGGACTGAGTGACTATAAGCCTGACCTCCACCACCAAGTATAAGCTTTCAAAGCTGTCTTCACCTTAGCTTTCCTCTTTGCAAAATATTTGACCTACACCACTTGTTTACTCCAAATGCCCTCAAGAAAAATTCAAGGTTCCTTCTGCTGTTTTGGACCAGCCATCATGTCAGAGAGAGACAGTCACATCAGTGGTGATGAGAGTCACACTCCCACCAAGCAAAAACATCATGGAGGAAAAGCTAAAAGGTTTGAGCCCCTAGACACCACTCCAATCACTTCCTCTCCTATGATCCTTCAATTCTTCCAGGATGTAGGGTGCTACAATTTTTGTGAGAAGGTCAAGCAAGTTGAATATCATCCAGACTTAACCAGGTTTTTTTCTTGTAGCCTACAAAACCACCAAGTTAATCTAGTAGGGGTCCAATTTGAGCTTTCATCTGAAATCATTTCCAAGGAAACTGGTATACCAGACGTTGGTGAGCTTTGGTTCAAACAAAAGAAGTTGGATTTGGGTTATTATGGGCCTTATTTGAAACCCACCTATCAGCAAAAATGCAAGGCTATTTTTCCTTTTTCTTATTTTCTAGAGAGGTATGCTATTATCAGTTTTTTCACATGTGAGGGAAGGTACTCCCGGCTCTATTCATATCATATCAGATTGTTGATGCATTTTACAAAAGTCAAGATTATGAACATACCTTATTACCTCTTTCAGAGTATTGATAAAATGGCCTCTGCTGTCAAGAGGAAAAGCTATGACCACCAAATTCCTAGCCTCTTTCATCACTCCCTGATCAAGATGATTGTCCTATACCAGCTAGAGAAACAAGGTATATCTTGGGAGATCTTCATCTCACATGATGTGTTTGCAGACCCCCGGGCCTTCATCTAGTAGGGCTTTCCTTCCACTTCACAACCATCTACCTCCACACATCCATCATCTCCCCATGTGACTTCTCCACAAAGAATTTCACCTATTACCTCCTCCCCTAAATTACCAAGTGAAGGGGTTGACAGTAGCCCTAGTGAAGGGAAAATAGGAGGCAACAATGAGGAAGAATATGAGACAGATAATGATGAAAAAGGAGAGGAAATTGAAGAAGAAGTTGATAAAGAAGAAGAAGAGGATGAAAATTAAGAAAATGATGAAGAAAGCATCCATGATCATGAAGAAAGAAGTGATGATCATGAGGAAAGCATTGAAAAAGAAGATGATGAGGAGGAAGATAAAAAAGATGACGAAGAGTATAACAGTGGAGAAGGAGAACAGCTAGATGAGGAAGGCAACTATCTATGTGCTGAAGACATTCCAAGAAAGAGTCATGACAGTCATGACAACTGTCATGACTGTCTTGACAAAAATCTGTCCATAGAAGACAAAGAAAATTATAGTGAAGAATACATAGAAAAAGCACAGAGAAGTAAAGGAAAAATTGATGACAACATTTCCTTTGAGACTCCCATAATTTCCCCTCTCTCATGAACTTATCATAGAGGGAAAAGGGATGTGTTTGCTGCCTCTAAAAGGAAAAGGGCCATCCCCTCACAAAATACCAAAGCATCGGACAAAGGCAAAGAAAAAATGAAGAGTATTGAGCCAAAGGCACCAGTCAGGAGGAGAAAAAGGATTAAAAAGTCTTCTCAAGGGCCTCTCTTTGTTGATCTAGACAGTGATAATGAGGACCAAGGTATAAATACAAAATTGCTCCTCCTAGAAAAAGATGCCCAGCTTCAAGAATGGGGAAAAGATTTTGAAAGGGCACAAAGGGTCATCTACTATTATAAACAGAAGCACAAAAATTTCAAAGAGGTGAAGAGGGGCCTTGCCTTGCAGAAAAAAATGGTCAAACACTATGCAAGGAAGAGCATGATTGCCAATGCTAAATTGAGGCAAGCCCTTCTAGATCTAGAAGAGATAAAAAGGCCCAAAGTTCATGACAGCCTCGAGATCTTGGCTGATGCTTCTCAGTAGGTGTCTAAAACCCCTTTAGGGGTCTACACACCAATTTTTAAGAAAATTCGGAAGCTTTTTATTTTTTCCAACTTTTGGCCCCTAGAAGCACAACACCCTAGGCGCTACGCTCTTTTTTAGGGAATCCTAAGCTGCTAAAGTTTACATTTTTGGGCTTTTCATGTCACCATAAGTCTACCCAAAAAATTTCAGGTCAATTGGAGCATTTTTTCCCCCTCAAAAGGTCAAAAAACACCTCAAAAATGACCTTTTTGCCTCCTTTTCAGCCCTGGCGCTGCGCGTTGAGCAGTCATGGGAGATTGGATTTTTGAGGAGGTAAATGACATCCGTTCAGCACAAATGAAGTATTTCTAGAAATTAGACTCTTCAAGCTTTCCAACGAGCCATCACAAGGCCAAATCCGATGCCAGGAAGGGGTCCAAAGCTCAGCTGCAACAGGCCCCAATTTTTGCTGATATGGAGCTACGCATAGAGACAACTTTTTGCCAAAAAGTCAACAAAAGACACTAATTAATGGAAAATTGGTTTTTTAATATTTTCTTGGACAAAAAACTCCTAATTTTATTGGGGAGTTATGTTTTGGTGTGTTTCATTTATTTTCTTATCTCTTAGATGTCTTGGGCCTTGCATGGTCATTAAGCACATTTATGACATTTATGGCTGAATTAGGGTTTCTGGAAGCCTCTTAGGGTTTCCACCTCCTCATTTTCTCCATAAATAGAGCATGAGGCTCTAGTATATTTTTTTGGATGTTGATGACTTATGCTGAAGTAATACATAGTCCCTTGAAGCCTTTGATGAGAAATTGATGTCTTGGAGCTTATGCATGATCTGATTCACTTGTTGATGGAGAAGGAGTATTTGCAGGATCCATAGGCCTGGTTGATGGTGAATTTTTCTCTTTTTAATTTTTTCTAAGTTTCTCATATATTTTCCATCCATCTATGCTGTAGTAGGACAAAAAATTTAGACTAAGATATGCTTGTTGATGGCACCTTAGATCTGTTTGTTTCCTTCACTACCTAAATGTTTTCTTCTGCTTAAGATATGTTAGGGAATTCATCTATTGCTCTCTAAGAATTTTTTGGCTTGTAAATTTATTGAATGATTTAAATCAGTTAGTGTCAATTATGATTTATGGCTAGCCCTACATATTGTTACCACCGAAATACTCTGTTCTTGAGATCATCTTTTGAAGCAGCTTTGCCTATAGTTTGTTAAAGAAGTCTGTATTAACCATGCTCTTTGCCTTTACTTAGCTAAATTTGTCTCAAGGATTTTTCATAGCTATCACTGTGGATGTTAGGGTTTTATCTCCTTCTATGGTTATAGTTACTTGTGCAACTTAAATGTTTTTCCTGCTCTTGATGATAAAATCCATGAAAGATTAAATAAGTTTTTGCCTTTCTATGTTTTATCTGAATGTTGTCTTGGTTAATTATCTATTTTTAGTCTGAAATCAAATGGATTAGGTTTTTCGTAATCCTTTGACTTTCTTGCTATGCTTATAAATCTTCTAACTCCCTCAATTTACAAGTATATAAAGGATTCTGTGTCTGCCCTTTATTAGCTTGTTGTTCCCAAGTTTAATGTCCATCTCATGATCCTTCACAACCTTAAAGATCCGACAACCAAGTTAAATTTCCCTGCAAATGATCTTGAAACCATTGATGAACTCATTCATGACCTTGTTTGACTCCATTTCCCAATGACTTAACAATATTCCTTGTTTTCTATCTAAATCTATCTGAGCATCATACCCAACCAAAAACAATCAAAATACCCTGCACTTAACATCTAGCCTAAAATCAACCCTAATTAGAAAAAAAGTTCATATCTTTGCACCTATTAGAGAGATCCCTCTCCGAATCCAGGAAGGCTAGGTCCTTGGATTCCAAAGCTTGGTTTGATGTTACCCTATCCATTTGTATCTCAATCAATCTAGCAAATTATGGGGAGCTAACATAATGACGATCACGGTGGGACTGATTTCATAGTAACATAATGGCCATCACGGTGGAACTGAGTTCATAGTAGCCTGACAAAATCTTATAGACTCATATACATCCCTAGTTTGACTTAAAAACCAACCCATAGCCAGAGTAGAAACTAATGAATTCACCATCCTAGCAAGATAATGACTTAGTTGGGGGATACTCATTAACCTTAAGGCTGCATGAAGAAACTAAAAACCCAAAAGTACTCCCTAGATTGATTTTTTATCAAGAATTTGGTGGTGGAAAATTGTATACATATCTTCAAAATTTCAAAAAAATCCACCTGGCGACTCCACTAGCCTCCAGTAGGCCTTCCTCATCCCACTAGTCCCATAGGTTGTTCTAGGATTGTTTCAAATAAGTTCAAAACAGTTTTTAAGGCCTAGTTATATCTTGTGTGAATAAAGAGATCTCGCTTCACGAAGGATCTATACCAGATCACACCCGGACCCAAATCCTCCTACTGTAGTTGATAACCCAGAAAATATTTTGTTTCAAAATCCTAAAGCTGGAAACTCACCCACTGTTAGGAACATCCATAGAGCAAGTTCTGCATCAGAACACCTTACAGTTTCACAAGATCCTTAGTTTGATTTGCACCATACCAAGAACCTATTCAGGACCAGGTCACAAAGTAGGGTTAACCAAGCTGACTTTGAGCCCATAGATTTGCAGCAAAGCTCTAGTAGAGAAGCTCATTCTTCCACTCCACCTGATTTTCAGCTTCTCCATCACTTCAACCCTTTTCATCTCAAATCTACTCAGAATCAGTCTTCCGGTTCAAGTACCTCAGCTACACCCATCCATACCACCAGTGTGCAAACCACCTCACTCCATCCTCCTCCACCTCTCACAAATCCCCCCTTTGTAAATCAGCCTTTGTTTCCTTTCCCTCCCATCATGGTAGCCTGGTATGCTCCACTGGCTCTACAACAACCACTATTACCTTTGCCAAATGACTATCATTCCAAAATCCCTCACTTCTTAGGGACTGAATCCATCACTGCTCAAAAACATGTAGATAGAATTAATGATGCTTTTGACTATACGGAGATAGAAGAAGAAACCATAAAAATGAGGATTTTTGCTCAGAGCCTAGGGGGAGAACCCAAGAAATGGTTTAAAGACTTGCCTCCCAACAGAATTCATGATCTCCCTACTCTATACCAAACCTTTGTCAACAAATGGGAAATCAAGAAGAACCCCGTCTAAATTCTGTCCGAGTATAACAATCTTAAGAGAAATCTGAGAGAAAGTGTTCATGACTACTCCACTAGGTTTAACAGTGTTTACAATGCTCTCCCACCTCACATAAAACCTCCACAAGGCTTGGCCTTGGTGAAATATCCTGAAGGGTTTGATGCTGATATGGCCTATCAACTAAGGGAGAGAGATTACCTAACTCTAGAGGACATGAAAAAGGGGGCTATGAGTTAGAGGCCAATTTGATTGAGAAAAGGGCTAGGGTAAGATCAGAAAAAAGGGTGACTTATAGAGATGACACAACACCTACACCCTCCTCTTCCGACACCAAACTTGACTCCATAGTTAGGACAATGGAGAGGATGATGGAAAAATTTAGTTTGAATGAGAGAACACCTCCTAGGGAAAATCAAGTCAATCTTAAAAACAAGAATAGAAATAAAAATATTAGAAGAGACCCTCCTCTAGTCAGACAAAGAGAGAGTGACCAACGAACAAGACCCCCTTTCCAAGACAACTATGTAGATGAAGAAGAAAGAGAGCCTGAGCAGTTTGAAGAAGACCATGTAAATGTCATAGGTTCGGATGATGTGGATAACATATTCCTTACCGAAGAAGAACAAAGGATGTTTTATTCAAAATCATATGAAGATTCCTAAGACTATAGATTAGGATTTGAGAATACCATAATGGAATTCCATAGGCAGTATGACCTTAGGAGAAAAACGAGTCAAGATATTCCTAAAACCAATCAGCCAAACACTGTTGTTAGAAAAACCTCTGAACCTATCCCTAAAAAGACAGCAGAAAACACAAATACTATGGCTAAGAAAGCTGAACTAAACAAACCAAAGACTAGTCAACCTAACAAAGATTCAAGCTGCCTTAGTACTTCAACTAGTGGCCCTGAAAAAATACTACTTTCCAAACCATTAAATTAGAATCAACAAATTAAAAATGTAGAAAAGTTCATGGCTGATAAAACTGATGTAAATGCAATAAAGACACCTACACCTTTTAGTTTTGAGGGGAAGATTGCCGAGATCAAGATAACCATACCCCTCACCGAGCTAGTAACCCAAGAGGTATATAGATCCCAAATTTTCAAAGTTTTAAATATAGGGAGTGATACCGATAATTTAAACTTAACTGATGATAAACCGGAATTGTTGTTTGGTCCTGAAGTAGAGGGAAAATATCAAGGAGCTGTCCCTCCTTTCTATGTAAGTCTGAACATTCATGATAAAATTCTAAATAATGCTATGTTAGACGCCGGTGCCTCACACAACCTCATGCCAAAGGTTGTGATGGAGAGATTGGCTTAGAGATTACAAAACCCTACAAATATTTGTATTCTTTTGATTTCAGTAGGGTCAAGTGTCTAGGCCTAATCAAGGATCTGTGTGTCAATCTGGCACAAATCCCCACTAAAGGTCTAGTCATGGATATAGTTGTGGCTGACATCCCCCAAAAGTATGGCATGATTTTATCTAGGTCATGGGCGTCCAAACTCCAGGGAAGCCTTCAAATGGACATGAATTATGCCACCATCCCAGTTTTCAATCAAACAAGGAGATTATATAGGGAATCCCACATGAAATACATGGTGAGTAACATAGATAGGCCAAATAACACACCGGTTTATTCCATTCACTCAGACCTTGACTCCTTCATCCTATACAATGAAAATGAATTAGATGAACAAATACATGACAAGGAGAAAGAACTAAGCCCCTCGGAACAACCAAGCCAGTCCTCTGACCAAGAAAATGACACCCCAAATCCTAGCAGCCCCAAAGTGAAAAATATTGACAAAAATGAAATTGACACCCTTTGGCATGCAATATTTGATGGCTCTTGTGGTAAGGCTGGTTTAGGAGCAGGGGTTTGGTTCCACAACACAAATAAATGCCATTCCTATAGGATATATTTCCAATGCACCAACAACGTTGAAGAATATGAGGCTCTCCTTATTGGTTTACACCTACTCAAAGACCTCAAAGCTAAGAAAATCTTGGTTCAAGGAGATTCATAACTGATCATAAATCAAATTAAGGGAGAATATTCAGCCAAGAACCCTAGGTTAAGGGAATATAGAAATGCTGCCCTAGACCTTCTCAAAACCTTTGAGAAATATGAGCTCACTTTCATCCCTAGGGCCCAAAACTGCCTTGCCAATGAGCTTGCCTTTGTTGCCAGCAATTTCTCTTTACCTTATGAAGAGAATCAATGCCTCATCAAAATAAAGAACAGACCTATTGTACCGGAAAACCTAAACGATTGGAAATTGTTTGACAATGATGACCAAATAGATGATTTTCTGCAATCCAAAAATGACTTTGCAAGTGAAAAATAGAGTTTGAGATTTGAAATAAATAATTCTGCTGAAAATAAAACTGCCAAAACAGAGCTTCCCTTTGATAATAATATAAACCACCTTCAGAACCTTTGTGTTGTAGTAGTATTTGATAAATCAGATCAAAGAGAAATTGAAATTCTGCAGTACAAAGATGACACCCTGCCAAGAGGCCTTACACCACTAGAAGAGCTATTTGATTTTAATGATGTAGCTAAAAAACCCAAGATGGAATCCACTGAAACAAATGTAGAAGAGTTTAACATTGGAGGGATGAAAGAGCCCAAAATAATCAAGCTGTCCAAAACTCTCCCACCTCACACAAAACAGAAATACATTGAGCTTTTTAAAGAATTTAAAGATGTGTTTTCTTGGGGGTATGAAGACTTGAAATCCTATGACACCAAAATCATCCAACATAAAATTCCTCTCAAGGAAAATCAGAAACCATTTAAACAAAAGTTGAGAAGAATAAACCCCCTTTTGTTACCCTCAGTTGAGAAAGAGATCAAAAAGATGTACGATGTCGGGATCATAGTCCTTGTTTGATACTTAGAATGGGTGTCCAACCTTGTGTCAGTGAGGAAGAAGACTGGGGAAATTAGGCTTTGAATTGACTTCAGAAATTTGAACAAAGCCTCCTTGAAAGACAATTACCCCTTTCCTAAAATGGATCACATACTCCAAAAAGTAGTTGGCTCACAAAGAATCTCATTACTAGATGGCTTCTCAGGTTATAACCAAGTTCTAGTCTTTCCAAGTGACCAACAAAAAAACAGCTTTCACTACACCTTGGTGTACATTCATGTATGTTAAAATGCCATTCAGTTTAATGAATGCAGGGGCTACTTTCCAAAGGGAAATGGACATAGCTTTTTCAGAAGACATAGGTTACTTCATAGTCATATATCTTGATGACATCATTGTCTACTCTAAGACAGATGAGGAGCACTTGGTCCACTTTAGAAAAGTCTTTGAAAAATGTAGAAAGTATGGCCTGTCCTTAAATCCTAAGAAATTTTTTTGGCCTACAGGAAGGAAAAATCTTAGGTCACATCATCTCTGAGGAAGGAATCAAAATAGATCCCAAAAGAATATAAGGCATCTTACAAATTAGCCATCCTAGAAACATTAAAGAGCTGCAATCTTTCATTGGAAAGATTAACTTCCTAAGAAGAGTCATCCCTAACCTTGCTGAGCTCCTAAGAAATATCACAAATATGTTGAAAAAGGAAGTAGGAGTGAAGTGGAATATGGAAGAAAAACAATATTTTGAGCTGGTAAAACAAGCACTCACACAAACACCAGTCTTAATCAACCCTGACTTCACCAAGAAATTTTACTTTTTCTCCTTTGCCTCTGAACATACTGTGGCAACAGTATTGTTGCAAAAGAACATCATGGGGAAAAAGCAGCCCATAGCTTTCTTCAGCAAAGACTTAAGGGATTACCCTCTAAATTATAACATTATGGAGAAATAAGCCTTTGCCTTAATCAAAGCTTTGAAGGATTTAGAGTTTATATTTTGCATTCACATATCATAGCCTTTGTCCCAAACACAGTTGTCAAAGATATACTTAATCAAGACCCTGATGGTAAAAGAGGCAAGTGGATTTCTATCATTTTAGAATATTATTTAGAAATCAGACCCACCAAATTTATTAAAGGGCAAGGACTTGAAAAACTTATGGCTGACTCAAATTTCCAAGCTCTAGACATAAATATGGTTGGTATGTTAGAAGAAACTGAAGAAAGTACAACACCATACATTGAAGAAATGTTTCTAAATTCACCTTGGTATGCTGATGTTATTTATGTGCTTCTTTATCTCAATGCTCCCCCTTCTTTGTCAAAAAATAAAGCAAGATTCTTAAAAAAGAAAACATTAAATTTTTGCATTCTAGATGGAGTATTATACTAGAAGAGTGTTGCTGGTTTACTTCTTAAATGTTTTCTTGAAGATGATGCAGAGAAAATCATGTATGAATTACATGAGGGAGAATGTGGGGGTCACCTCTATTGGAAGACCACAACCAACAAGATTCTTAGAGCTGGCTACTATTGTCCTACCTTATTTTCCGATACTCACAAACTAGTCATGACTTGCCATAAATGCCAAATATTTGATGGCAAAAGAAAGCTCCTACCTTTACCCTTGCACCCCATTAGTGTTGAAGCCCATTTTCAGCAGTGGGGTTTGGACTTCATAGGAGAGATCCATCCTACTTCATTTGCCCAACATAAGTGGATCCTCACTACCACTGATTATTTCACCAAGTGGATAGAAGCCATCCCTTCTAGAAATTCCACTGACTCAGTTATCATCAAATTTCTTGAAACCAACATCCTATCCAAGTTTGGTTGTCCTAAGAAGATCATCACCGATAATGCTGCTGCCTTTACATCTAAGAAAATGGTGGAATTTTGCTATAAATATCACATCACCCTCGGTCACTCCACTGCTTATTACCCACAAGGTAATGGACTAGCTGAGTCCTCTAACAAGAGCTTGGTAAACATCATTAAGAAGCTCTTGGAACAAAATAAAAAAGCATGGCATAGAAAACTAGTGCATGCACTATGGGCTGATAGAATAACCACCAAGAAATCTATTGGTATGTCTCCCTATCAACTAGTGTATGGCATGGATGCAGTTTTTCCCACCTCTTTAGGAGTCCCAGTCATGAAGCTTCTTCAAGAAGTTAAATCAGAAGAAAATGACATGCAGAGGAGGTTGAACCAAACCATTCATTTGCAGCAGTCAAGGGAAGAAGTTTACAAAAGGACACAAGCTATCCAGGACAATATCAAGAAAATATTTGATAGAAGAAGCAAAGAAAATGATTTCCAGATTGGAGACAGGGTTCTGAAATGGGATTCAAGAAGGGAGGACAAAGGCAAACATGGTAAGTTTGAAAATCTATGGAAAGGCCCCTATATCATTGATTCGGTGAGAGGCAACAATGCTTTATTTTTGAAGGAACTTGATGGAATTGAAATGTTTGGAGGTTCTGTAAATAGGAGGATGCTTAAACATTGATTTTGTCAAGAACCTTAGTTTAAAATTTCTCATTCCTTGTACATACCATTGTTTGATGAAAGGATATAAAGACAAAAAACCCTAAAAATAGAAAAGGGGAAAAGAGGGCAGGAGTTGAAAGATAGGTACAACCCAATACCAAAAAATGATGTTGCTTAAAGTGTGCAAGTCTAAATGCCACTACTTGTTTAAAAAAAGAAAGAAAGAGAAGTCCTGTTTAGTTATCCAACCTAAATCATGACTGAAACATATTTCAATTTATTTTTGCTGATAGGCTAGTGAAAGGAAAGACTTGTCAGGAGATCATTCAATCTTGGCTTACCAAAAAGAATAGATTAGGATAGAAGGACAATGGCTCTAAAAATATTAAAACCTGAGCCAAGGAAAGAAAGAAGGATGCTTATTATGCTTTCAGATCTTAAACCTCCATTATTTTGTTTTACTTTTCTGCTAATAAATTCTATGTGCAGCTTGTACATAAATGCCATAGATCATAGCAAATCAGACTGCTTAATCCTGATCTATCTATGTTTTTCAATTTTTTGTTTTTAGGATTAGTGAATAAGGTTTGTCAAACAGCTCAATCTTCAAAAATGAGTAGTCTAGGTAGAGAATAAGAAGAGTTCACTAGCCTAATTTGAACTCTTGGAAGAAATAAGGGTACAATTAGATAGTTTGATTTTTGTTTTCAAAAAGAAAAAAATGTCAAGGGTTTTCCAGTTCAAATGCACCCAAGAAAAAAAAAATGTTAGGAAAGTAGGTTGGGTAGGTAGAGATGATGTTGATGTCAATCATGTTTTTTAGATTACTAAGATTACAGCTTTAAGCAAGCATCAACAATTGAAGGAGGTAAAATCTGCCCAATGGATGAGGCACTAGCCTTCAAAAAGCCATAGAATCTGAAGTTCTGGACACCTCCTGAGAAGAAGCTACCCTCCCCAAGTGGAGCCACTGTTAGTCATCTATATTTTTCACTATATGAAGATGACTAAGTAGTGTCCCTAGATTTCTAGAAACAAAATTCATAAATATTGTGAGTTCTAGAAATCTCACTGCCTTCATAATTCTGAGATAAAACTTTCCTATTTTCATCTTCCTATCTAGTCATCACTATCCCACCACTCCTGGAAGACCCATCCTGGGTTCAAGCCATTTATTTTAACCTCAACTGTCACCCATTTTTCACCATGTCTTGCCTTTTGGCCCAAATCCTTTGTTTTGCTTATCTACAGGATTCCCTACTACTATTCAAACCTACCAATCAAATAATATTGCTGACTCTTCCATAATATTCTTAGAGACTGACTGTCTCTACAGACCCTCTGGATAATCAAGTATGCTAGATCCTAGGTCTTCAAAACACACTAAGCTTATCACAGGTCCTATCTTATACTTGGTGATCCCTAAGTCTAAATCCCTATCCAAAATCCAAGTCAAAAGGTCCCCATTAGGTCACCAAAGGTTTCACTGAGTCATAGGATGGATTTGGTGCCCAACAAGTTATGCCTTCCTGCATAAAGAGGTTGCATTCAAAGGGGAATAAAATCAAGCATTTTGACCCAAGGTCATTCGAGGAAAGCCTCCTTGGCTTAGAGCACAAAAACTGCAAGGGACAGCTTCCCTTGTTCACATTTTTCAAAGAGTAGCCAAGGTGACCACTAGAAACAAGAGGAGGAAAGGTAATAGGATGTAATTATCACCAGGAGGCAGACACAAACAAGACAAAAAACAACAGGCCTATAGGTAAAATAGTATCAGGGTTTGTTTTGGTGGATTAACAAAACATTGGTGACAAGCAAAGAATCATCTCAGAGATTTGAAGGACATAAGCCTCTTGCTTAAGGTTTTTTTCCAAAATAGCACTGCTTCACTTGCACTAAGAGAAGAAATACGAAGGGTATCAGTTTAAAGAAGACCGTTTTGCCAAAGGGTAGAAAAACAGAGTTTTTAAGTAAAAAGTTGGGGTATAAATTATTGTCAAGACAGGCCTAAAAAGGAAAAATGTAACCTCGATTTTTGCATCTCAACAATAGGCTCCCAACAAAGGGCCTCCATGCCAAAAATATTGTTCTGCAAAAGGATTGGTAAAGGCATAAATAAATGTTTTTTCCGAAAAATGTTAAAGTGTGTTCACAGCAAACATTAGTCAAAAGCACACTGAAAGATAGGAGACACCAACTTTATAAAAGTGGGTTTTGTCTTTTTTAATTTACTTTTCAAATCAAGTATAAAATCCAATTGAACCTTCCCCATGCATCATTTTCCATTTTTCGAGAAGGAGCCGTTGAGAAGAAATTATTTTGGTTTTTGAGCAAATTGTGGAAATTAGTAGGCGCTACGCCTCGAGCCTCCGGCACTACGCACAGAGGCGAGGTGGGCAGTGTAAGATTATAATGCGCTATGCGCTCACAGGTTGGCACTGCGTGTAGGCCCAGAAATGACCACTGATGCTCGGGAGACTTCCTTTTCCGCTCGGTGCTACGCCCCGACAGCCCAACTGACCTGGCGCTACGTGCAGGCGCTATGCCCCTGACAACACTCCAAAAATCTTACCAAAGACTTTCAAAATCAAGTTTTCCGGCCTCTAAAAAGCTTCTACAAGTTAATAAAATTTTGGTTAACCTTTTTTCCTTCTCCCAATTATTATTTATCAGAGAGGTCATCCATGGTTAGAATTGACCAAAACCCTAGACTATGCAAAAATAAATTGTTATGTCTTTGAACTAGGGTTTATAAGAAAAATTGGTTTTCTATACAAAAATGGGATTGAGTGACTATAAGGCTGACCTCCACCACCAAGTATAAGCTTTCAAAGCTGTCTTCACCTTAGCTTTCCTCTTTGAAAAATATTTGACCTACACCACTTGTTTACTCCAAATACCCTAAAAAAAAATTCAAGGTTCCTTCTGCTGTTTTGAACCAGCCATCATGTCAGAGAGAGATAGTCACACCAGTGGTGATGAGAGTCACACTCCCACCAAGCCAAAACATCATGGAGGAAAAGCTAAAAGGTTTGAGCCCCTAGACACCACTCCCATCACTTCCTCTCCTATGATCCTTTCATGCTTCCAAGATGTAGGGTGATACAATTTTTATGAGAAGGTCAAGCAAGTCGAATATCATCCAGACTTAACCAGGTTGTTTTCTTGTAGCCTACTGTTAGGACCTCACTACGTATCATTTTTACTATATATTTTGACACCACCTTACCTTTTATAACCATGTTTAAAAGGGATTCCATCATCATTTTCATTTACTTTATCCCAAGGTATATAAAATCCTCTTCTTTATTATATGTTTAATCTGTTTACATATAATTCCATATTACTCTTATATTTTATCATTAATCGAAGTATATTGTTGCTAACATAAGTCTAAAATATCGCAGATAAGTTATATGCTGTGCTGGAACAATCGACCGTTGCTGAAACCGTCAAACTTCGTTGCTGAAACAGTCGACTCCGTTGCTGAAACAGTCGACTCCGTTGCTGAAACAGCCAGCAGGCACACAAATTCCGCCACTATTCGTAATTTGCAAGAGAAAAGAGAAGAATTTTTCAACAAAGTGCCAGGTATAGCTAGATAAGTGGGTGTCTTTTCTACACAGGGCTTGATCAGGAAATCCGAAGATGCATTAGGGAAGATGAAGTGTATGACATACTGAAAGCTTGCCATGATGGCCCTTGTGGAGGGCATTTTGCTGATAAAAGAACAACACACAAAATTTTGAGGATGGGTTACTATTGGCCCTCATTATTTAAGGATGCAAAGAAATATGTGAGGGCTTGTGACAGCTGCCAGAGAATGGGTCAACCCAATCATAGAGATCAAATGCCATTAAACCCCCACATAGTTTCTGAACCATTTGAAAGATGGGCCTTAGATTTTATAGGACCCATTAATCCTCCATCCAATCAAAGAACTTATATATTAGTCTCTACAGACTATATGATGAAATGGGTGGAGGCGAAAGCACTTATTAGAGCCAATGAAGAGGCTTTCCTAGCTTTCTTATTTGAAGAAATCTTCACTAGATTTGGAATTCCTAGAGAGCTAGTTACAGATGGAGGACCTCCATTCAATTCTCATGGTTTTAAGTCTACCCTTTAGAAATATCATATTCATCATAGAATGACTACACCATACCACCCCCAGGCCAATGGGTAGGTGGAAAGCACAAATAAAGTATTAGAAGCCATTCTAACTAAAATAGTGAAGGACAATCGGAAGGATTGGTCTCAAAGGCTCCCTGAAGCATTATGGGCTTACAGAACTACTTGGAGAAACACTACAGGTTTTTCTCCCTATGAATTGGTTTATGGTAAAAATGTTGTTTTTCCTGTGGAATTTGAAATCAAAACTCTAAGAACTGCTTTAGCTGTTAATCTTGATTTGACTGATGTGCAGACAGCTAGGTTGCAGCAGCTTCTTGAGTTGGATGAAAAGAGATTAGATGTCATTCACCAAACAACCATGATTCAACAACAAAGAATGAAGTGGCATGATAAAATTATCAAACACAAGCAGTTCCAAAAAGGTAATTGGGCCTTATTGTATGACTCTCGGTTTGAAAATTTTCAGGGTAAGCTACGTACACGTTGGCTTGGACCATATGAGGTAGATGCTGTTTTTTCTAATGGAACGGTAAGACTTCTAACAATTGATGATTCTAAAACACCTCTAATAGTCAATGGTCATAGGCTTCGTTTATACCAGCGCCCTGTTTCTAAAAAGGATTTCAAGACTGCTTGCATGACTGATATTCATTATCTTTTTCTAGGGGAGTCTTCTGCTCCTCACAGCATTTAATTTTCTGCACTGTTTTTTTTTAATATTAGATTAGGTTAGATTTAAAACTAATAATCCCTGTCAAGGGTTGGCATATTACAATTGAATTTTGCAGATTCTGGAAAAGCTCATTAAGGAGGACATATCCATCATAAGAAGATCTGAAGCTTCAATCACAGAAGCTTGTTCCCTTCATTTCAACCCATTCCTAGCAATATCCCTTCATCCCATTTCTACATTATTTCCCTTTTCCATTTTTCCCATTTCTACCATTCCTAAAATATCATCCTTCAGCTAGTATTTCCTATCCCTTACTGCTGAAGTTATCCCCTATCAAACACTTCCCCCACTTGTTTTAAACCCAAGTCATTATATCCCATTTTTCCTGATTTTTCCCGTTGCTGAAACACCAGTTTCAGCAACATGTCGTTCATTTTTCCGTTGCTGAAACGCCAGTTTCAGCAACCTGTCATAATTAAAACATCATTTCTTTCCTTTGCAGTACAAGCTTTTCAGTTCTCCACTTTTACTCTTCAGATCCTTTGGGTGAAAATTATTCAGTACTGAGCAGATCCTGTTATGCTCCTGTTCTAAATTTCAGAGAAATCTACAGATTCTTCCATTAATATCAAGCCATTATGAAGCACTCTACACTTCGAATTATTGAACCCCTCAAGCCAAAAAATGGTTCCATTTTCGGGACTAGGAGTATTTTGAGAGAGAGATTGGGTAATGCCACGAGGCCGTTGGAGACCTGAGAAATTGGAGCCTGAAGACTGGTTCGAAAGACAGATTCAGGGATTTTATGTAAAGGAGAATCGCAGCACGAAGCTAAAAATTGAAAAGTGGAAGAAAAAATATATTTTCACCGAAGTATATGAAATTTTCTTTGTAACTTTTGCACATGAGCTCTAGGAGTGGCTAGCGAGTCTAGTAGAATTCCAGACATGTTGGAAAGACGATCAGGTTACGCAGTGGACTCCGGAATTGATTCAACAGTTGGAGAAGGCTGACAAAAAAATCACCTGCATGGTAGATCATTGGGTAGATAGTGTTCTAGGAGTATTTGTAACGGAATTCGTAGTCGATCAGTTTGTATCCTACTTTGAGGCAGAGCGGAGGTTCTTCAAAGGATTCCAAGGTAAGTTCTTGTGAACATTGTCATTGCTAATTAAAATATTACTGTGTGAAAAGGGAATTTTGTGTAGCCACACCAAATGAATTACCTTTGATCAGAGTGAGAGTACAACACGAAGTGGTAAGTACTACCGAGCCAACTGAGAAGGGGATAGATCCATCTACAGCCCATTAAGAGAGTCGGATGCGCACATAGGAACTAGTCCTCCGGCTACACCACCTTCAAGTTAGCATAAGGGCAAGAACTCCCCCACACATTCGCCACCACCAGAGGAAGATATGGCCGCACTCATGAAGTTTTCCACCTTCAAGGGTGTAGGAGATATATATGGACCGATTTTGGTTCATAGCAGAATTAGTATGGACTACACAGAATGTGGCTAGCGATTTTGTAAAGAGGGCACAACTATCCCTCGCCTTTGAAGGAAGGGCCCTGGGTTGGTACATGGGGTATGTAGGCTAGCATGCAGATCCATCTATTCAAGAGATTAAGAATCCTTTAAAACAACAGTTGCAGAAGCCTAAGTCCTCCACTCAACTGGTGGTTGAATTGAAAGAATTTAGACAAGGACCCACTGAGTCGGTATGGGAGGCTGATCAGAAGTTGAAGAAGGTTATTAGAGATGGGAAATTTTAGTACGATAATAGACAACATAAGGAATGGTTCATCACCTACGTGGACCTATGGGTCAACAAGAAATTGAAATGCAAGAGAAAGCCTTTGATATTGCTATGAACCTAGAAGCTATGCCAAGAGACGATGCCCAGTTTGAAGTACAATAGATCTAGGGATAGCTGGAGGCAATGCACCTCGAAATCTAGAATTTGCAGAAAGAGCGAGGAAAAGAAGCTAGCCCAGACGTATGGTGTATAAGATGTAGGGTGTCAGGACACACCAAGGATCAGTGCCCTCTGCTGGTGGACTACATGCACGTTGGGAGATCCAGCCCATTGTGACCTAAAGAGGTTGTCGGACCAGGTGGCCCAATGTTATGGTGCACTGACTGTCTCTTAGTTGGACTACATGATACCAACCACTTCCTCCGTCTTGGTTCTTATGTTCCAGAGTTGAAGCAACAATGGTGCCGATTCTGCTCATCTGTGGGACATGATGAACACAACTGCCAGACATATGACTTAATGATAGACTGAGGAAACCTGTACAGGGTATAGGCTGACCCTTCTTCACCACTATCTCCCTTAGGATGAGGAGGTTCCCCCGCCAGGAGAGGGGAGAGGTGGAAGCGTAGGTCAGGGAAGAGGGAAATTGATTTGTTATAACTGTGGAGAAGTAGGGCACTTCGCAAAGGACTATCCGAACCCTGCATGAAAATCTTGCCGATATTGTAGACAATTGGATCATGTGATCGAAGGTTGTCTAGTACTGATAACAAAAATGCAGGAAAAACAACAGACACCAACGCATAATGTGCAAAGAATTAAGGCATAACCACGTGATGAGGGTGTTACACAACATTTTGTCACCGTCCCTGCAATCCCTCATATTGTACATTGGAGGACTATTCCTGTGACCTGTGAACAGTAAAATGTTCTGAAAACACCTTGATGGCATCCTTCTGCATAAGGGCAAAAATTCTCCTTAAGAACATTTCATCGAAAAAAACCTTAAAAACCCATGTTTTGGCATTGGCATGGGTAGCCAGTTCATCCCTCGTGCCAATGGGGAAAATACACACTAGTGGGCGTGCCAGCTGGTGCTCTATCCCTGTGTTCTACCCGCGCCAAGCCTATTAAGGAATGTTTTTTAACAATAGAAGGCGGAAGTTTGATTCTAACAACTTTAGAACGGATCATCAAAAAGAGGTTGGGTTGTTTGGCTCCGGATCTCCTTGATTAGGAAGTGGTTTTCTACCTCTCATGGAACCTTCCTCAGAGATAGGACTCTCCCCCATGATTATAGGGAGCCTAACCTCTCCTTCTCCTCCTATAAAAGCTTTCCCTCTCCATTTTCTAGCTAGCTGAACTTTTGGGTAGGAAATTATAGATGAGTGACAATCAAAAGCAGAGATAAGGAGAACCCTGAGAGAGAGAGAGAGAGTTTTGTCAAATCCCTGACGAGATTTGTGAGACACGTCTCGCTGGAACCTTGTCGAAGGAAGATCGCGACGTCAGAGCATCGGTTGTAATCGTTCTCTCGTATCTTAATATACACGACTCTACTATTGGTTCCATGATTGCATTTGTCCATTATATAACACAATTTCATTCGTTCCTCTCTAACTGATTGATAGTTATAAAGTGTGAAATATTACGTTGCATGTTGTCTTTCTTCTTTGCATGTGTATAGGTATCTGGATGTAGCGAGCTCACGGATCGTGACTTGTCCAAATAGGAATGGAAGTGCCACTTCTTCTTCGACAACAGCAACGAAGGAATCACGGTAAGAGATCTATCATGATTCTATCCTTTGTAACTAGGAATCAATAGCTTTGCGTGTTTCGATTGTTGCTAGACCCACTCTAGGGATAGTGGGATCGCCTCTGTACGCAGAGGGGATTTACCTCCACAACAATTTTGTGACTTCGTTGGGGATCAGTGGGAGTTGGTCCTTCCTCCATTGGGTTGTTTTTTGGATTTTGTTTGATTAGTCTGATTTTCTGGTTCACCTTCCTTGGTGTTAAAATCTTGTTCAGCCCCCAGAAGGCCAGATCCAACCTCTGTTCATTCATTTTCATAATTTTCTAGGGTAAACCTAATTGGCACGGTTATCCCTCTGACAATCGTGCCAAAGGGCACGATTTTCTAGTTAGGCACCTGCGCCATCCCCTGTTTGGTGCAGATTACAGCCAGACAAGCGTGCCAACCCTGCTTGGTTTTAGGGTTTGCCTATTCTTGGACTCTCTGAGCTTGAGTTTTGGTCCTGGGTTGTTTTTTCTGATTGTTTGAGAGCTTTGAAGTCATTTTTTACTGTGTTTAGCCCTTGTCCTCCTGTTGTTTTCCCTTTTCTGTCAGTTTTTCATTTTAACCCTAGGGCTTCTAGGTGCTTCAGTGTACTGAGCCTCCTGTGGGAGTTTTTGGTTTTGCTTTCCCGGTCAACTTTGTTTCTTCTTCTTTGCATTCATCTTGCTGAATCAGATTGAGTCATTGCGTTTATTGAGTGATTGTCCTCCCTTTCGTTCAGTTTCGCTTTGCGTTGATCCAAGCCTAGATCACATGGCTTGTTTGAGTCTCTTTCAAGATTCTTCTTCGCTTTGAGGGATTTCGTCATTGGTTTGGGTCTTGATTGTGTTTGTTTGAGTTGAGTGAACTTGTTTGGTTTTAGCTCTCTCTTTATCATTCTCAAATTGATGTTTCCATTATTTTTTCATTTATTTAGTGCATTTGCTCTAATATATTGAAAAGTACAAAAAAAATCTTTTGCATTCTTGATTGGCATAGTGAAAATTGAAAACTCTTTTGCATTACTAGCATTGTATAATTCTAGAGAAAAGTTTTCTAGTTTCATTAGCTTGCATTGAAATCGGTAGTGGATGTTTTTGTGTGTTCATTTCGCTATCATTTGAAAGCTCTCAACTCTCCCATAGGTAGCTCTTCATTGAACGAAATGATGTTTTGTGGCATGTAGTTTGCATCTAGAGGTTTTATGAGATCCAACATTCGATAGGGCCTTGGAATCGAAACATAAATTGAAGATCAACTTTAAAATTTACTAAATTAACCTAAGGCATCATTGAAACTTAACGAAACATCTAGTAGTCTAAGGTAGAGACGTGTTCCTGTGTATTTAAGCCTAGCAGCTGTCGCTTACCATCTGTCTACAGACAACGCTAGTATGGACTTGTGCTCCCTGTACCGTCGCGTATATAAAGGGAGACCCCATTAGGTTGCAAATCCTGTATCCATAGGAAGCCAAGTCTGCCACCTTTTACCCGTGATACACTGGACACAGAATTCAGAGAGATTACCTGCACATACGTTAAGTACTTGGTTGATTTCTCTTTCATTTTTACCAAGGTGTATATGGCATTTCACGGATATCTGGTACACCCATTTGCCTAGATTACCAGAGAAGTCATTTTGATCTTTACTGACTCCCTAAATGTGAAAAGATCATCAAGTGCTTCTCCTTTCACGCTTGTTTCCAAACTGAAAGTGATAGAGTCATATTTTACTCATTTCTAGACTCTTAAAACATGAAACAGTAAATTTTCCAGTTTCAATGTGGTAAAATTAATCACCTACGATCACAGGCCCATTTAGAGATTGATTTTTTGGCCTGTTTTTGTTTGCCTTGGTTTTTGCCCGTGTGTCTTGGTTTTTGATCTCTTCCTCTTTTTTCTATAGTCATCGTGGCGGAACCATCAGTTTCATCTACTGGTAGTCCTTATATAGACAATTCGTCAGAAGTCTCTTAGTCCTCTGCTGAGCATCAGCAGCTCGTTGTATCTGAGTTTCCCGACGGGGGACCGGTTATATCTGAACTTCCCTTTGGAGGACCAGTTGAGTTTAATTGGCCCTTGTCCAACGCTTGGTTTGGATTTGGAGTTGGGGAACACTTCCCTCCTCTTACATTAGGATCACCATTTTTGGTTGTTGTCATACCTCCTAGTCCCCGTCGTCTCTTAGAAGATCTTACGGCAGGGTCAGATATGGACTCATCCAGTCCTATTCCTAGTGAGGGAATTCCTACTTCTGGTGAAGACTACCAGCTTTTCCCCGAAGACATCCCTGAACCTTCTGTTCTGTCTTCACCTGGTCTGTCACTCCCAGCTAGATATAGGTCTTTAAGTCAGGTCATGGCTGCTATTTCCTCTATGGGAATATCGACTCCATCCACGGAACAGATCATTCCCTCATTAGGGATGTCACCACAGACACCTCTCACGACATCTCATTTTGTCACATCGGCACCTGTTAGACCTACTGTCTGCGTAGCTACGTCTATGCATGTTGTCACAACTTAGTCAACTAGGACCTCGTTAGTTCCTGAAGATGTTTATATAGCTTCTGCCATTCCTGAGAACCTTTCTCCCGAGGAGTATCAGATGAATTTACAGCCACCGATCTCCCAGGTTGATCAGTCATCTCAGGATCTTAATCGTCCTTACTTTTCTCATTATAGAGCGGATGGTACTCCGATCTATTCATTTCCATTTCAATATGATGAGCACGATAACCCTATTCTTTTTCTGGCTCCTGAGGCTTATCAGTATATCAACGGTTTTCTCCCTACCCTTCCTGCGCAATCTTCTAACCAACGAGGACAACCCTTTCAGGGACAACCTTTGTTTGAGCAAGGATATGCTTATGGCCCACAAGGACAACCCTTCCAGGGACAACCTTTGGCCTAGCCAGGGTATGCATATGATCCGCAAGGGCAACCCTTACAGGGACAACCTTCGGTCCAGTAGGGATTATTTTACGGCCCGCAAAGGCAGTCTTACAATCCTTAAGGTCAACCTCTACAGCCTCACCTTGTGGTTCAACCAGGGAAACCTCAAGGACTAGTAGGGAAAACGGTGTATCAACCTAGACTGTCATACGGTCCTGGGGGGAAAACCCTTCCGTCTCAACCTTTGGTGCAACCTCAGCAGCCTTATTATCCCATTGGTCAGAATTTTGCACAGCCAAGGCCATGTTATGGTCCTGTTCCAGGTCAACTTGGTTATCAGAAACAACCTGGCCCACTCCCGCCATCAGGCCAACTTGCTCAGCCGGGGCAACCTGGTGTCCCTCATCAGCCAGGTCAAACTGTTTAGCCAAGACAACCTGCACAACCTGTTAACCCTACTCAGCCACCGATCTATTCTATGCCATAGCCAAATCCACCTGTGCGCCCAACTTATTCGACTCAGCAGGGCCCCACTTACCAGCAACCCGTTCGACCTCAAGGCGGCTATTACCCTCAAGGTCAGTCTCGACCGGTTTAAAACCTGCCTCAAGGTTCTGGTTATTACCCTCAACATCCAGACTATACTTATACTCCGCAGCAAAATCTTTACACTGCTCAATCGAGACCCATGTATACTCAGAATCAGTATCCTGGTTATCAACCCCTGTATTCTAGTTTTCAGCCGCCATATCAACCCAATTGTCCACCTTATAACCCCTATGGTCAAAATCCTCTAGGACAGAACCAATGGGGGCAGATTTATGCTCAACTAGGATGGATTACAGGTACAGGTCCTTATCGAGGACCTGACATGCCTTTTAACCCTCAATTACCTTTTCTCGCCACGTTGGAGTTACCAGACGTGTCTAAATTGAACACTGATCTGATTCTTCATAATCCATATTGGCCTCTAGTTCCGACGAAGGTGCCTGGTGATTATCCCAAGTTTGAGGGAAAATCTAGAGAAGACCCCCAAGCACACGTCATGACATACCACTTATGGTGTTCTTTGAATTCTTGGGTAGATGACTCAGTTCGTCTGCATATTTTCCAGCGCACTCTCACTGGCGCTGCTGCTAAATGATACATAGAACTACCTCGTGGTATTTTTCAAGATTTTAATACTCTAGCTATGGTGTTCCTCACGCATTTCCAGTTACTGGTTCGTTACAAAGCCGGGATGCATCTCCTAACATCTCTGAAACAGGACAAAGTTACTCATATTTCAGATCACATTCACGAATGGAGACATCGTCGTCATCTAATAAAGTTTGACATTCCTGATCAAATTCTAACTCATTGGTTCACTACCTCCTTTGTCAATAAGATTGCACAGGACATTGCTATGGGGGCATGTGTAACTGAGGAACAGGCCATCGTTCACACCCAGTACCTCAATTTAGTGTAATCTCAATCGGGAACATTATATGACATCTTGACTGTTGCCCCACGACCAGGGACCTCTAAAGCGCCAGCTACTCCATCAGTAGACGGTGTTATTGGTTTTGTCACTTATAATTCTCACAAGTCTTCCAATGGGAAGCAGAAATCAAATTCTTCCAATACTTCTACTTCTCAGCCTGCTCCAGATTATGGTAAAACCATGGAGGTCAATGTTGTTCATGCCAATCCTGCAGACAAGACCACCAAAGGGAAAAAGAAGGGCAAAGGCAAAGCCAAATTCGATGCCCCAAAACCAGAATCGTCCAAACCACATGCTGATGATGGTTCACAGCGGAAACCGAAGTACCCTTGCCTGATTTGTGATGAAGACCACTACACCGAAGATTGTCCTAGATGATCCGAGGTTAGTCAACTTCTTAAGGGCTCTAAGGGAACTCCAGAAGTTCTTAAGGAACCTTTTCCATCTCAGCAGACCCAGATGGTCGAGCAGCCTTCGCCATCTACACTGTTCGGGTCTCAGGTTTTCATGATGAATGGTTCTGCACCCGTCTCCATCGCTACTCGGTCGAAAGATTATGCCGTATCACGTCAGGTAGCCGGGAAGGAGGTCATTGATGGTCCTCCTCCCCCCCTACCTCTGGTCCCCTGAAAATTGAGAAGCCCAGTGTTGAACTCGTTATACGGCCACCTTCTAAAGGTGTTCTCCGGAAGTCTTCCTATAACCCTAATGCCCGTGTTGCTCAACATTACAATATTGTTGAGGATTTAGCACAGGCTCCGTCTGCTATGTCCACGTCGGAAGTCCTCCAGATTTTTCCATCTCAATGGAAAACATTGTTATCTGCGATTGATAGCATCGATCCTACCAATTCTAGTCTTCTCACTTTCGATCTAGAGAATTTTGTCCCTCGACTTCCGCACCAGATCGTGCTTGTTATACAAGATGGTATTAACGGTCTCAACATCCATAGGGCCATGGTGGATGAAGGTGCATCTACCTGCGTCATGTCATCTGCTTGCTGGAAGGCTATTGTCTCTCCAGCCCTCAATTCGTCACCCAATGCGCTTGAGGCATTTGATGGAAGGGAATCGAAACCCTTGGGTGTTATCGCGAGTCTACAAATTACATTACAAGGAAAGACAGTCAACGTTGAAGTGGAAGTTGTTGATGCCAAACTCAACTACAATCTTCTACTCGGTTGCAGTTGGACCCGCGCCATGTTGTGCGTTCCATCCACCCTCTTTCGAATTTTGAAGTTTCCGCATGAGGGCAAGATTATTACTATCGATCAGTTGTCTTTATTTACCTTGTCTTCCAAGAACAACGTGCCATACATGGATCGAATTCCTAGTCCCTCTGATAGTATAGGACCAGGTCTTTTCAAGGACCCCGTTCTCATGGGTATTTTCCCCATTCCACCACTGAATACCGTTCAAGTCAATATGATCTCTAGGTTGGATGACCCATGGATCATCCCTTCTCCTGAACAGGTTGTCTCTTTTGGAGAATCGATGCCTCTGACCCCGGTTGAAATCAATTATTGTGAGATCATTGCCACATCGGATCCTCCTCCTGCTGATAATGCTCCTTTGAGCATGGCTCTTGATGTTTATTCTCAATCCCCTTGGCTCGACGATGTAGATTCACCCGATCCTTTGAGATAATTCTTTCCATCTGACGAAGCTATCGTAGAGACTATGTCTCTTGAAGATCTGTCGTGGAGTAATGGGCATCATCGTTCCTTGTTTATGCCCAACTTGGGGGTAATGTCTAATTGTCTCCAGCATTTTTCATGTTAGGTTCCCTCTCCGCCGCTCCAAACGCCAATATTGGCTCATGAAGTTTTCTCGGAAGGAAATCTGAGTAATATTACCCAAACAATGCCTATCGACATCTCTATTAAACCAGGGGTTGTCGAGAACATCCATGTGGGAGTCACTTGTTCTCCCGACAAGATTAAAGTGTACACTAGTCTCTTCCATGAATTCTATGATGTTTTCGCTTGGTCTTACGAAGAGATGCCTAGAATTGATCCCAGTATCTTTGTGCACGAAATTCCCACCTATCCCGGTGCGAAGCCTGTGCACCAGCATCTGCGTCCAGTGCATCCTCAGAAAGCCGCTGCTATAAAAGTTGAAGTTGAGAAACTTCTTAAAGCAGGTTTCATATATCTGATCCCTCTGACAGAGTGGGTTTCCAATATTGTCCTTGTGGATAAGAAGCAGGGCACAATTCGAGTCTGTGTTGACTATCGAAATATCAATCGCGTTTGCCCTAAGGACAACTATCCCACCCCTTTTATCAATCAAATCATTGATGATTGTGCGGGGAGTGAGATATTTTCCCTTATGAACGACTTTTTGGGCTATAATCAACTCAATATCTTCCCATCCGACCAACATAAGATCGCTTTCATCTGTCCGTGGGGAACATTCGCCTATAAGAAACTCCCTTTTGGCTTGAAAAATGCTAGAGCTACCTTCCAGCGTGCCGTGTCTTACGGATTTCACGAAATACGTAATGTTGTTCAGCCATACCTGGATGACCTTCCGGCTCATTCAGCTCTACGCGAAGACCATCTAGAACATCTCCGCCAGATTTTTCTCCACTGTAGACGTTACAACATCAAGCTTAATCCTCACAAGTGCATCTTCTGCGTTGACTCTGGTCGAATTTTAGGATTCATTGTCTCTAAGGACGGAATTCACCTTGACCCTCTTAAGGTTGAGGCTATTTTTAATCTCCCCTCCCCATCCTCGTTGCATCAGCTTCAGAGTCTTCAAGGGAAAGCGAATTTCTTGCGTCGTTTTATCCCGAACTATGCAGAGGTAGCCAAAGGGTTCATGCGACTTCTAAAACAGGACGTCCCTTTCTATTGGGACGAGATTGATCATAAATATTTCGATAACCTTAAGACATTTCTTGTCAATGCTCCATTAATATGTCCTCCAAATTATCATTGCGACTTTACCCTCTATTTGGCTGCCGCATTCAGTACAATTTCCATGGTTCTGGTAAAGAAGGATGATGACGGTAACGAAAATGTGATTTATTACTTGTCTCAGGACCTCCTCAAAACTGAAACACATTATGCACACATCAAGAAGTTAGCACTGGTCGCGGTCCAGGCCGTTCAACGATTTCGCCATTACATCCCGTTACGCATGGTAACCGTGATTTCTAACTGCAACCCCATGACTTATATTTTGTCTCGAAAATTCCTGGGGGGAAAGTACTCAAAGTGGATTGTCATCCTCCAAGAGTTTGATTTGGAGTTCACTACTTCCAAATCAAAGAAATCATTGGTTTTTGCTGATCTTATTTGTTCTCTCCTTATCGACTTTGTTCCGTCTCAATCCGAGGATCATATCCTGGACGAAACTCTCTTCTTAATCAGAACTCTCAATCCATGGTATGGTGATATCATCGTGTACCTCTAGACATCAACCTTCTGGTCTGAGTTAATGAAGGATGCTCGACGCTGCGTTCGACATCAGTTGCAACCATATCGTGTTGGAGTCGATTCCGTACTCCACCAGTGTTTGACCTTAGAAGAGGCTGAGAAAGTTAGGAATGACTATCACAGTGGCGCTTGTGGCGGTCACATGTCTAGTTATGCTACCGCACAGAAGACCCTTCGTGTGGGCTATTTCTGGCCATTTATATTTAACGAATGTATTGTTACAGTACAAAAGTGTCACGTGTGCCAGATCTTCCAACGCAAGATGTGTGCGCCGCCTCTCCCATTATATCCTATAATTACCGTGGGCCATTTTTCCAGATGGGGCATTGATTTTATGTGTAACCCTCACTCAGCCGGGGGGCATGCTTATATCATTGTTTTCATAGATTATTTCACCAAGTGGGCTGAAGCAATGCCTACACTGGCTGCAGATGGTAATATAGCTGCACAATTCATTTTCAACCATGTGATCACTCGTTTCGGCGTTCCTCAAGCCATCGTCACTGATCATGGCTCTCATTTTGGGGACTAAATGATGGCAGAGTTGACATCTAGGTTGGGCTTGCATCACGACAGCTCAACGCCATATTACCCTTAGGCAAATGGCCAGGTTGAAGTCGTGAACAAGGTGCTTGTCACAATGCTTCAACGAACAATTGGTATACACAAATCGAGTTGGAATCTCCAGTTTTTTTCAGCTCTTTGGTCCTACCAAACGTCAGTGAAGAGTGCAACTAGATTCACACCATTTCAGTTGGTGTATGGTCTGGAAGCTACTCTTCCGGTTGAATGTGAGATCCGTTCACTAAAATTGGCTGTGGAATTACTACCCGATACTTCACCGGAGGAAGAACGTCTCCTATATCTCAAGAGATTGGACGAAACTCGCCGCTTGGCTGCTTTGGTTATCGAGGCATAGAAAAAGCGGGTTAAAGCTCATTTTGATCAATCGGTTTCTTTGTGGTCTTTTATCGAAGGGGACCTCGTCCTCTTGTATGATCAAGCTCACGACAAGCTTGGGGCAGGAAAATTCCAACCCATGTGGCATGGGCCCTATATCGTTAAACGTGTATTGAAAAATGGGGCTTATGAGCTGATCAATTATGAAGATCTTCCTTTGGCACAGCCCAGAAATGGATTGTACCTGAAGAAATATTATGCTTGAATCATTCTTGCGTAGTATATGTACATAGGTGATTTTTTCATTTTTGTGCATGTGTGGTGTGGTGTGCTTTGTAAGCATTTTTTTGTTTATTGGGTCTTCCAGATTGCGCAGATGTCTATTACTCCTTATGTCGGTTTCGCGGATGGTGCCTCCCGTAGTACCAGGAACCTGTCTTTGGCAGCCTAGGTAATTTACGATCCTGCTGGTGAGTTGGTTAATTTACAAGGTGTTTGTATAGGGCATGCTAAAAATAATGTCGTGGAATATAGTGTTGTTTTCGAATTATTAACTGAGGTTTTTAACCTCGGCATTCACGCATTACTTGTACATCTGGACTCACAGCTTGTGGTTTTACATCTCAATGGTCATTATTCAGTTAGAAACCCATGCATTTTAAGACTGTATCTACGTATTCGTTTACTTGAAAGGAATTTTGATTACATCACATATCAGCATATACCAGGACGAATGAATACACTAACAGATGTAGTAGCCAATATGGTATTAGATAGACATTTACGCAATTTGTAAAAACATTATCATATGTAAGCAAGATCCATGTAGAAAATAGATGTATATATATATGTCGAGTGTTTGCAACGTGTGCATCATATAAAACAAAAAATATACATGTTTGTTTCAGTTACATCCAGAGACGACATGTCTCTCAAAAATATGCAAATAGAAAGCCTAGGTGACTAATCGGCACGGTGCTCATGGTAGCACATCATTACCCGCATCAACCACCTTAGTAAGTGGTGGAGACAACTTGGCACCCCTACAGTGTGCCTCTAATAAGCTAAGGGAACATCAGCTAAACGATCATAATCCGGAACTCCGCGAGCGATTCCCTCTAGGTTTTGTACAAGCTCATCCCCCTCGCCCCCCTCACCTTGAGGGTCATAAGCGAGAGGGGTCCTCCTCGCTATTGGTGACATTCTAGCAGGCCTCTCTGGGCCAAAATCTGCATACATATAGGATTAGCTGTTATAACATGCATGTATACCAAAAAATCATAAAACTCATAAAGTTAAAAATAATCTTACCAAGCTCCTAATCCCAGTCCTCTCCTTCCAGGAGCGAAAGGTCTGGGTCTCAAAATCGGTGCCCGCATAGGGCCAGTCCTCCACGGTGATCAACTGTCGTCAGAGCCAGTCAAAGAACTCAGGCCACCTTGACATCTGCTGGCTGCCCCTTGCCATGGGAATCAATGCCGCCCATTGAGCCATTCGTGGCTCTCTCATTGGTGGATCCGGGACTATGGCCCCCTGGCACTGGAAAATAGGTAGTCGTTCCAGGAAGAACGATACCAAAATTGACCCATATCCAAACTGTTTCAGTTTGGTCTTCTTGCATTTTGTGAGTTTCCATTTAATGTTCATGGTCACGGTTGTGGCCCAGTCGAAGATAGTTGGGTTCATGCACTCTGATGCAAAAATGAGCTGTGTCTTCGTGGCCTCATACGGTTCCTGCGATCCTGCAACCCGCATAATGGTATGTAGCACTACTCTCAATTCTAGATCGGGGATGGTCTGAATTTCTACTTTCCCGCTCCCTGTTCCTTTGCATGCCCCTATGTACACTCTATCCATGACCATTGTCATGTTTTCTCCTGAAGGCCTGGTACCGGTCAAGATAGGGACTGGACCCCTGCGTGACAGTCTAGTGATGAAGTACACGTCTGATACTTCGAGCTCAAGTACCTAGTCTCGAAGTTTGAACTTCTCCTCATACTCATCCCAGATGTTGATGAGATACTGTAGTAGTTCGGGCTGAGCCTGGAGACATGGCGTTAGAAAGAATTTTTTTAGCCCAAAATTTCGGAGGGCATTCATACAATACTCATTTCCCATTGCCAATTCATCTTCCTCGCTGTGCTCTCTCTCTTTCCATTCAATTACCATTATTTTGTTGGATACCTGCATCAAATCAAACATAGGAACGTTATAAACCTCCTTGGGTATTCAAAATTTCATTTCATTGGTTATTTTTTGAGATTTTTTAGCCGGATTTTGCGTTGCGCCGTTGTTGCGGCTGTCTGGCTAACAGTCGCGCCAGCTGGCGTGACCTCTGTGTAAAATAGAGCGGATTGGAATGGGTCCATGCCTGGAACCCGTGCCAACCACGGAGCCCTAAAAATTAAAAATCCCTCTCTGACAGACCTCAAAAAGTAATTAAATACAGTGAAATGTAACTCAAAAGATGGACAAAGAGGTGGGCTCTTACCTGAACCAGACATAAGTCGATTTGGTCTGCTAGATTGGTCGCATTCATTGCCTGAAGATCGAAGCACAAAAGGGTCACTGTTGCTCTGCAAAGAGGTAAAATGTGAAAAGTAAATATTATTTACGACTATTGGTCTTTTATAGCTTTTCAAAGTCCTAAATAGGTTTTTTAACATGTTTTTTGATATATTTTCACATTATTTTCGTCGAATATGTTTTACACACATCTTTTTGTTCAGAAACAGGTTTTCCACATGATTTTGACGAAGAGACGAGTTGTATTTTATACTTTTTCGAACTCGGTAAAAACACAAAAAAGTCACTATTGGAGTCACCTTTCAGCTCTTTTCTGACTCTCTAAAACTGAAAAGATTGCAGAGTTGCTTGTCGTTTTGAGCTCGTTAAATTGGCCGCAAAACGACATCTACCCAGTATACATTTACCCCTTTTTCAGGCTAGGATAGATTATTTACGAAAAAAGGAATACCCTAGCCTATCGCGACTAGGAGGTTCTCTCAGACATAGTTTTCTACCTTTTCGGATCTGTGGGACTATCTACAAAAAGGGACTGTTGGAGTTTTCTTTTCTGATGTCTTTTCAAACTATCTAAACATGAAAAGACATCGATTTCTTACTTTTTCAGACTCGTTAAAAGCTGATGACATCGGACTTCATCATAATGAAGTTACTCGAGTTCCCCCTTCCTAGGGCTCGTAAAATGTACTAGGTTGGATTTGTACGAAGGACAAACTTATATCGCAAGAATATGCTATCCCCTTCAAGCTTGTTTTCAAAAAATAATTGGGGTACTCACAAGAAATGGTGGGGGAAAATGGAACCAATATTATAATCGTGTCGGCAGTATGTCGCTCTTGAATATGGCACTTGTCTGCATTAATGTCAGGTTGGGGACATCTCATCTCGTTATCTTCTTGCCTTCATGGGTTTGGGTAATCTCTTTTGACCACTCATATTCTCTTTGCCACATCACCATGACCTCAGATCCCTTGATGTCAAATACTGCCAAATCCAATGTCGTGCCACCAATATGTTCAAGAGAATTTGGCCTCTGCAGTTTTTATCCTCCCTCTGATTCTCTGTTGGTCTTGATTCACAAACATTATGTTCCTCTGTCTCGTGTCGATGATGTGGGAAACATTATGGCCCACCTTCGATCAAGGTCACTTCCTGTCGACTTCAGCTCATTATCCAAGAAGTTGATCTAGAGACTCCCTTCAGGTACCTTGGAGCCTGCATGCCTCAATGGCAGGCTCTTCGCATTCGACACAAGGTTATCATTATTGGCCTTTGATTGGATGATTCTGTGGGTGTTCGACCGCTAGCTCATTGTTCACATTCCATGGATTGTACCTTTTGTACCTTGAGAGCCATCGTCATTATTGGTGGTTTCTCTTGCGTCTGTTAACGACTTTCATTATTGGCTAGTAATCAGATGATATTCTTGCATGTTCGACTTCAGCTCACATATTCGCATGTTCGAAACTTGTACTTTGTTTAGGTTGAGATGGAGCGCAAGACCCTAGATTTTTTCTGATGCAATCCAGGCTACAGGTTCTTTGTGGATTATTATGACTTGTTACATGAATCTTCTAATTGGATGGCTGCGACCATGCCTGAGTCTACTTGTTGATCCTTATTTGAATGGATGGCTGCATCGATGCCTTGGATCTCATTTTTTTACACTTTATTATGGATGGCTGCGCCCATACCACATATCATGTATCATAGATATCATTTGTATTTTCACTCGCAGGTCTTCCGACGATTGTGTTTTCAGTTGGACACGTTCTTATAAAGAATTCACCCCTTCCTCTCTCTCGGACCTCATGCTTTAGGGGGCATCTGTTACACAGAATTTTGTCACCGTCCTTGCAATCCCTCATCTCGTACAGTGGAGGACTATCCTCGTGACCTGTGAACAGTAAAATGTCTTGAAAACACCTTGATGGCATCCTTCTACATAAGGGCAAGAATTATCCTTAAGAACATTTCCTCAAAAAAAAAACCTTAAAAACCCATGTTTTGGCATTGGCACGGGTAGCTAGTTCATCCCTTGCGCCAATGGGGAAAATAAACACTAGTGGGCATTCCATCTGGTGATCTGTCCCTGTGTTCTGCTCATGCCAAGCCTATTAAGGAATGCTTTTTAACAATAGAAGGCGGAAGTTTGATTCTAACAACTTCAGAACGGATCATAAAAAAGAGGTTGGGTTGTTTGGCTCCGGATCTCCTTGATTAGGAAGTGGTTTTCCACCTCTCATGGAACCTTCCTAAGAGATAGGACTCTCTCCCATGATTATAGGGAGCCTAAACTCTCCTTCTCCTCCTATAAAAGCCTACCCTCTCCATTTTCTAGCTAGCTGAACTTTTGGGAAGGAAATTATAGCTGAGTGACAATCAAGAGCAAAGCTAAGGAGAACCCTGTGAGAGAGAGATTTTTTTCAAATCCATGACGAGCTTTGTGAGACACGTCCCGCTGGAACCCCGTCGAAGGAAGATCATGATGTCAGAGCATCGGTTGTAATCGTTCTCTCATATCTTAATATACATGACTCTGCTATTGGTTCCATGATTTCATTTGTCCATTATATATCATAATTTCATTCGTTCCTCTCTGACTGATTGATAGTTATAAAGTGTGAAATATTACGTTGCATGTTGTCTTTCTTCTTTGCGTATTTACAAGTATCTGGATGCAGCGAGCTCATGGATCGTGACCTGTCCAACTAGGAATGGAAGCACCACTTCTTCTTTGACAACAACAACGAAGGAATCATGGTAAGCGATCTATTGTGATTCTATCCTTTGTAACTAGGAATCAATAGATTTTCATGTTTCGATTGTTGCTAGAACAACTCTAGGGCTAGTGGGATCACCTCTGCCCATAGAGGGGATTTACCTCCACAATAGAGGGACCCAGTATTAATATCATAATGCACAACGACATAACTACTAGAGGAGCTGAGGAGAGAGCTGTGGCTGAACCCCTTATCCGAAAATATGCTATCAAGAAGGAAAGATTGGACCTACAGAAGGAGAAATAAACCTTCATAGAAGCTCGTAAAGAGTTTACCAAGAATGAAGCATCTACTTTCGAGGCTCCAAAAAACCTAAAAGTGGACGACAAAGTTAAACCATTCCTATAGGCATGTATGAAGTTGCTATGCAACCAGAAGTCAGTAGAGAATCTTCAAGCACTAATAGACAGCTGCACATAAAAAAATGACCCTCCAACAGAAGTTAAAGATGTCCACAAGCTTTACAAGCATAAGAAACACACTGGTCAGGAAATGCAGATGACTACGCAAATTGGCGATTATGAAATGGATCAGGTCATCCTAGATCTGGGATCCAATGCGAATGTCCTACCCAAGAAAACATGGCAGAGGATGGGAGAACCTAAGCTGGAATGGTCTACTATACAGCTGCGCAAGGCTAACCAATAGAAAATCATACCATTAGAGAGACTGTCAAAGATTATGGTAGATATCGCAGGGGTTAAGGTACGCGAATTTTGAGATAATTCAGATTATGGAAGATTCAGACCCTTATCCTGCACTCCTGGGACTGGATTGGGCTATAGACATGAGAGGCATTATCAACTTGAAGAAAAGGAGCATGGTTTTTGAGAATGAGGGTACGAGAGTGATAGTCCCTCTAGACCCTGCAGAAGGAAAGCGGTATATAGAACCTGTGCGCGAAGAAGACGACGTGGATCATATCTATAAACTCACTGCTCGGGACGATGATTGGATTAATCCTATAGTTGATGGCATACTTTGCTGGGAGAAAGATAGTGAATGTCTCTCTAACTCTGATGGGGAGATTGAAAATTAGAAGAATCAGTTACATGATGTATCTGTGCTACGATGTATTAGGATCATGAAGAGATTTCGGTGTATCTCCTTAGAGGTAAGAGAGATACCTTAATTTGATGGTTCTAGTAGTATTAGGAATTTTCTGAGAACATTTGAAGCAGAAGTCCCAAGGGAGCGAAGAGTGTGGGCACTTAAGCTAGCGATGTGTGCGACCCCTGTGCGGTGGTGGGAAACTCAAAAGGGGACATTCCAGGATTGGGAGGAATGTCGCGAGATGATGATCCTATGGTTTGAACCCCTAGTTAAACTATGCGTGGAGACTTTCCTTGGCCAAGGATACCTACACAAGCATGTGGCCACATGGATGGAGGTGTGCGAAATAAACAAGGAAGAATGGGTCCACTAGTTCATTCATGCCTTGGGGCCAATCCCCACTGCATGGTATCTGGATGCAGAGCTACATCAGCATACCCGCCACTGGGAGACTATGAAGGATGATTTTTGTGGGGACGTTTGGGTTGATAAGCAGATCTGAAGCATTAGACGAAGCCCTGCAGGATATAGATGCCCTTGTATTTGATGAATCACGCACTCATGTGGAGTACGAACACCAACTTGGGATATGTAGATGCAGGATATTGCTAACTGCCGCAATCTATCAATGGAGGAATGTGACGAAGACCCATGAAATATCACTATCCCAGAATCATAGGGTGAACAAGCAGTTGCTGGACCCCCACTGTAGACCGTCAATGTGACCAAGAATCTTAAGCTAAGGGAAGTCAACATTAGAACAGAAGAACAACCTAAGCTAGCTAAGATTGGGGACTGCTGGGACGATGATACCATTGGGAAAGTCGCGGAGCTTCTCACAGTGTACCAGGACCTATTTCCTACGAAATTCTCAGAACTCAAGGGTATTACAGGGGACCTAGGGGTCATGCACATAACTTTAAAACCAGATGCGCACCCTTTTATGGAGCGACCTTACTGATTGAACCCCAAGTATAAACAAAAATTCAGGGAAGAAATTAACAAAATGATAGCCGCAGGTATCATCGAACCGATAGAACATGGGTAAGCCCTATGGTGGTCCAAGAGAAAAATACTAAAGGAGAAATAAGAATCTGTGTTGACCTGCACAAACTGAATGATTCCTGCATACATGATCCCTTCCCTACGCCATCTCTAATGAAATTCTCGATAACGTGGGAGGGTGTTACACAACATTTTGTCATTGTCCCTGAAATCCCCATCTCACCCATTGGAGGGTCATTTATGTTATCAATAAGCAGTGTCATTCCTTGCAAAGACCATCATTGCATCCCTTTACATGAGAGAAATATTCCTTCTGTTGACAACTCCTTGAGCAGAGCTTCAAAAACCCTTATTTTTCCTTGGCGCGAGTAGTCAGTTATGCCCTCGCACTGATGAGGAATATTAACACTAGGCCCCATGCCAGTTGGCGCTCTGTCTCAGTTAAACACCTGCGCCAAGCTGTTTATGGATTTTTTTTTAAAATAGAGGCGAAGATTCCACTCCAACAACTTCGAGGATGAGTCATTAGGAGTGGTTGGACTGAATAACCACAGACTCCCTCCTTTAGTTTATGGTTTCCACCTCTTATGGGAACCTCCTAAAGGATAGACCTACCTTCCACCTTTGTAGGGATCCTAACCTCCTCATTTTCCTCTATAAAAAGAAGCTATCTCTCCTTGCATAAGCTAGCTGAACATGGAGAATTGAGTATACTATAGCTTAATTTTTGAAGAGATAGAACAATAAGGAACTTCGTTGAGAGGGCTTAAGCCCATGCCCTCATGCTGTCCGAATCCCCTGATAAGTATCTGAGACGCGCTTCGGCTGAACCCCACCGGAGGAGACTGTGATGTCAAAGCTTTGGTTGTACCTCTTCCTTCTATCAATTCATATACGTGACTATTGTTTGGGTTCCCATTTTATGTTATTTCATTTGTTTAATGCAATATGCTTAGCCCTCTTTGACTGGATAGTAATTATGAATGAAGTTATTATGTCGTATGCTGTTCTTGTTTACTGTTCTATGTGCAGGTATCTGAGCATGACTGCAAAAGGATTGTGACTTTCCGAGGCAGGAGCAAGAGGCCACCACCACTATAGCCATAACGTCAACATTGGATTCTAGGTAGGTCGATCTACCATGTCCTCTTTTCATTCAGTAATTAGTAACCTACACTCTAGCATGTCTCTTTGTTTCTAGACCCACTCTAGGGCTAGAGGGATCATCTCTGTCCATAGAGAGGATTTACCTACTTAACAAATTGGTGACTCCACTGGGGAATCAGTGTGAGTTTGTTGTTTTAGATTGTTTGGGTTGACTTCGATCGTTGGATTGCTTGTTTGTATTTTTCTGGTTTTCTTGCTTGTTTTCCATCCCCTGTTTAGCTCCAAAGAGTTAAGATTGACCTCTTCTCATTGGGATTTTCCATTTTCCCATATTTATCCAGCTTGGTGCGCTTTTCGTTTGAACAGTCGCACTGATTGGCGTAGGTTGCTTTTGGTGCAGTCGCGCCAACCCCTGTTTAGCATTGAATACTGCCTCATAGTCGTGCCGAATCCTATCGGATTTGGTTTGCACTCCTTGATGAGTATTTTGGTCAGTTCTGCTTGACTTTGGGTTATTTTTTGCGTGTAATTAAGCCTTTGGGACTGTTTTGATTGTTGTAGGCTTGTTTTTCTTAGTCATTTGTCTATTTTCCTATCACTGTAGATTAAGGCCTTAGGGTTTCTAAGTGTCTTTGTGCAGTGAGCCTTCTGTTTGGAAATCAAGTCTCGTTGATTGTTGTCAGTCTCATTCTTGGGTCAATTGCACTAATTTTATTGATCCTTTTGAGTGTTTGCTTTGATTGAATGATCATTTCGTTTTCGATTGATTCTTCTCCTTGTTGATCCAAGCATAGATTACGTTGCTTGCTTTGGGTCATTTTGAAAACTTTCTTTTGGTTTGGAAGAGTGCGGCATTAGTTTAAGTGATTTCTTGTGATTGTTTTGCATTGATTGAGTCATTCAATTTTGATTCTTACATTCGAAATAATCAATCTAGTGTTTGTTTTTGTTTTTCACGTAATTAGTGCATTATGTACTTATTTTCGTTGAAAAAATAAAATAAAATTTTCATTCTTTCCTTTGCATCGAAAGCGAAAACTTCTTTTGCATAACTAGCAGTTGATAGTCTAGGAAAGAGTTTCATTTTGTTTGATTTAATTATATGAATTAGTGGATTTCTTTGCATACTTTCATTGTTTTCTATTGTTTGAAAGATCTCTATCCTTCTCGTAACTAGCATTCATTGAATCAAATATGATATTCATTTGCATATAGTTTTCATTTAGGAAATTTGAGATCCAAATTCGATAGGGCCTTGAAACTGAAACATACTCCAAGATAAACTTTAAAATTCATTCAATTAACCTAAGGAAGCATTGAAACCTAGTGCAACATTTTTAGTGGTCTAGGTTAGATATGTGTTCCAGCATCTTAAAACCCAGTAGCTGTCATTCGCCATCTGGCTTTAGACATTGCTAGTACAGACTTGTGCTCCCCGTACTGTCGAGTATAGAAAGGGAGACCCCTCTAGGTTGCAATTATTTTATCCATAGGAAGCCGAGTATGCCACCTTGTAACTGTGATACATCGAACACAGCATTCAGGGAGACTACCTGCACATACGTTAAGTCCTTGGTCATTTCTCTTTCATTTGATCACCAAGGTGTATATGGAAGTTCACGGAAACCTGGTACACCCTCTTGCTTAGAGTACCTGAGTAGTCATTTTGATCTTTTCATGACTCCTTAAAAAGAGAAGATATTGTCGAGCACTTGTACTTTGACGCTCATTTAAAATTGAAAGTGACTAGAGTCACATTTTGCCTATTTCTCGACTCTTAAAATATGAAACAACGAAATCTGGTTTCAGTGTCATAAAATTAATTACCTACGATCACATGCCTGTTAAAAGTTTTATTACTTGTCTTGTTTTTGTTTTCCTTAGATTTTGGTCTTGGAGCCTTCGATTGGTTATATTTTTCCTTCCTATTTTGATATACAGTCATAGTGGCAGAACCACCAGTTTCGTCGTCCTCACTTATTCCTAGTGGTGATTCTTTTCCAGACGTTTCTTTTGAAACCCCTCAGTCCACTAAGTCTGCTGAGTTTTCGCAACCTATTCTCCCGTCTATCTTGCCTCTTACTACTCGATCTTGAAGAGTCAGTTGAATTCCATTGGTCTCCTTCTGGTGCTTGGTTTGGTTTTGGGGAAGAAGGAGATTTTCCTCCTCTTACGTCGGGCTCACCGTTTTTTGCTGCTGCTGTACCTCCTATTCCTCGTAGAATTTTCGAAGATATTAAGGCAAAGTCAGACATGGATTCATCCAGTCCTGTTGGCAGTGAAGGAATGCCTGTTTCTACTGGAGAATATCAACTTTTTTCTGAATATGTCCCTCATGTTTCTACTCAGTATTTTCCACCATCGGTGTCACTTCCACTTGGATATAGGTATTTGAGTCAGATTATGTCTGGTGTTGCATCTCACAATCCAGTACATCCACCCCTCCTCAGAGTTCAGTCCTCCCTTCGTTAGTACTATCACCTCCAACCCCTGGTTCGTTGGTTACTGTTACATCTTTTCCAGTTCAACCTACTGTTTGTGTGGCTTCATCCACACCGATTGTTACAACTCAGTCGTTAGTATATTTTCACATTCGCAGGTCTATTTTTCTCAATCCTACGTGGCCTGTCAATCCCGGTATGGGTAGATCACAATATCGTGTCGTGGAGGCCCCGCCTGCGTCTAGTGCAGTCTCCACTACCCTAGTGATTCCTAGCGGACTTACTTTTGAAGAGTATCTATTAGCCATTCAGCAGCAGATTTCTCAGGGTTCTCAGCAGCCCCAAGCTCTCGCCAATCCTCGATTCCATCACTATGATGCTGTCGGTAACCCTGTATATATGTTTCCACATCATTATGAAGAATATGGTAATCCTATCTATTTGCCTCCTATTGATCCTCATAAGGCTGTTTATGATGCTTATCGGACAGACCAGGCAAATTCTCCGGCTTGCAAGACAACCCCTCGGGGCCGTGGGACAACCTTTGCCCAAATAGCAGCCCGCCTAGTCCACAGGGACAACCTTACGGTTCACAAGGCCAACCTTCCCAAGGTCAACCTTTGGTCCAACAAGGCCAACCGTCCGGTTTGTCTGGTCAACCTTAGTATCAACCAGGACCATCTTATGCTCCTGGAGGGAAAATCTATCCACCACAGGGACAACCTGTTGCACCCTCTGGCTTGCAAGGACAACCCTCAGCGGGACAACCTTTGGCTCAGCAGTGCTCTACCTCTAGTCCACAGGGACAACCTTATGGTTCACAAGGCCAACCTTCCCAAGGTCAACCTTTGGTCCAACAAGGCCAACCCTCCGGTCTGTCTGGTCAACCTTAGGATCAACCAGGACCATCTTATGCTCCTGGAGGGAAAATCTATCCACCACAGGGACAACCTGTTGCACCACAACTGTTGTGAAACCAACTCCAAAAATAGAAGAAAAGAGATATCAACGTCTTAGAAATAAGCCACTTCGAGGGGGAAACCTCCAATACATTACATGAATGAACAATTATTGGATGATTCAAATTAAAAAACCTCCTTTCTATATATAGGAGTCCATGGGGCCACAATGTAATCTTAGTGGGGCCACAATGTAATCCTAGCCAACCTAATAATAATAATTTAAGGGCATAATAATAACAATATGGGGGTTACAGGGGTACAATAATAACAATAAGGGGGCTACACTAACAACAATAAGGGACTATACTAGTAATATAAGGACCTAACATGCCCCTCTCCTTCAAAAAAGTGTTGTTCTCAATGCTTGAGTAGCTTTGGGTTCTTTTGTATAAAATTCTCATCCTCCCATGTAGAATCTTCAGTGGGTAAGTTCTTCCACTTGATGAGATACTATGAAATTGATTGATTTCATAGTTGTCGAGTTCTTATTTCCGTGACCACTTCAGGTTCTAATATGATTTTTCCTTCCTCATCAAGTTCTGGCAATATTGTTTGAACTGGAATATTTTCACCTATAACCTTATTTAACCATGAAACATGGAAAACTGGATGCACTTGTGAAGAAGTAGGAAGCTCCAATTTGTATGCCATAGTACCAATCTTTTGAAACACCTTGTAAGGACCATAGTACTTTGGTGATAATTTATTATCCTTCTTAGCTTGCTTGAGGGACATTTGTTTGTATGGTTGTAGCCGTAAAAATACCCAATCTCCTACATCAAAACTTCTCTCGCTGCGATGTTGATCTGCTTGTTGTTTCATTCAATTTTGTGCCAAATTCAGGTTATCCTTTAAGAGATGGAGAACTTCTTGCTGATGCTCGATGTGATCTTCCACTGCTTGAACCTTCGAATTTTCTCTTAAATATGATGTGATGGATGGTGGATGATATCCATAAAGTGCCATAAATGGGGTCATTTTTGCTGCAGTATGGAAGGAAGTGGTATACCACCATTCAGCGAGAGGTAACCACTTGACCCATTGTGTTTGTTTATCAGATACAAAACAACGAAGATATCCTTCCAAACATTTATTTGCTATCTCAGTTTGACCATCAGATTGAGGATGATAAGATGAGCTATGAGCTAATTTAGTACCCAAACAAGAAAATAACTCTGTCCAAAAATTTCCCGTAAAAATGGGATCTCTGTCGCTCACAATAACCCTTGGGCTTCCATGTAGCTTTTGAATTCTGTCCACAAATGTAGTAGCAACTGTACTTGCTTTAAATGGATGAGATAATGTACAAAAGTGTGCATACTTGGTAAGTCTATCAACTACCACCATGATGACACTCTTTCCTTCAGACTTAGGTAAACCTGTGATAAAATCCATTGAAATCTCCTCCCAACGTTGACCTGGAATGGATAAAGGTTGTAGAAGACCTGGGGTCTTAATTGTCTCAACTTTATTCTGCTGGCAAATCAAACATTCCACCACAAACTTTTGAATATCAGATTTAAGGCCATCCCAAAAAAATTCTTTCTTCACCCTGTGGTAAGTTTTTAAAAATCCTGAGTGTCCTCCTAAAGGAGAAGTGTGCAATTCCAAAAGAATATTTTGTTTTAGTTGGGAATTATTGCAAATATATAAGCGATCTTTGTACCATAAGGAATCATTTTTCCAACTAAATGTATCAGATGTACTAGGATCTTGCTGCAACTTTTGAATGAGTGTCCATACATCTTGTCCTTCTTCCATTCATCTCTTGCTTCAGTTATCTAATCTGGTTGGATAATAGAAATGGCACAAAGCAATGCTTCCACCTCTTCATTCTTTCTTGAGTGTGCATCTGCAACAACATTCAGCTTTCCTTTTTTGTAGATTATTTCAAAGTCATAACCCAACATCTTTGTGACCCATTTTTGCTGTTCTTCTGACGATAGTCTTTGTTCCAAAAAGTGTTTAAGACTATCATGATCAGTTTTTACTTTGAAGTGTCTTCCCATTAGGTAAGTTCGCCATTTCTTTAGTGCATGTAGTATTGCTAACATTTCCTTCTCATAAATAGGTTTCTGTAAATACTTTCCTTTGATTGGACGACTTTCAAAAGCAATGGATCTTCCTTCCTGCATTAAAACTGCACCAATTCCATTTCCTGAGGCATCACATTCCACAATAAAGGTTTTTGTGAAGTCTGGTGTAGCTAAGACCGGTGCTAGGCACATTGCCTTTTTAAGATGTTCAAAGGCCTTAGTTGCTTCAGGAGTCCATGAAAATGCATCTTTCTTCAATAATGTTGTTAGAGGTGCTGCTATTCTCCCATAATTCTTAACAAACTTGCGATAATACCCTGTTAACCCGAGAAATCCTCGAAACTGCTTTATGGTTGTGGGGACTTTCCATTCCTTAATGGCTTTAATTTTGTTAGGGTCTACCTTAACACCCTCGTGAGATACAATATGACCCAGATATTCCACCTCTTGTACTCCAAAGAAACATTTGGATGTTTAGCACCCTGTCAACATGTTCAACATGATCCTTCCAAGACCTGTTGTAGATTAGTATATCATTAAAAAATAATAGCAAAAATTTTCTAAGGAAGGGTTTGAAAATGGAATTCATCAACCCTTGAAATGTAGAAGGTGCATTGGTAAGGCCAAAAGGCATGACCAAAAATTCATAATGACCCTCATGAGTTCGAAATGCTATTTTTAGAATATCTTCAGTCTTCATTCTAATTTGATGATATCCTGAACAAAGATCCAACTTGGTAAAATAAATTGCTCCATGTAATTCATCCAATAATTCATCAATCAAAGGAATGGGAAATTTATCTTTAATGGTGAGCTTATTGAGCTCCCTATAATCCGAACACATGCGCCATGATCCATCCTTCTTGTGTACCAATACTACAGGAGCAGAGAAAGAACTTTGACTAGGTTGAATTATACCCGCCTCTAACATTTCTGCAATCATATGTTCAATTTCGCTCTTTGGACATAAGGATATCTATAAGGCCTGATGTTTGGAGGAACACTTCCTCGAATCAAATGAACAGCATGATCATGATCATGAATAGGTGGGAGTCCTTTGGGATAAAATTATGGGTACTACCTGAATCAATCAACACTATTACCTTTTTCTTCTTGATATTTCCTTCTATCTTGAGAGTTTGAGGAGTGGTAATTCTTGCCAATGCATTACATGATATGGTCGGACTCATTTTTTCTTCTTCTAGGGTTGGTTCCCGGTGTATATCCTCTTCTTGTTCATTTTCTTCTTCCTCTTCACAACCTATGTAAAATAATTTATTCTCAGCACACTTATGACCTTTAGTGTATTTTCTATCACAATTGTAGCAAAGCCTTTTTTCTCTTTTTTCTTCCAATTGTTGTGGTGTAAACCTTGTAGGTTGTTGAAATCTAGGAGTAGCAACACTTCCCTCTTTATAGAAGTGAGTGGTAGGCTTCCTTGTCACCATAATTTTACATTCAATTTTTCTTGCCAACCTGAATGCCTTCTTCAATGAATCAGGTTCCAAAACACGAACTTCATGTTGGATGTTATCCTTTAAAGTACCTAGGAAGAGATCAATCTCGTGTTCCTGTGGAATATCAGTTACCCTTATATTCAATTTTTGGAATTCCTCAATGTGCTGCCCCACTAAACCCTTTTTTTTGAGATTTATCAATTGGCTAAAGAAGGTGTTGCTCCTTGTATCCTCATAATGTGCTATCATTTCCTCCATAAAAATTGACCAAGTGACAATTTTTTTATGGGAGAAAAGCCATTGATACCATACAAATGTATTTTGTTCTAACTGTAAAGTTGAAATGTGTACCTTTTGTGTGTTTTTCACATTATGGAGATCAAAATATTGCTCCATTTGTAGTATCCATGTTACAGGATCCTTTCCATCAAAATTCCTCATATCCATTTTTGGAATATAGTGGTTCTTCCTGCCAACAATAGAGTTTATGAAATCACAATTAACATTTATTTTGTTCTCATCATGAGTTTCCTCTACTATCTTTTCACAATTAGGAAAAATTTCTTGTATCAACTTTGTCAAACCTTCCATGTCTGCTTTTAGATCATTCTTCATGTTTTCCATTTTCTCATCGATCTTAGCTTCCATGTCATCCATCTTAGATTCCATGCCAGCTTCCATGCCATATATCTTAGCTTCCATGTCATTCTTCAAACTATCCATCTTATATTCCACGCCTTTCTTCAAACCATCCATCTTAGTTTCCATGCCTTTCTTCAAAACTTCCATGTCATTTTTTGTTGCTCTTTGCGAGAGCGAAATTTGTTGCACTTGCTCTTCTAATTTTGATATGTCATGTTGCCATTCTTCATCTTCATGAGTCATAGTAGAGCCTTCTAAAGGCTTAATGGGTGTTGAATTCTTTTAGGGGCCATTTTAGAATCCAATACTGATATCTATTCTACAATATGCCCTTGGAATCAATTCAACTTGATTCTTCAAACAAGACTTATGCAATTCAGGAAAAAAATACACACATTTTACTTGCTTTTGAGGAGCTCTATATTGAAATTGAATTATCTCTATAATTTCAGATCCTCAACATCTAAAATACGGCCTTATAGTAGCCCTCTGAAGCTTCTTTCAAATGTCATAGGTCTGACCTGATTTGGATTCTTCAAGGAAAAGTTATGTCCAATCTCACACAATGACCCAATTATGGACTTGTTCAGTAGAGTGAACTTGTACGACTTGCCATGTGCTACTGTTTCCTCCTTTGGATATGAAATTGATATAAAAGAAACTACAGTCTGTGTACTTGCAGCCACTTTTTACAACATTCCAATCTGATGCTCAGAGAGAGAGTTATGAATATTTTCCCATGATAACCTCTTTGAGATGAAATTCAGGAGCCTGAAAAAGACCTAACTTCCACAGATCATATCTCTGAAAATATTGTGAAAAAATCTCTGAAATTTTGTGACAATGTTCGTTAGGATTTTGGCTTCACTCTCTAAAAATTTCAGCTTTTTAATCTTCGTAGAAAAAATGTTATAGCGAAAATACTGTGATGACCTATTTAGATTAAATTCAGGAGCCTGAAAAACCCTAACTTCCACATATCATATCTCCAAAAATATTGCGAACCAAGCTCTGAAATTTTGTGATGATGTTCCTTAGTATTTCAGCTTCACACTCTAAAAATTTGATCTTTTGAATCTTCTTAGAAAAATGTTATAGCAAAACTTCCACAATGACTGGTTTGGAGTAGCGAAAACCCTAGAATCTAAAGCTCTGATACCAAATGTTGTGAAACCAACTCCAAAAATAGAAGAAAAGAGATATCAACTCCTTAGAAATAAGCCACTTTTAGGGGGAAACCTCCAATACATTACATGAATGAAAAATTATTGGATGATTCAAATTACAAAACCTCCTTTCTATATATAGGAGTCCATGGGGCCACAATGTAATCTTAGTGGGGCCACAATGTAATCCTAGCCGACCTAAAAATAATAATTTAAGGGCACAATAATAACAATATGGGGGTTACAGGGGTATAATAATAACAATAAGGGGGTTAAACTAACAACAATAAGGGACTATACTAGTAATATATGGACCTAACAACAACCGCAGCCACATGTTCAGTATGGCCAAATTTGTGCAACAAGGATAATCCTACGGTCCTGCTTCGGGTCAACCTGGTTATCAGGGACAACCTAGGCCATCGCAACCATCGGGCCAACCTCTCCAGCAAGGGAAACCCGGTGGCCCTCAGTATTCAGCTCAACTAGCTCAACAACCGGTTCAACCTACTCCTCCGCCGGTTCAATCAGTTCAGCAGCCAGTTCTATCTGTTTATCTGATTCAGCAAGGTCTACCTACTTAGTAACCCACTCAACCTGCTTCGCAAAGTCAGCCTTCTCAACCACAAGGCGCTTATTACCCTCAAGGTAAATATCAACCAGTATATAGTGTGCCCCAAGGTATTTACCCACAAAATCAACCTCCATTGGTATATAATCAACCTCAAAGCCATGCTTACATTCCACAACAGAATCCATACATTGCTCAGTAGGGACCTCAATGGTCTCCTAAAACTTAGTATGTTGGTCCTCAACCCTAGTATCAATAGAATTATCCTGCTTCTAACGCCTATGGTCAGAATCCTCCGGGGTAGAATTCCTCTCGGATTGGGTGGAATGTAAACATGGGTCCTTATTAGAGACCTCCAATGAATTTCAATCCTTAATTACCATTTCTTGCTACGTTGGAGTTACCAGATGTGTCAAAGTTAATGAACAATGCCATTCTTCATAACCCATATCGGCCTCCAGTTCCAACCAAGATTCTAGGTGATTTTCCTAAGTTTGAGGGCAAGCCTAGTGAAGACCCCCAAGCGCATGTTATGACTTACCACTTGTGGTGTTCCTCTAACTCTTGGGTTGATGATTCTATTCGATTTCATCTTTTCTAGCGAACTCTTATTGGTGCCACTGCAAAGTGGTACATTGAGCTGTCTCGTGGCATCTTCCAAGACTTCAATTCTTTAGCCATGGAATTCCTTACACATTTTCAGTTACCGATCCGCTATGAGACTGGGACGCACCTCCTCACTTCATTGAAACAAGACCGAGCTACTCATATCTCGGATCATATTCATGAGTGGCGGCGTCATCGTTGCATGATCAAATTTGAAATTCCTGATCAACTTCTGACTCATTGGTTCACCACCTCTTTTGTCAATCAGATTGTGAAAGGCATAGTTATGGGGGCATGTGTGACCGAGGAACAAGCCATTGCTTATGCCTAGTACCTTGATCTCATGTACTCTTAGTCTGGTGCATTGTATGATATCTTGTCTGATGCTCCCTGACCTGGAACTTCTAAACCACCAGTGACTCCATCCGTCAATGGTATTATTGGTTCCGTATCTCAGACTTCTCCGAAGTCTTCTTCATCAAACTCTGGGAAGCCGAAATCTGCTTCGTCCAACAATGTTGCTTCTCAGTCCACTTCAAATTTTGGTAAGCCCAAAGAAGTTAATGTTGTTCAGGCCAATTTGGTGGATAACACTTCTAAAGGTAAAAAGGAGGGTAAAGGTAAGGCCAAAACTGATACCCTGAAACAGGATTCTCAGAAACCTCGTGCTGGTGATGGCTCTCAACGTAAACCGAAGTACCCTTGTTTGATTTGTGATGAAGAGCACTTCACCAAGGACTATCCTCGATGGTTCGAAGTGAGTCAGTTGCTCAAAGGCACCCAGGGAACTCCGGCTGTTCTTAAAGAACCTTTCCCATCTCAGAAAACCCAGATGGTAGAGCAACCTCCATCCTATGCCCCATTTGGCTCTCAGGTGTTCATGATGAACGGTTCTGCAGCTGTTTCTATTGCCACTCGATCAAAATATTATACTGGATCATGTCAAGAAACAGGGAAGGAGATCACTGATGGTCCTCCTCCTCCACCTATTTCTATCCCTCTTGAGATTGAAAGGCCTAGTGCCGAATCCGTTGTACAACTTCCTTCCAAAGGTGTACTTTGCAAGTCTTCTTACAATCCCAATGCCCATGCCGCTCAGCATTACAGTATTGTTAAGGATTTGGCTCAGGCACCGTCTATGATGTCTACATTAGAAGTACTTCAGAGTTTTCTGTCTCAACGAAAGGCTTTTTTGTCTGCGATTGGTGGGGTTGATCCTGCCGATACTAGCCTTCTCGCTTTCGATTTAGAGAATTTCGTTCCACGACTTCTGCATCAGATTGTTCTTATTATCCAAGTGGTTATTAATGGTCTCGATATCCATCGAGAAGTTTTGGAAAAGGGTGCATCAACCTATGTCATGTCATCTTCTTGTTGGAAAGCTATTGGTTCTCTAGCCCTGAATTCATCGCCAAATGCCCTTGAAGCATTTGATGGAAGGGAATCAAAGCCTTTAGGTTTTCTCGCTAGTTTACCGATTACCTTGAAAGGGAAGACAGTCAATGTCGAGGTAGAGGTAATTGATGCCAAACTCAATTATAATCTTCTCCTCGTTCGTAGTTGGACGCACACCATGCTGTGTGTTCCATCCACTCTCTTTCGTGTTCTGAAATTTCCACACGAAGGAAAGATTGTTACTATTGATCAATTTTTCTTCTTCACCTCTTCTTTCAAGAACAATTTTCTGTATGTGGATAATATTCCTACTCCCTACGAGAGCGTAGGGCCAGGCATTTTCAAGGATCCTGCCCTCATGTTTATTTTTCCTCTTCCTCCACCAAACACTGTTAAGATAAATATGATCTCCTAGTCTGATGACCCATGGATTATCCCTTCATTTGAACAGGTCAATTCTTTTGAAGATTCGATGCCATTGAGTCCAATTGAGATTTACTATTGTGAGCTCATTGAGGCTTCAGACACTCTATCTTCTAATGGTGCTCCTTTAAGCATGTCTCTTGACATTTATTCTTAATCCCCCTGGCTTGATGATTCAGATTCGCCTGATCCTTTGAAAGAAGTGTTTCCCTCTGACGAGGCCATCATGGAAACCATGTCTCTCGAAGAGCTGCCATGGGACGATAGTCATCATTTTTCCTCATTCATGCCTAGTCTTAGGGCCATGTCTACATGTCTTGAGTGATATGCATCTCAAGTTCCTCCCCCTTCGTTTCAAATGCCGGTTCGGACACATGATGTTTTTACAGAAGGTAACTTGAGTAATATTACACAGACGATGCCTATTGACATTTTCATTAAATTGGGAATCATTGAGAACATCCATATTAGGGTCACTTGTTCTTCTGATGAAGTCCAAGTTTACACTAGCATTTTCTGCGAGTTTTGTGATGTCTTTCCCTGGTCCTATGAAGAAATTCCCGGCATTGATCCTAGTATACTAGTGCATGAAATTCCTACTTACCCTGGTTTGAAACCTGTTTGCCAGTGTCTTCATCCTGTGCACCCTCGAAAAGCTGTTGCCATTAAAGGTGAGGTCGAAAAGCTTCTGAAAGCTGGTTTCATTTATCCGATTCCCTTAACAGAATGGGTCTCTAATATTGTTCCTGTTGATAAGAAACAAGGAATGATTCAGGTCTGTGTTTATTATCATGATATCAATCGTGATTTTCCTAAGGATAATTATCCTACTCCCTTTATTGATCAAATCATTCACCACTGTGCCGGGAGTGAGATTTTTTCCCTCATGTACAGTTTTTATTGTTATAATCAAATTAACATTCTCTTGACTTATCAACATAAGACTTCCTTCATCTGTCCGTGGGGTAACTTTGCATATAAGAAGCTCCCTTTTGGCTTAAAGAATGTTGGGGCCACATTTCAGCGAGCGATGTCGTATGATTTTCATGATATTTGTCAGATCGTTCAGCCTTATTTGGATGACCTTCCAGCTCATTCAGCTAAGCATATGGATCATCCTGACCATCTTCGTCAGATTTTTCTTCGTTGTCAAAACTACAACATTTGGCTTAATCCGCACAAGTGCGTCTTCTATGTTGATTCCAGTAGACTCTTGGGGTTTATCATGTCTAAAGACAGAATTCGCCTCGATCCACTCAAGGTTGAGGCTATTTTCAATCTCCCTTCTCCCTCCTCATTACATCAATTGCAAAATTTTCAAGGGAAGGCTAATTTTTTACACCGTTTCATACCTAATTATGCAGAATTAGCTAAAGGATTCACACGATTATTAAAACAGGGTGTCCCATTCTGTTGGGATGAAATTTCTCAGAAGTCCTTTGATGTACTAAAGACATTTCTTGTCAATGCTCCTTTGTTGTGTCCTCCAAATCATCATTGTGATTTTTCCCTATATTTAGCTACCACTTTCAGCACGATTGCCATGGTTCTAGTACATGACGATGATGACGGTAGTGAGCATGTTATTTATTACTTGTCTTGTAACCTTCTCGACCCTAAGACATGCTATTCACATGTCGAGAAGTTATCATTAGCTGTGGTTCTGGTAATTCAATGTTTTTGTCATTATATTCTTTTGCGTACTGTGACTGTGATTTCTGATTGCAACCCTATGACCTACATATTGTCTTGAAAATTGCTGGGGGGAAAATACTCAAAGTGTATTGTCATCCTCCAAGAGTTCGATTTGGAATTTACTGTTGCCAAGTCAAAGAAATCAGTAGTCTTTGTTGATTTGATCTGTTCCCTCCCTTCAGACTCTGCTCCATCTTGTTCTGAGGAATACATTCTAGAAAATATGCTTTTCTTGATCAGCACCCTCGATCCTTGGTATGGTGATATCATTTTATATCTCCAGACTTCTACTTTTAGATCTGAGTTGACGAAGGATGCCCGCCGACGCATCCGGCATTAATCGCAACCTTATCGTATAGTTGGAGATACGCTATATTGTGTCGGAGTGGATTCCATACTCCACCGATGTTTGACTCTCGAGGAAGCTAAGAAAGCCCTAAATGATTGTCACAATGGCGCCTATGGTGGTCACATGTCTGGTTATGCCACTACACAAAATATTCTTCGTGTTGGTTATTTCTGGCCTTCTATCTTCAAGGACTGCATTGTTGCGGTTCATAAATGTCATGATTGCCAGGTCTACCAATGCAAGATGCGTGCGCCCCCTATACCTCTTCATCCTGTCATTACCGTTGGTCCCTTTGCGAAGTGGGGCATCAATTTTATGACGTGTAACCCTCACTCAGCCAGGGGGCATGCCTATATTATCGTAGCCATGGACTACTTCACCAAATGGGCTGAAGCAATGCCTACACTTGTCGCTGATGGTAAGAAAGTTGCTCAATTCATATTCAATCACATCATTTCTAGGTTTTGTGTCCCTCAGGCCATATTACCTATCATGGTTCTCAGTTTTAGCATTATATGGTGGTGGAGTTGACTTCTAAGTTGGGTCTGCGTCACGACAGCTCAACGTCGTACTATCCTCAGGCCAATGGCTAGGTTGAAGCCATGAACAAATTTATTGTTACCATACTTCAACGTATGATTGGGATCCAAAATCCCAATTGGCATCTCATGTTATTTTTGTTTATTTGGGCATACTGAACCTCAGTTAAGAATGCAACCGGATTCACTCCTTTTCAGTTGGTTTATGATCTGGAAGCTACTCTTCCGATTGAGTGTGAAATACCTTCGCTCAAATTGGCTGTTGAATTGCTGCCGAACACTTCGCCAGAAGAAGAGCGTCTCCTTTACTTAGAAATACTAGATGAAACCCACCACTTTACTACTATGGTTATCGAAGCACAGAAGAAGCGAGTCAAAGCTCATTTTGATCAATCGGTTTCCCCTCGTTCCTTCGTTGAAGGAGATCTTGTCCTCCTGTACGACCAAGCTCATGATAAGATGGGGGTAGGAAAATTTCAACCCATGTGGCATGGACCATACATTATTAAACGTGTGTTGTAGAATGGGGTCTATGAGCTCATTTATTACAAAGCTCATCCTCTAGAATAACCCATAAATGGGTTGTATCTCAAAAAATATTATGCATGAGTCATTCATGCATGATTTGTGTACATAGGTGTTGTTTTCATTTTTGTACATGTTTTGGTTTGGTGTGATTTGCGAGCGTTTTCCTGCTTATTGGGTCTTGCTTATTGTGCAGATGTATATTATCCCTTATGTCGGTTTCGCAGATGGTGCTTCTCGTAGTAACAAGAATTCGTCTTCAGTAGCCTGGGTAATTTATGATCCTGCTAGTGAGTTGATAGATCTGCAAGGTATTTTTCTAGGAAGGACTACAAACAATGTCGCTGAATATAGTGTTGTCCTCGAACTATTAACCAAGGCGATCAACCTCGGCATATGCACATTTCTTGTAAATCTAGATTCACAACTTTTTGTTCTTCAGCTCAATGGTCATTATTCAGTTAGAAACCCGTACATTTTGAGATTGTATTTACGTGTTCGTTTGCTAGAAAGACATTTTGATTTTATTACATATCAACATATTCCTAGACGAATGAATGCATTATGTTATCACCAAAATCATACCTAATTGGCTGCCGATCAGACAACTTTGGTGTAACTATTTAAAACCAATCTTGTGACCGAGGCTTAGCCTCCTTAGCCTGAGAGAACTCTCTCAAGGGTTAATGAGATTGAATAAAGATATAGATAGATGGCTAACTCTATGAATTATGTCTTAGTTTTGTATGTTTTCTAGGTTGAAAAGATGAAGGCTTGCTGCCATTGGGCTATGGAGTCAGTGACAGGGATAAATATGACAAAGGCTCTCCTTGTGGAAGCTAAGGCTTGTATACACTTCAATGAAAGAATAAAACATTCAGGAAAATCCCAATAACTTGAGGTTAAAAGGAAGTCAGAGCATGTAGCACATGAATTCTGATTAATGAGACATCAAGGTATTGAAAGCAAAATACTCAAGGAGATTTCACCATAGCTTAATACTTAAAGGAATTCAGAGCATGAAAAATCATGAATTATGAGTAATAAGTATTAAGACATTGAAGAAAACCTTTCAAAGATAGGACCTAAAACTCATTTGACCATAGCTAAATACTTAAAGGAAGTAAGAGCATGAATAGTTATGAATTCTGAGTAATAAGGACTTAAACTATGGAAGAAATTTTTTTCAAAAGATAGGACATAAACTCATTGAAATATACTAATAATCTCAGGTGAAGGAAAGTGGTATTGCTACTATATATATCAGAACACTCCAAAAGATTTACAATAAAATAGTCTGCTGAGATCACATTTTCCAACCCTCTATACATCGAAGTACTCACTACTTATAGGCTTCTAGCTTTTACATCAAATCTGCCAAGTGGCTAGATCATTAAACTCTATTACTGACACCAAATCTAACCACTAACAAGATATTTAAAACTAGAACTGACACCTTTCGAATTAGGAGTTAGAGTCCTACTATGACTGAAACACCTACTTATTACATTTAATCCAAAGATGATTGAAAAATTCCTTGAAAGGAATCATGTCTTTCAACCATATTGGCCACAAAAAAAACATTAATACTTTGACTGTCTTCATGAAGCTTCTCTGCCTACTATTAAGGAGTTGTCAGTTTGATGATATGGCAACATAGTGAGTTGGTATCTTCGAACTGTATCCTTAACAAAATATCTCCACTTAGAAAAATTCTGATTTGATACTCTTTGTCATTTACCTGATACTCTTTTTCATTTCTCATGGAGAACATCTTTGAAATATCTATTTACCATTTCTCCTTCTTCCAAAATTAACCTTACTGTCAAAACAGAGTTTTGAGCTACTTTCGTAGCTAGTTTCGTAGCACAAAAAAAAAGGTTATTTGTGATAATCCTCTACTTTTCTTGACCATTGGAGGATGTTAAGTGATAAAAAATACTTAAACCAAAACCTCAAAGTTCCTCATCCCTGTCAGTTCAAGTGATTTAAAAACAAAAAGAATTCTTTAGAAATTATGCAGCAGAAAATGGGCTTCAAGCTTGACATACGCTGCAGAATTGCCTAACTTCTCAAAGACTTGACAAAACTTAGGATCTGAGCTCTGAAACGATCCATGAATATACCTGAATGTAAATTATGATAATATAAGACAAAAAAGGTCTATAATCCATTGTTACCTTCTTATTTACCAACAGTTTCTTCATGAGCAACTTCAATAGTTTTTTCCATAGCTCCTCTTTCCAAATATTTATTCTCTAATTCTGTCTTCATCCTCTCCATATTTTATTTCAACTCTTTGACTTGTCTCTGAAGACTTTTCCTCTCTGCCTATAACCATAAATTCCTCTGCCTTATGTGTGTCATCATGATGCGTAAGGGGTGTGATTTCTTCAACAAGTTTTTGGCATTTCCAATAGAATTTTCAAAATGAGTAACCTGATCATTCACTTTCTTTTCCACCTCATCTATCATTTGTCTATATTTTTTGTATCTTTCCATATCTCTCTTTGTTTCAGAAAAATCTTCCCTAACTGCTTTTAAATGTTCTTCAAGAAGCTCTTTTTCAGTTTTCTTTATGAATTTTTCCTTTCCCTTTCTCTGCTTGATCGTTTCTTCCTTATCTTTAAACTATCCCTCTGGAAAATCCGTCTCAGATTTATTTTGAATCTTTATTTTAGATTAACCTTTATTTTCTTTAGCAACCTTTGTCTCAATAGGAGATATAAATATGAATTCTTTTACTGCTTCCCCTTTTTCTTTATATTCCTTCTGCTGCTTATTTCCAATGGCGATAGTCTCATAAAACTGTAATCTAGTGAAAGGCTTTCTAGGTTTAAAAAGAAAACCTGAATCCTCTGATGAAAAATCTAATTTCTTAGCCATAAGCCCCTTCCCTTTGACCTTGGATCCTTCTACCAGTTGCTTTCACTACAAGGGATTTTGTAATGTCTATAGCCTGTAAGATGTCTTCAAGCCTGCCTTTACCTCCACTAGTTTCCTTTATGCTTCTTTTAGACCTTTTTGCTGCAGGTTTAGTCTTGCGAATTATGACATGTTTTTTAGCATGCTTACTAGTTGCTAGTTGTGGTACTACATCTTGGATGAATTTAGCTTCTACCTCCACATCTTTAGCTATAGATTTTAAACCTTCTTGTTGATTCTCTTCTAATTTTTCAATAGCATTCAACTCTTGTCTAGAAGAAGGAGATTTGAGTTTAGAGGCTTTCCTTGGAGATAAAACATCCATTTCATACCCATTCATAAACAAGAAAGATGCCCAGTATTTGTCTAGTTTTTTAAATTCTTTCAGTACTAGTAATTTCATTAATCCATGGTGAAATATGGAAGTTTCTCTTCTTTCAGGTCTAACTTGCACTTTGTCTACCATTTTTCCAAGGCTTATTTGTAGATGTTCCTTTGAAATTGAGTATGAAGTCTTGTGATGACCTTGAAACTTTTGACAGAACTGAATGCAACTTTCTCTTGTAAAAATCTCAACAAAATATGGATCTTCCATGATTAAACTTGGACTTGCAGGCTTGTACATGAATGGAAAACCTCCTTTATTCACTTTCTTTGGTGTAGCCATTTCTTCTTGTTCTACAACGGTGGCCTTCTTTGTATTCTGACACCTGTTCAGTAAAAAGCCTTTGATGACAACGAAATTTTATGGTAAAAGAGGGCTGACATGACAGAGGATTTCTACGGGAGATGCAAATGACAACAAGTTGCTTTGGTAATTGCTTACAAGAGTGGAAAATAAAGCGTGAGAAATGAGGGATGAATTTGAAAGAATGAGATGGGATTTATTAAGAAAATGGTGGCTGATGCCAAAACATGCCAAAGACTTTCAATGATGACCCTATTCTGACAGCATGACCTTGAAACCCTCAAAGTTTAACAACTCATCATTATGCAGAAAACCATTATAATATGACACAACTTTTGTAGCACATTTAGTTTTACAAGTGTCAGTTTCGCTACGGAACTACTAGGTGTTTCCGCAGCAAAATCTGTTTATTTAGTACTAAAATCGTTGCCGACTCAGAAAAATTCTGACAGGTGGCCATATTTGAGAATTTAGGTCGATTTAAAGTATCTATTCAAGATTTTTTCCTTTTATATGACTTGAGATCATCCCTAACAACTTAAAACAATATTTGAAGCTTATGCTAATCATAAAATTTATCATTTCATGATGCTATGCAATCTAACCAATATAAATGAAAATTTGGCACATTTCAAGTTATGATTTTGAAAATTTAGGGTGTGATAATAGTGGCTCCACTTGGGATGGTGTGCCCCTTTGGTATACCAAATAACCTGTAGTTCCAGTGCCATCCATTCTTTTGGAATAAAACTCTGAAATTTTGCCAAGTCTTCTTCAAACTCTTTTGGCCTTCTCCTTGGGCTCAAGCTTGATGATTACTGCTAAAAAATAAACTTTGAAATTACTGAAAAGATGCTCAGTCAACTTTGAGCTTATTCACACACTCCTACCTACCCTATCAGCTGCAATCTCCATTTTTAACTCAAGCAACATGAAACTTCCAATGAAGCTAGTCATTGATCTGATCTGACACTTGAACCTGTTGACTGCACTTGAACCAACAATAAGCATGATACTGAAATGACCAAGGCAACATAAAATGGATCTGTTCCTCATAATGAAAATATAATTGAAAATATGGATTGTAGAACTCTTCCATGTAGTCAGCTATAGGATCAAAGAATACATGATCTATTTTATGCTTCTCATGACATTCTGTAACTTTGAACAACTCATATATGATTTTCTCAGCCACACAATATTTAAATTGTGTGCTATCAAATTGCTGTTCAAACTGATTTTCAAAAATAGTGTATTCTTCCTCAAAATCAAAGGAGAAAGGTAGTAGCACCCTCTCTTTGTTTTCTGGCATTAACAACTTTTGAAAAGACTGATCTTGATCATGAAGCCTATAAGGTTGAATTTTATCTTCTAAAAATTCAATGTCCTTTTCAATGTTCTTAGCAACTTCATCCACAAATTGAATCTTAAGTCCTGACTTGCACTCAAATGATTTTAGATTAGAAGACAAGGATAAAGAAAAATTTTCACCCACTTCTTCATTTGTGTGATCATTATTTGATGTAGAATGATGCAATAAATAACATGAAGAATCAAAATTTTCCTTTACCTTAGAGTTATAGTAATTATCTTCCAATATTTCCTTTTGTTGTTTTCAATGATTCTCATACTCCTGATGAGCAAAATACTGACAAGTCTGCTGCAACTTTTCATCAAACTTAGAAGATGTAACATGATTTTCATAAATAAAATCCTACTGGGTTTCATTTTCATCCAAGGGAGAGGATATCCTTTCTTCTTGGTGATGAAAGGGATTGTCATGAAGGGCCTCTAAAATTTCCTCATCCATGAACTCATCATCTTCATAACAATTCTCCAAATATTCAATAAAACTCACACAGTGTTTACAACAGTCTTTTACCATCAATAAGGAGGGATGAAACTCTTCATACATCTCATAAAATGCAACATGGAAATCAACAAGAGAATATAATGAACCATTTGGCAAGCTTTCATACCAAGACCATGCTTTTCCTTCTAAAGTGGCCATAAACATCTTCATGAGACAATCCTCAGGGAACTGTACCTTAAGACTGTGTACATGCATATGAAATCTAACCAAATGAAGAGCAACATTGTATTTCTTTTCATCTTTAAATATTGGAATATCATTCAAACATTCAACCTTTGGCATAGGATTTGGAAAACTAGGGATGTGAGACCGATTCATAGGAGAATACCTGGAATTTATTCTTGCAATGGAACTCATCTTGAAACTTCATCAAGCTATTGATCTTCAAGCAGTGCAGCCACCTTCCAATTGATTATTTGATGTGTGGAGTCGCCAGATCAAAAATACAGCCAATATGTGCCTAAGTGTCTGCTGCTCTTAGACCTTAGAACTGAAACTTTGTCGTTCTTCGTAGGAAAAATTTACACCTTCGGTCTCGAGAAACGATGCCAAAATGTTATCACCAAAATCATACCTGATTGGCTGTTGATCTGATAACTTCAGTGTAACTATTTCAAACCAATCTTGTGACTGAGGCTTAGCCTCCTCAGCTTGAGAGGGCTCTCTCAAGGGTTAATGATATTTAATAAAGATATAGATAGATGGCTAACCCTATGAATTATATCTTGCTTTTGTATGTTTGTAGGTTGAAAATATGAAGGCTTACTACCATTGGGATATGGAGTCAATGATAGGGATAAAGATGACAAAGGCTCTCCTTGTGGAAGCTGAGGCTTGTATACACTTCAATGAAAGAATAACGCATTAAGGAAAATCGCAATAACTTGAGGTTCAAAGGAAGTCAGAGCATGTAGCAAACAAATTATAAGTAATGAGACATCAAGGTATTGAAATAAAAATACTCAAAGAGATTTCACCATAGCTTAATACTTAAAGGAAGTCAGAGCATGAAAAATCATGAATTCTGAGTAATAAGTATTAAGACATTGAAGAAAACCTTTCAAAGATAGGACCTAAAACTCATTTGACCATAGCTAAATACTTAAATGAATTCAAAGCATGAAAAATTATGAATTCTAAGTAATAATAACTTAAAGTATGGAAGAAAAACATTTCAAAAGATAGGACATAAACTCATTGAAATATATTAAGAATCTCAGGTGAAGGAAAGTGGTATTGTTATAGTATATATCAGAACACTCCAAAAGCTTTACAATAAAATAGTCTGCTAAGATCACATTTTCCAACCCTCTATACATCTAAGTACTCAATACTTATAGGCATATAAATTTTACATCAAATCTGCCAAGTGGCTAGATCATTAAACTCTATTATTGACACCAAATCTAACCACTAACAAGATATTTAAAACTAGAACTGACACATTTTGAATTAGGAGTTAGAGTCCTAATATGAATCAAACACCTACTTATTACATTTAATCCAAAGATTATCCAAATATTCCTTGAAAGGAATCATGTATTTCAACCATAATAGCCACAAAAAAAAACATTAACACTTTGACTGTCTTCACGAAGCTGCTCTGCCTACTATTAAGGAGCTATCAGTCTAATGATATGGCAACACAGTGAGCTGGTATCTTCGAACTGTATCCTTAACAAAATATCTCCACTTAGAAAGCCTCTGATCTGATACTCTTTACCATTTCAGTTTCGCTACGGAACTACTAGGTGTTTCCGCAGAAAAATCTTTATATTTAGTACTAAAATCACTGCAGACTCAGAAAAATTCTGACAGGTGGCCAAACTTGAGACTTTAGGTCGATTTAAAGTATCTATTCAAGATTTGTTCCTTTTATATGACTTTAGATCATCCCTAACAACTTAAAACAATCTTTGAAGCTTATGCTAATCATAAAATTTATCATTTCATGATGCTATGCAATCTAACCAATCTAAATGCAAACTTGACACATTTCAAGTTATGATTTTGAAAATTTAGGGTGTGATAACACATTAATTGATACAGTGGATAACATTGTATTAGATAGAAATTTGTGTAATTTGTAAAATCATCATCATATGTAAAATATCCATGTAGGAATATATATATATATATATATAAATATATATATATATATATATATATATATATATATATATATATCGAATATTTGCATTAGTGTGCATCATAAATTTAAAAAATATGTGTGTTTCTATTACATCCCGAGACATCATGCCTCTAAAAATATGCAGATATAAAACCTAGGTGTCTAATCGGAATGATGCTCATGGTAGCATGTCACTGCCTCAGCAAGTGGTGAATGCGGCTTGGCACCCCTACGGTATGTCTCTGGTAGGCACGAGGAAAATCGTCGAATCGTGCATATTCTGGGACTCCACGTGTGATTCCCTCTAGGTTGCGCACGATCTGCGCCTCCTCGTCTCCCTCACCATGAGGGTCAAAATCACGAGGCCTCGCTATCAGAGACATGCCTACGGGTCTCTCTGGGCCAACATCTGCAAGCACATGGATTTAATGTCAGAACATACATAATTAAAAAAATCATAACACTCATGAAAATTAAAACATGAGTCTTACCCAAATCTTCATCCCAATCCTCTCCCTCTGGGAGTGGGAGGTCTAGATCACCAGTGAAATCTGTACTAGAGTAGGGCCAGTCCTCCATAATGATCAACTATCAGCAGATCCAATCAAAGAAATCCAATCTCTAGGACATCTGTTGACCTCCCCCTACCCTTGGCATCAGAGCTACCCATCGGGCCATCCGTTGTTCCCTCGCTGGTGGTGTTGGGAATATGACCTCTTGACGCTGAAAGATTGGTAGTCGTTCCAGGAAGAACGATACCAGGATAGACCCATAACCGAATTGTTTCAATTTGGTCTTCTTGCACTTTGTTAGCTGGCGTTTCATGTTGATTGTCATGGCCTCTGCCCAGTTGTAGATGGTCGGTGTCAAAAAATCTATAGCAAGAAGCAACTGTGTCTTTGTTGCTTCATGCGGTGCTTGCGATCCTGCAGCTCGGGTGATGGTATGTAGCACTACTTTGAGTGCTAAGTCTGGGATAGTCTGTGTTACACCATTTTTTTGGTCATCTAATCTATTATCATTAGATGAACCCAAGCACACCATGTAAGACCAATTTTACCCTAAGTAAAATTGCTTTCACCATGTGAAATAACATTTGTTTATATTTCCCAGTCATATTTAACCCAAAACAAGGAAATTAATTAAATAAATCATTATTTATTTGATTATTTCCTAGGAATAAGTTATTTAAATCATTATTTAAATAATATTCCTAGTTAAATTTGACTAAATCATTTTTAAATAATTAAATAAATCATTATTTATTTAATTATATTCCCACCATCTCCTAAAATAATAAATAAATAATTTATTTATTTATTGTTTATAAATAAAGGAATTGACCCAAGTCAAAAGACCTTTTCCCTCCAACAAATATAATAAAATATTCCTAAAGGGTGGTTCTAGAATTTGATTAATAATATTTTATTCATGCACCAAGTTCTAGATAACCCCAATATTTTGTTATAAATAGAAGGGTTTTCCCCATTCATTAGTCACCTCCATTGCATTAGATCACTCTGGATCTATACTAGGTCACATTCTCCATTTTTGCCTTATGAGCTCCCATTGAGTTCTATGTTTGTCTGGGTTTTCTACAACAACAAGAGAGAGGAATTTTAGATCTGAAATGCTAAGGACTTTCAAAAACCCATCCCATTGAGGAGAACCAGAAAACACCTTTCTTGTTTTCCTCCCAGGTGCCCCCTTTTTAATATAATATAAAAATTCTTTCAAATACATTGTTCTTGTCTTGTCTGTTGGATGCATGGAGCCACATTTTACTTTATCTGCTTAATGTCTTTTATGCTTAGATCTAGATTTGTGCAACATTATTTGTATCACCTAATTGCAGATTTAAAGATATTTGGCAGCCATAATTGATGTTAGGGCTATTTGTTATGCGTAGCTAAAGTGGTCTTTTACATAAAAAACCTCCTTTATATATATAGAAGTCCATGGGGCCAAAATGTAATCCTAGTGGGGCCACAATGTAACCCTAGCCGACCTAACAATAGTAATGTAAGGGCATAATAATAACAATATGGGGGTTACAAGGCTACAACAATTACAATAAAGGGGGCTACACTAACATAATAAGGGACTACACTATTAATATAGGGACTTAACATGCCCCTTTCCTTCAAACAAGTGTTGTCCTCAACGCTTGATTATTTCTTGATGCTTTTGTATAAAATTCTCATTCTCCCATGTGGAATCTTATACAGGAAAGTTCTTCCACTTGCTGAGATACTCTGAAATTGATCGTACTTGTGGAGTTCTTGTTTATGTGACTGCTTCATAACTTCTTTTGATGTGATGTTGATCTTCTTGTTCTTTCATTAGATTCTGCACCAAAGTTAGGTTATCCTTTGAGAGTTGGAGAATTTGTTGTTGATGCTTGATGTGATCTTCCACTAATTTATCATCCATATTATCTATTTTTTGATCCTTCAAACCATCCAAATTAGCTTCCATTTCTACTTTTAAACCATCTATGTCATCTTCGGTTGCTCTTCTTAAGATCGAAATTTGTTGCACTTGGTACCATAATTGTAATGTTCCCAATTTTAGCCTCAAGCTAAAATGGAACATTATAGTTGCACATTTTATTTTTGTTCAATAAAATGGGCAAGGATACACCTTAGCCCCTCTTAGATGAAGAAATAACACTCCTCATGTGAAAAGGAGGAGAATAAATCAGTTGAAATAAACACTAAGGGTGTGAATGGAACCCAGCTCACTTGATTAGTCACCTTTGACTAAAGTCAACAATGCTGCCCAAGGAGGAAGAGGCTTCCTATAGAAGCTGCGTATTTTTGGAGGGAAGACACTCATGTGAGGGTGGAAACCCTAATTGGTGGGACCATGGTGGAGAATATTTCTCTCACTTTATATGGAGGAGATGGCAGTCCATTTTCATGATTTTATGATTTACAGTTTCAGACTTGGGTATGCAAAGCTTGCATCCCCGGGTTGTTTAGCAGGGTGATGGTGCCCTCGAGCACTAGGGTGTTCCCGGTCGGGAATCCATACCTCTTCCTCAAGGAAGGATGAGGAATGAGCTGATTTTCCTTAATCTAGCATTGTCCATAGCTACTACCATCAGCTACAACGTTATTTCTGTAGCAGAGAGGATGTTGTGTTGCTGGGGGCAGCAAGAGAGGAACTCATGGAGTCTCTCTTGTCTTGTTTTATTCAGTGGAGGAGTGATCCACTCATTGGAGGAGCTGCAAGGAGGATTCCTGGGCTTCATTTCATATCAGTGTCATGAGGCCACACTTCCATCATCTCCTACTACGCAGTCCATGGAGGAAACTGCGTTATTTTGGAGGAGGCAGTGAGAGAGGGGTTTCTAGAGCTTCAAGGGAGTGTGTTTTTGAGAAAAAGTGATCAGCACTTTGTATTAGAGACATGATCAAAGGAGGGAAATAATATTTCATATCAGCCACAACCTCATTCTTGTTTTGGTTTAGTTGCAGTGACAACTCAGTTGTCACATTTTGATTTACTTCTGCATTTCTAGCAATCTTCATAGATTGGCTAGAAATATTGTATTTCAGCCCATTTCTTGTTATTGGGCTATTATTTTGTATTCCCTCAGCCATATGTACATTTTATTCATGTTCAACAGCTTATACCTTCATGTACACAGTGCAGTCACTACTCTCCGGCATTTTGTGGAGTTGCAGCAACTCATGCATTTCATTGTCTATTCATTGGAGGTTGGATCTTAAAGCTTGAGTGGCTTGTCCCTCAACTATCTCTTGTATTTATTTACTGATATATCATAATATCATTATGGCTTTAGCATTTCCATCTTATGGTGTATTTCAGATTTTCAGAGTTGATTTTCAGGTTCATGTATTGCTGTAAGCTCTCTCATTGAGCATTGTTTTAGAGACCTAGATTGGGGAGATCTGAATAACCCATATAGAGCTATTTCTTTGAGCTCATATTCTGCATAGGAGTTTTAGGATGAATTTTCTAAGGCATCCCAGTAGTGGTTTGTCTTATTTTTTCAGTAGCTTCCTTATACAACATCCTCAAGGACCCTATAGCAGAAATTCCCGAGGTGGAATATTGCATATCCATAGACAGAGTATGTGAAGGGCCAGCTAGCCTCAGGATTTCTCCCTTATTTGGAAGGAGTCATATCCTATAAATTCCCCAATAGTAAATCTCTGAAATGGACTTGTGATAGCTCACTGAAGAAGGAATCGGAATATCTTAAGATATTCCCGATTGAGTAGAAAATTCTAGATTTGGAATATTACAGTGGTATCAGAGCATGATCTTGGCTCAGCCTGTGACCAAGATCTAATGCCATCAGCAAGAAGAGATTATATCTAAGGAGAGGATATTGACAGAGGAAACAAGGGAAAAAGGAATGAAGGAAGAGGAGGTTTCCCTTCTTCTTTTCCAAACCATTGAGCACACCATTGAAGATCTGATGAAAGGGGAAAATTTGGAGAAATTTTCTAAAAGGGGTTTGTGAATGATCAAGCCCTAGCTATTCTGATGAAGGGTGTGAGCATTCAGCCACACATGCAGATCCACAATGCAGTACATTTCCCATAGCTACTGTAAGAATGATGGAGGGAAAGAGTTGAGGCCTTTGGAGGAGCAGCGCTGCAACTCAAAGGTATGATTCATGATGATTGGTTTTAGAATTCTATTTCGCATTTTTATGCAAATGAGAGATCATATGTTGAATTCACAAGGAGCTTTGCAAAGGGGATTGATGAAAATCAATATGAAACATGGTGTGACAAAACTTCAAACACTTTGCATGCATGGGAGGGAACCATGAAACAAAGATCATTCCATCTTTCTAGAGGGGGAGAAATCAGGAGAATGACTTGCTAGAGGCAAGACCCCCATTGTATGAAGGTAAATATTCCATTTGTGAGGGTGTGGAGACATTTCTCTCAAAATAAGGCCAAGATCCAAGGCCTCTCATTGAGGAGGAGGTACACTCACATGTTGGTAGAGAGGAGGTGCATAGAGGAACTTACAACCCTGCACCCTTAGAAGAAGAAGAAGAGCAAAAGGATTAGCATGAAGGGATGATGGGAATTCACCCTTATCTACTTTAGAGATTTTCTTCACATGGGAGAAGGACTGCACTGCGCAGTAGAGAGAGAGGACCTTTCAGTCCTCTCATATATTCAGTCCACTTCCTATCTTGATGTCTCACTTTTGGAGGTTTTCCACTCGGGAGACCACATGATCTAGAGATGATGATAGGCATCATGTCACTTGGTTCACCACTCTTGGATTCCGAAGAGGTGGAGACATTGGAGGAATCCATCATAGTGCAGAGAGTTTTGGGATAAGCTCAAGGAGGAGGGATACACTCTCTCATTTTTAGTCTCACCCATTCTCATCAGTTTTACTGTGCAGATAGAGTTGCTGTATGGATGGAGGATAGAATCATCATGATGTAGGATGGCTGCTCCATGGATTTGGTGAGAGAGAGGTTACTTCCTTTGGGGAAGAACTCTTTCATGCTTTGGAGTAGATGGAGGCCACTCATGCTTACATTGCCCAGGATCGGGAGATTCTTTGGAGGTGATAGTCTCTCATGGGAGGCTTATTTTCAGAGCTCATCCTTTCTTTGAGCATGAGCAGCTACATGATGGGCATGACAACAACTTGGAGGATGACTTTGTCATGAGGGGATGTCAAGGTAGTAGGCAGAAGCATGATGGAGCACCATATTGCAGAACACCAACGTTGTCTATGTAGAGGATTGATCTAGGATGGAGGACTCAGCTTTGGTTGAGTATTCCCTAGGATCTTGGCGCATGCATGATTATTGGATGACCTTGATGGATATGGCAGATACTTATTAGATGATATGATCATATATCATCATGGCAGACTCTTCTTGACTAGGGCTTCTAGTCTCAAAGAGAAATTATTTGCATGCAACACATGAGGACTTCCTAGCTATGCACTTGGATGCATAATTTGCTTGCTAGAGGAGTTAACTTGGAGGGAATTCAGTATGATCTACATCAACATATGGATATATGCATAGCCCGATTGATTTTGGATAGGTTGGCACAACCATTCCATTACTCATTGGAGGAGAGGGAGAACATTCAGATGAGCCATTTCAGCTCAAGAGCTCTAGTGCATGATGGGGGAGGTATAATTTCATATTTTGTATTTTACTTCTTTTCATTGATTGAGGAGCATGGGGTATCAAGGAGGCTTGTTGCTTCTTGCATTTTTCATGAGGATGCACTTGCAGCCAATTGCAACAGTATGATTGGCTATTCTTATAGTGGTTGTGGAGGATGCCACATATTTCTTGGTGTGTAGCATTGGCAACAAATTGTGATTTCATGTTCCATCTTATGAGGAGATGTTGTGGCAGCAAACAAGTGGCTATTTCAGCACTTGTTACTTTGATTTTTTAGCAGGCCAAGGAGGCACTGTGTAGGTTCCATGAGTGGGATTTGGAACCACTCTCTGGTTGTCATTTGACAACTTGTTTCTATTGCATATTTCTCCTTGTATATTTTTGATGTTGTACATTTATTGAGGAGAATTATTTGGATAGAATTGTATGTACAACCCATTGGGAGCATGATTATCCCCATTGTATATCTTTTATCTTTCAGGATATACCATGGGAAAACCACGATTTCCACATTGCTACTTGTACCTTATTGTGGGAGGGACCACTTGAAGAATTTGCAGAGGCATTTCATGGATGATTTTTCTTGATGGGGTATCTTGGGACATTCTTGGAGGCCATACTTTTCCAGCCCAAAGACAATGGCAGCACCATATGAGTAGCATATGGAGAGAGGGCCATCATGGGAGACCAAAACAACTCTCCATTCAGCCCCAACACATTGCAGAAATCAGGGGTGAGATTTTCATTTGGCTGATAGCATGGATGAGAGGATCATCATTGGGAGCAGAATTTTCCCATGCATATCATCACTCCTACCTTAAGGAGGCCACATTCTAGCTAGAAGGATTCCACTACACCTTCTATCTTTCCATGAGGAGCATCATTTTCAGTTTGCATACTTGGGAAAGAGCCTTGGAGGATAGATTTACTGCAGCATATTTGAGCATTGGTGGGACCATTGATGAGGAGGCCACAAGAGAAGAAGGGGTAGAATATTTTGTTCTCTCTATACAGTTGCTTGAGGGCAAGCAACATGTGGGAGGGGAGGACTGTAATGTTCCCAATTTTAGCCTCAAGCTAAAATGGAACATTATAGTTGCACATTTTATTTGTGTTCAGTAAAATGGGCAAGGAGACACCTTAGCCCCTCTTAGATGAAGAAATAACACTCCTCATGTGAAAAGGAGGAGAATAAAGTAGCTGAAATAAACACCAAGGGTGTGAATGGAACCCAACTCACTTGATTAGTCACCTTTGACTAAAGTCAACAGCGCTGCCCAAGGAGGAAGAGGCTTCATGGAGAAGCTGCGTAGTTTTGGAGGGAAGACACTCATGTGAGGGTGGAAACCCTAATTGGTGGGACAATGGTGGAGAAGAGTTCTCTCACTTTATATGGAGGATATGGCAGCCCATTTTCATGATGTTATGATTTAGAGTTTCAGACTTGGGTCTGCAAAGCTTGCATCCCCGGGTTGTTTAGCTGGGTGATGGTGCCCTCGGGCACTAGGGTGTTCCCGGTCAGGAATCCCTACCTCTTCCTCAAGGAAGGATGAGGAATGAGCTGATTTTCCTCAATCCGGCATTGGCCACAGCTACTACCATCATCTACAGTGTTATTTCTGTAGCAAAGAGGACGTTGTGTTGCTGGGGGCAGCAAGAGAGGAACTCATGGAGTCTCTCTTGTCTTGTTTTCTTCAGTGGAGGAGTGATCCACTCATTGGAGGAGCTTCAAGGAGGATTCCTGGGCTTCATTTCATATCAGTGGAATGAGGCCACACTTCCATCATCTCCCACTGCATAGTCCATGAAGGAAACTGCGTTATTTTGGAGGATGCAGTGAGAGAGGGGTTTCTGGAGCTTCAGAGGAGTGTGTTTCTAAGACAAAGTGATCAACACTGTGTATTAGAGACATGATCAGAGGAGGGAAATCATATTTCAGATCCACCACAACCTCATTCTTGTTTTGGTTCAGTTGCAGTGACAACGTAGTTGTCACATTTTGATTTACTCCGGCATTTCTAGCAATATTCATAGATTGGCTAGAAATATTGTATTTCAGCCCATTTCTTGTTATTGGGATATTCTTTTGTATTCCATCAGCCATATGTACATTTTATTCATGTTCAGAATCTTATACCTTCATGTACACAATGCAGTCACTGCTCTCCGGCATTTTTTGGAGTTGCAACAACTCATGCATTTCATTGTCTATTCATTGGAGGTTGGATCTTAAAGCTTGAGTGGCTTGTCCCTCAACTATCTCTCGTATTTATTTGCTGATATATCATAATATCATGATGGCTGTAGCATTTCCCTCTTATGGTGTATTTCATATTTGCAGAGTTGATGTTCAAGTTCGTGTATTGTTGTAAGCTCTCTCATTGAGCATTGTTTTAGAGACCTAGATTGGGGAGATCTGAATAACCCATATAGAGTTATTTATTTGAGCTCATATTCTGCATAGGAGTTTTAAGATGAATTTTATAAGGCATCCCAACACTTTTTTGTATTATTTTTGCAGCATCTTCCTTATACAGCGTCCTCAAGGACCCTGGAGCAGAAATCCCTGAGGTGGAATATTGCATATCCACAGACAGAGTCTATGAAGGGCCAGCTAGCCTCAGGATTTCTCCCTTCTTTGGAAGGAGTCATATCCTATAAATTACCCAACAGTCAATCTATGAAATGGACTTGTGATAGCTCACTGAAGAAGGAACTGGAATATCTTAAGATATTCCTGATTGAGCAGAAAATTCTAGATTTGGAATATAAGAGTAATTTTGATATCTCAAACTGTAATTCTTCCTCTTCATGCATCATAGTATAGCTTTCTAAAGGCTTAATGGGTGTTGAATTATTTTTAGGGGCCATTTTAGAACCCAATACTGATATCTATTCTTCAATATGCCCTTGGAATAAATTCAAACTATTTTTTTTTCAAACGAGACTTATGTAATTCGAAAAAAATACACACCTTTTTCTTGCTTTTGAAGAGCTCGATATTGAAATTGAATTATCTCTATAATTGTGGATCCTAAATATCTGAAATTTGGTCCTATAGTATCCCTCTGAAGCTTCTTTCAAATGCCACAGGTCTGACTTTATTTGGATTCTTCAAGACAAAGTTATGTCCAATCTCCCACAATGACCCAATTATGGACTGGTTCAGTAGAGTGAACTTGTAGACTTGTCACGTATCAATGTTTCCTCCTTTGGCTCTAAAATTTATATACAGGAAACTACAGTTCGTGTAATTGCGACCACTTTTTACATAATTACAATCCGATGCTCAGAGAGAGAGTTATGAATATTTTCCCACGATCACCTCTTTGAGATGAAATTCTGGAGCCTGAAAAAGTCTTAACTTCCGCAGACCATATCTCCGCAAATATTGCGAACCAAGATCTAAAATTTTGCGATGATGTTCCTTAGGATTGCAAGTTCGCACTATAAAAATTTCAGATTTTGAACCTTTGTAGAGAACAATTTATAGCTAAAATTTTGCGATGACCTGTTTAGGTTAAATTGAGGAGCCTGCAAAAATCCCTAACTTCCACAAATCATATCTCCAAAAATATTAGGAACCAACCTCTAAAATTTTGCAACAATTTTCCTTAGGATTTAGGCTTTTCACTCTACAAATTTTAGCTTCTAAACCTTCGTAGAAAAAACGTTATAGCGAAAATGCCACGATGACCTGCTTGGAGCAGCGAAACCCTAGAATCCAAAGCTCTGATATCAAATGTTGTGAAACCAGCTCCAAAAATAGAAGAAAAGGGATATCAACGCCTTAGAAATAAGCCACTTTGAGGGGGAAACCTCCAATACATTACACGAATGAACAATTCTTGGATGATACAAATGAAAAAACCTCCTTTCTATATATAGGAGTCCATGGGGCCACAATGTAACCCTAGTGGGGCCACAATGTAACCCTAGCCGACCTAACAATAATAATGTAAGGGCACAATAATAACAATATGGGGGTTACACGGCTACAACAATAACAATAAAGGGAGATAACCTAACATAATAAGGGACTACACTATTAATAGAGGGGCTGAACACAAATTCACTTAAAGTATAGATATTTTTTTCACTTTTTTTAATTATAGATGATGATCATGTTACAATAATTATCTTGCTATTTTATATATACTAGATGTTGTGAATTCTATTTTGATGGATATTTAATAAGTATAATGATGTTGTTAATTTGTATGGATGTTTTTTTCCCTAAAAACTATTTATAAATGTTATCCTATAAAATATTTCAAATGAATTCATATTATGTATAATCATATAACTTATTTAAGAGACATGATATATTTAACTAATTAAATTGAAATAAAACATATTAATTTAATTGTATGCAAAACAATAATCATTTTTTGGAAGAAAACAAAGAAGAAACAATAGAAGCCAAATTGGAAGAAAAATTGGAAGCCACACTAGAAGAAAAACAGTGAGCAAAACTGGAATCCAAATTAGAAACCAAACTGGACATATGTCCTGGCGATACACCTAGCACTAAACCTGACGTTATTTCCTATGATTGGAAGTGAAAAAAGAAGAAATAATTGAAGCCAAATTGGAAGCCACACTAGAAGACAATATGGACCCAAAATTGGAAGTCACACTAGAAGCCAAACTAGAAGCAAAATTGGAAGCCACACTAGAAGAAAAAATGGAAGAAAAATTCGAAACAAATTTGGAAGCCACACTAGAAGAAAAACTGGATGCAATATTGGAAGCCACATTAGAAGGAAAATTATAAGCCGCATTAGAAGGAAAATAATAAGCAAAATTGGAAGCCAAACTAGAAGGAAAATTGGAAGCGACATTGGAAGCAAAATTGGAAGTGACACTGGAAGAAAAATTGGAAGCTAGACTAGAAGCAAAAATATAAGAAAAATTGGAAGCCACACTAGAAGAAAAATGGGAAGAAAAATTGGAAGCCACATTGGAAGAAAAACTGGAATTAAAACGTGAAGAAAAATTGGACATTAAATTGGAAGCTAAACCAAAAGCCAAATTGGATGCAAGTCTTGGTGCTATTTCCGGTCATAAAATGGCACTATTCCAGGCATTATTTACGACATTATTCTTGGTACCATTTACAGTGTTATTTCCAGTAGAACGTATGGTTTAACCCCAGGAACATTTTGGGTCGCTATTTCAGTTGGTATTTTAGGCGTTATTTATGGTGGTATTATTCCGACGCTATTTCCGACACTATTTTCAATGTTGTTTATGGAGAAATTTATGGCAGAAAATCTAGCACTAATACAAACATACTTGTTCACGCCCATTTTTGCATCGGGAAAGGTGTCCAATTAGTGAATTGAAAAAAGCTAAAACCCAACGCGGTTTTAGGCACTATTCCCCTATTCTGTTGCAGTGACACTAGGGTGCCCACCTAGAAAAGGTGCCCATGTGACGAGTTGGTGGGTTGGCCCAACTTAGAAAGGTGCGCCCGCATAAAATAAGTAAGGTTGATCCATGAATTCCCATGAATAGAGTTCCCACCAAGGGGTCACATAATATTTTTTAGAAAATTTACTAAAGTAATTTTTGGTTTTTAAAATTTGGTTTATAATTTATTGATTATGCAACATGGTACTAAAAAATTATAATATTTTTTTTTTGTTGAGCGAATGAAGATGGGGCACCCGAGCACCCATGGGGTGTCACGTGGTGGGTATTCCTTATCCGAACTTATTTAGGAACATAATAAAGTACAGAAATACACATAAACGCAGAGATTTAGTGGAAATAAAACTTCATTTTATTAATATCAAATAACTAAAATATGCTTACAGACATAACGGAAATAAACTAGCTAGGGCGCTGGTAGCTTATCTCTCAGAAGAGATGTGGCAGCTAGAGGCCTCTGAATTGTGTTAAAATGAGACTCAAGGGCCTTTTCATTTTTGAACAACATAGGAAAACCCTAAAAAAGAAAAATCATAACCCCAAGAGATGAAATGAAAGGAGTTTGTGGGACTCATTTGGGTTAGTTGGGTGGCCAATTTCCCGGTGTCATAACTTGGTCAGATTATCTCCATTTGGTGTGAACGATATATCATTGAAAATATCTCTCTGAGTACTATAAGTTTCTCCATAAGCCCATAGTTGTAGGCATGGGTCTGTTGTAGACCTCAAAAAAACTCCATTTATGGGGTCAAAATTGTTGTTAAACCAATTTTTGGTCATTTAACCATTTACAATTAGATGGATCAAAGTACACCATGTAAGACAAATTTTACCATAGCAAAGTTGCTTTCACTATAAGAAATAATTTAATAAACCATATTTTATTAAGTTATTTCAGGTTCAAACAGGAAACCCCATGAAGAATAATTAAATAAATCCATATTTATTTGATTTTCCTCTAGGAATAATTAATTAAATCACTATTTAAATAATATTCTTGGTCATATTTAACCAATTATGAGAAATAATTAGATAAATAATTATTTATCTTATTTTTCTCTAGGAATAATTAATTAATTCATTATTTAGTTATTATTCCTTGTTAAATTTGACTAAATCACCTAGAAATAATTAAACAAATCATTATTTGTTAATTATTCCTTAACCCCATTCTTGAAATGATAAATAAATCATTTATTTGTTTGTTATTTCTAAATAAAGGTATTTAACCAATTTAAATGCTTTTTCCCTCTAACAAAATATAATAAAATATTTCAAGCAGTTAGATCTAGATCTTGGTTAATAATATTGTATTGTTTTCCATTATCGAGGCTAACTCAATATTTCATTATAAATAGGAGGGTTTTCCATTCATTATTCAATTTTATCACTTTCATTGTCACGCTTTGATTATTCTCATTTATGCTACTCCTTTCTTTGCTTCTTGAGCTCCCATAGAGTTCAACACATTTTGGGTTTTCTACACCATTGAGAGAGAGAAACTTCTGGATCTGAGGCGTTGAGGACATACAAAAACACATCCAATTGAGGGGGACTGGTAACATCATTCTTTGTTCCCTTCCTAGGTGTTATAATACATATAAAATTCTTTATATCTTGTCTTGTCCGTTGGATGTATGGAGCATTTCTTATTTCTTTTCACTATTTAACTAATTTTACTACATAGATTGGGTTTCTGGCATAATTTGTTTTAATTATCACTTGTAGATCTAAATAATTTAAGCACCATATTTGTTGTTAGGTCTATTTGTCACGTGAAACTAAAGTGATATATTTTCATACACTTGCGTTAATAATTTACACTAAAAATTGGAGACTCCACTATGTTTTATTCAGATCCTTGCATGACCAACTGCTTCAGTAACTAGGGTTTTTCTTCAGCTATTTTTAGTCTCTTGATGTTTTTTTTAACTTTTATTCCCCGAAACAGTAAAAATTCTAACTTTGTGTGTTTTCAGGTGTTTTCCGCAGGTAACAGGTATCAGTTGTGCTAGAGACGATAATTTTTTCTGCAACCTGCCGCCTGAAGATATTGGATCTAGAACTCACACATTTTTTCCCAAAACCTGCGATTTCTGCTTGAAATCGCAGCCGTCATCCCATAAATTTCGATTTCCACAACTTACAGGTCAGTACCTACAAGTTGAAACTTTTTTCTGATTTTTTTCTATGACATTCAGGGTTTGCCGCAAGCACTGTTTAGGGTTTTCTGACCTCTTTCTTAGCACATCTTAGGCCTGGATATGCTCAGTTTGTCTCCATGAAGTAAAACCAAGCCCCTTAGGGTTTCAATACACTTCCACCTTTCTAGGAGGGGTTTAGCTGAGTAGGTAGTCTGATATTTTGCAGTGCTTTCAACCATTTTTTAGGGTCTGATCTATCCTTCTTTTAGGTCCTTTTTGATCGATTATTATTCAATCCAAAATCCTATCTTGAGTTTTTTTTGGTCTATCCCTTAGGGTTCCTTTGTTTCCCCTAGGGTTTTAACCTTTCGCCTCCCTTTTACAACGGTTTTTCCCTCCGGTTTCTTGCTATTTTCTGCACCTTTTCCAGCAGATCTGAGTCATTAGATCCCTATCCATTATACCTTTTATATTTTGGCTGTCTCATGTGTTTTGAGTCAATTTCGCCCGCCTTTTAGACTAGTTGTTTGGGAAGCCTTCTCTTGGGTTGAATTTATGCATCTGTAGCTATTTATTTTACTATCGTTTCAATTTTATTTACAATACTTCAACATTTTTTCTTTTTCTTTACACAAACATTTGAGATTAATTAAAATAAACACACAACTTGCACACACTCACACCTAAAGCGAAGGGTGCCTGGTTTACACCGCCAAGCCAAGACATAAACATCCTAATTAATTTATCTGCCTCACTGAGCCTTTGTTTATCACTCTTCACCCTTTTCGCGTCATTTGTGACTTGCCATCATTGCGCCCCCAATGTGTTTATATCGGATACTCCAAGGCCTTCACCCTTATTTTCCGTTAGGAAGACTTACTCCACCGCGCAGGATCCGAATTAGTCCTCTGCTGAGTCCTCATATTGACTCTGATTCTAGTTCATCGGGTTCTTCCTCTGATTTTGAACCCGGTTCCCATCCACCTCATATCATCATCATGTCAGGCACCAATGCAGGTGCTGGTCCTTAAGCTGGTGGTGGCCTCGGCCCTAATGTTGGAGCTACTACTAGCGAAGTCACTACCGGAACCATTCTGGCTACTCCTTTGCTACCTTTTATGACAGGTTTAAGCCTTCTTGATTTCATCCAATTAATCGACGACCCTATACTCCATAATCTATGTTGGCTTTTTATTCCAACTAAGCTTCCTTCCAACATTCCTAAATTTGAAGGAAACACTGGAGAGGACCCTAATAATCACGTCCGCTCCTTTCACATGTTGTGTTCGTCTAATTATGTTATTGATGACTCCATCCCCCTTCGGTTATTCCAATGTATGCTCACTGGAGAAGCTGCAAAGTGGTATGTTGACTAGGCCACTCCCTCTCTTTCCACTTTTGTGACTCTTTCTAAAGCGTTTCTGTCCCACTTATAGTTACCTCTCCGCTATGATACTGGTACCGAGTTGTTGACCGCATTCCATCAAACTTCTACTACTTTCCTTTCTGACCGTGTCTAATAATGGTGTAGAAGTAATAGCACGTGTCGATGTAATATTCCAAAAATTTAGCCTCCAAGCTAAATGGAATATTATAGTTTTTTTATCACTAGGTCGGTAAATAAATGGGTGGGGAGGCCCATAAGTATCTTGAGCCACAATAAAAACACTTCAAGTGTGAAAGGAGACCTTTGTAGCCGCTAAATAAAGCTCCTCCAAGTGTGAACAGGGTTTGGATCATGTTGATTCAGTCACCTTTGACCAAGTCAACAACGCTGATAAGGAGGAGGGAGATCAATTAGAGAATAACGCATTTTTGGAGGGAGATGGATCTCATGGAGGAAATGACCTAATTGAGTGGTGCCAAGGGAAATCAAGCTCACATTATATTTAAGAAATAGGATGGCAGCCATTTGGATTCATGTTTGAGATTATTTTGAGATTGGTCTGCTTAGACTATTGCTTCCTTTTACTATTTAGCAGGGTAGCTATGTTGTTTAGCATCGGGTGTTCCCAAGCGGGAATCTCGCCTCTTTCCTTGAGGAGCCTCTTGGAAGAGTATTGTATTCATTTCCACATTCAATTTTTCAGGCCAAGCTATAGCTTCTTCATCAGCGCAGTTTCTACAGGTTATTGTGCTGTGTTGTAGGGTGCAGCAGTGGAGGGGTTAAATCCCCACTTTCTGAGCTATTTTATCATAGGAGGAAGGTTTCCTTCTCTTGGGAGATCTGTTTGGAGAGTTCTTGGGAAAATTTTAGATCCTTGGCATCAAGCCATACATTTCCCATCATTCCCAGTGTTTTTCCAGCTAGGTAATGCGTTATTTTTTAAGTCAGCTTCAACAGATGTTCTAGTGGTTCCTTTGCAGTGTTTCCTTGTGATTGAGGGGTTCATCCTTTCATGGGAAGAGATATTTGAGGGGGTCTAATTCAGATATATCATACTTCAGCCTTATACACTCTTGTTCTTCAGTTTTCAGTGTATCTTCAACCATTGGGCTTTAGATCCCATCTTGTATAGAGTGAATTTCTGAAAACCCCTTTCCGGGTTCTTTGTAGGAGTTGATATTGAGCATAGATCTGTACTGAGCATATATTTTGAGGCTTATAACAACCCTACATATTTTGTACATAATTTTTCTATAGAAGTGTGTTTTCAACTGCACTGTAGCAGTCTCTGGCATTCTTGTATTATGACAACAGTTCATTTGTAGAGTGATTTCTTATGGGAGGCTTGTTCCTTCTTGGTATATGATCAATGCCTCATTGTTATGTATGGATTTGCTGATATAATACATGGATTAATGTCTCCATTTTGGTCTCCCATGTTTATGAGTTGAGTTACACTTCTCTTTCATTATTATGTTCATGGATTGTTGTAGCTCCAATTTTGGAATATCTTAAGATATTCCCATTATTGTAGATTTTCCCTATTTTGGGATATTACAGTGGTATTAGAGCATAGTCTTGGCTCAAACTGTGGAATATCAGACATTCCGCTATCAGAAGGAGAAGGAGAGATGTACAGAAGGCACAAAGGGAAGACTCCTTTATTTGGAGAAATGAAGGAAGAGAGGATCTCCCAACTTCTTTTCCAAGCTATGAAAAATATCGAAGAATATCTCAAGGAGATTAAAGGGGAGAAGTGTAAGAAATTCCTGAGAGGGTTTGAAGATGAAGCAAGCCCTAGTTATTCATATGATGGGTATGAGCATTTATTCACACATTCAGATCCACAATGCAGTCTATTTCCCACATTCACTGCAAGAAGGATGGAGGAAAGAGATGCACCCAGGGAGGAGACCTTGAGTGTTTATCTTCAGGAGTATGAGTCTCAATCATGGAGATTCAAAGAGCACTTGGAATTCCAAGGGTTTTTCCAACTCAAGGAAGGTATAATATCTAAAAACCATCATAGATACAGTAGAGGTATAACCTTTCTATCTAAATTTGATGGATCAGCAAAGTGCACAGCCAGAGCTTGGGTGGAGGAGCTAGATTCCTATTTCCAGCTACACCAAGTTTCAGAAAAGGAGGCCATTAGAGTAGCAGCGTTGCACCTCAAAATTATGGCCCATTATTAGTGGTTTTATAGTTCTTCTTCATTTCATCATGCAAATGTAAACACTTATGCAGGGTTCACTAATAAATTAGTGAGGAGATTTGATCTTAAACATTGTAAAACATCCCTTGTTGAACCCAAAAACTCAAAACATTTGCATGAGTTGGAGAGATTTTTTTTTCCAACTCCAATCCATAATTTTGTTGAAGGGGATAGAAAAATGCATGATACCTTTCCAAGGGAAAGATCCCCACTTCTTAAAAAGCCCTCTTCTATAGATGAATACATGTAGGTTCCTCCTTTAAGAGAAGACCAAGATCAAGGGTCTATCATTGATGATGAGGCATTCTCACATATTGATGAAGAGGATGAGTAGAGAAGAGATGACAGTGCTGTACCATTGGGAGAAGATCCATCACCACATGGAGATGGGAAGGGAGCCATTGTTTCCAGTGGAGGAGCCCTTGTGTCTTTGCAAGGAGTTCCAAATGATCCAACATGTGGGGACCAAACCACAATTCCGGAGCAACATGCATCAGTTATTTTGGGTTGTGAACCTTGGTAGATGGAAGGAGAAGAAAGGAAGTATCAGAATCAAGGGATGATGAGAATTCACCCTTATCTATTCCGAGAGGTTTCTGCACAAAATAAGGAGACTGTATTGTACAGTGAAGAGAGGGACAAATCAGTCCACACATATATACAGTCCACTTTAGATTTTGATGTCTCACTACATGGGGGAATTTCACTTGGGAGGCCACCAGATCTAGAGTTGGTGGGAGGCATTACATCATTTAGTTCACCACTCTTAGATTTGAAATAGGTGAAGAATTTGGAGGAATCCAACATAGCACAGAGAGTTTGGGATAGACTGAAGGAGGAGAGAGGTACTCTTTCATAATCTGCATTACCCACTCTCACTACATATACTGCACTGACAAAAGTTTCTGCAGTGATGGGGGATGTCACCTTGATGCAAGGGAGATGCTCCATGGATTTGGAGAAATAGAGGGTACTTTCCTTGAGGAAAGAATCCTCCATACATTGGAGTAGATGGAGGCCACTCATGCTTGCGTTGGCCAAGATTGGGAGATTTTTCTTGGATGGGAGCTTCTCATGGGAGGCCAACTTCCAAATATCCCTATCTCTTTTTGAGCATGAACAACTGCATGATGGGCATGGAAACAATTTGGAGGATGAATTTGGCATGAGGGATGTCAAAGGAAAAGACAATAGCATGTGGGGAGCTTCACATTGTAGATCACCAGTGTTGTCTCTTAGGAGGATTGATCCATATTGGAGGTCTCAACTTTTGGTAGAGTACTCCAAGGATCTTGGTGCTTGCATGATACTTTATGACCCAGATGGATATGATAGATACATGGTGGTTGGTGAGGTCATCTATTCTTATGGGAGAGTCTTCTTGACTAGATTTTCTGAGCTCAAGAGGAAGCTACTACATGCAACACATGTGGACTTTCTTTCCATGCACCTTGATGCATTTCATTCATTGATGGAGGAGTTCACTTGGGAGGGCATCCATCAAGATATAAATCAACATATGGAGAGATGCATAGCCCAGATGGTGATGGAGAGGTTGGCACAGCCACTTCCCTACTCATTGAGAGTGAGGGAGAATTTCTAGTTGAGCCATTTTAGCTCAAGGACCAAGGTACATAGTAGAGGATGTACACTTATGCACCATGATTTGCATTCCTTTACCTTTTGTGAGCAGCATATTGTACCAAGGAGGATATTTCATTCTTTTATATTGTATTTTCATGTACTTGAGGCCATTTGTAGCATTGATGTTGGCCATTCTACCCGTGGTTTGTGGGGGCGGCCACATGATTCTTGGTGTGCACCATTGACACCACATTGTACTTTCATGCTTCTATCCTATAGAATGATTGTGGCAGTAAAAAAGTGGCTGGGAGAGAAATTGTTCTTACTTGTTTTGATGCAAGCAAGGGATGCATTGCGCTGGTTCGATGAGAGGAACTATGATCCACTCTCTGGTTTTCTTATGGCAGCTTGTTTTCATTGGGTTTTGCTTCCATATTTTGCTGATATTCTTATGTTCATGGGGAGCTTTTTTTGGAGAGTGCTAGATGAGTTGGAGATGCACATTGGGAGAATTATTATCCCTAATTTACATGTTGTATGTTTCAGGAGAAAGAATGGGCAAACCATGATTGCCACACCTCACTTCTTGTCTTCACATGGGAAGGGGTATTTGAAGAACTTGCGTTCTTGGAGGAGGCATTTCATGGCTGATTTACTTTGTGGGGTAACTTGGGCCATTATTGGAGGCCATGACACTTCAGCCCAAGATCATAAATAGCCCCATACTTACCATAAATGGAGAGGGAGACCACTTGAAGAGAAAAATCTAATCTCTCCATGCAGCCCCAACGCATTGCATAAACCAGGGGTTGAGGATTATTTTGATGAGCTACCTAGAATGGCTCATTTCATTTGGATGATAGCATGGGTTTGGGAGTCTCTCATTGGTCATGAGATTCCCTATTCTTGTCATAACTCCTATCTTGAGGGGGCCATTGGAAAGAAAGAAGGTTTCCACTTACACCTTCGACCTTTTCATGATGTGAGCCATTTGGTTTTGCATGCTTGGGAGGGAGTATTGGAGGACAGATTTATTGTAGATTGTTTTGAGAAGTGGTGGGAACTATTGATGAGGAGGCCACAAGAGGAGGAGGGGAGGAATTTTTCTCTCCCTATAAATTTTCTTGAGGACAAGCAACATTTTGGAGGGGAGGATTGTAATATTCCAAAAATTTAGCCTCCAAGATAAATGGAATATTATATTTTTTTTATCACTAGGTCGGTAAATAAATGGGTGGGGAGGCCCATAAATCTCTTAAGCCACAATAAAAACACTCCAAGTGTGAAAGGAGACCTCTGTAGTAACTAAATAAGGCTCCTCCAAGTGTGAACAGGGTTTGCATCATGTTGATTCAGTCAACTTTGACCAAGTCAACAACGCTGATAAGGAGGAGTGGAGATCAATTAGAGAATAATGCAGTTTTGGAGGGAGATGGATCTCATGGAGGAAATAACCTAATTGAGTGGGGCCAAGGGAAATCAAGCTCACATTATATTTAAGAAAGAGGATGGCAGCCATTTGGATTCATGTTTGAGATTATTTTGAGATTGGTCTGCTTAGACTATTGCTTCCTCTTGCTGTTTAGCAGGGTAGCTGTGTTGTTTAGCACCGGGTGTTCCCGAGAAGGAATCCCACCTCTTTCCTTGAGGAGCCTCTTGGAAGAGTATTGTATTAGTTTCCACATTTAGGTTTTTAGGCCAAGCTACAAATTATTCATCAGCGGAGTTTCTATGGGTTATTGTGTTGTGTTGCAAGGTGCAGCAGTGGAGTGGTTAAAACCCCACTTTCTGAGCTATTTTCTCATAGGAGGAAGGTTTACTTCTCTTGGGAGATCTGTTTGGAGAGTTCTTGGGCACATTTCAGATCCTTGGCATCATGCCATACATTTCCCATCATTCCCAGTGTTGTTCTAGCTAGGGAATGCGTTATTTTTAAAGGCAGCTTCAGCAGATGTTCTGGTGGTTCCTTTGTAGTGTTTCCTTGTGATTAAGGGGTTCATCCTTTCATGGGAGGAGATCTTTGAGGGGGTCTGCTTCAGATCTATAATACTTCAGCCTTCTACACTCTTGTTATTCATTTTTTAGTGTATCTTCAACCATTGAGCTTTAGATCCCATCTTGTATAGAGTGTATTTCTGAAAAACCCTTTCCGGGTTCTTTGTAGGAGTTGATATTGAGAATAGATCTATACTGGGCATATCTTTTGAGGCTTATAACAGCCCTAAATGTTTTGTACATCATTTTTTTGTAGCTTTGTGTTTTCAACTGTGCTGTAGCAGTCTCCAGCATTCTTGTATTGTGACAGAAATTCATTTGTAGAGTGATTTGTTATGGGAGGCTTGTTCCTTCTTGGTATATGATCAATGCCTCATTGTTATGTATGGATTTACTGATATAATAAATGGATTAATGTCTCCATTTTGGTCTCCCATGTTTATGAGTTGAGTTACACTGCTCTTTCATTATTATGTTCATGGATTGTTGTAGCTCCAATTTTGGAATATCTTAAGATATTCCCATTATTGTAGATTTTCCCTATTTTGGGATATTACAGTCAAGCTCCGACATTAAACGAATGTGTCTATATGGATTGGTTTCTCATAATAATTTTGCCTCTTATTGGTAAAGATGTCGGGTCTCACTTGCATTGGACCGAGGAAGAATATCTCTAAGTCGTGTTGAAATATGACTTGATTTACACCTAGTCTCATTTTGTTTATATTGTTTTACCAGATCTTCCTAGACTTGGTGGTGCCAATGCACCGGGGGCATCTCACGTCAATGACGGTGTCATTGGATCTCTTTCACATCCGTATAATCATCATTCCATGGGTTATGGTTTTCCTCAGGGAGGAACCGGCTCCTACAACACTTATCCCCCTCTTGGCAGCATGTATCTGGGTCAAAGCATGCCTTACACATTTTCCTGATTGCATTAACCGATGCCAGGGATATCTATTGCTCAACCTGTTTACCCCAATGTTTCTCAACCTCCTTTATACAAGTATCCATAGCCCGGTGCTCCAACCCCTCTGAAATCAACACCCCAACCTCCTGTGCCTTCTCAACCTCCGTCACAACAGCCACCTCCCCCTCAGGGTCAGGTCTATGTACAACAGAGTGCGAATAATCCTCCTAATATGAACAAAAAGAATAAGGGGAAAGGCAACCAAAACCAACAAGCGCAATCTAATCAAGGGCGCCAAGTTAATCAACCAAACACACCCCAAGGTAACCAGCCTAAAACTACAAACCAACATCAGGGTGATCAACCCAAGTAGAACAAGTCTCTTCATACGAATAAGCCTTGTTCATGTTGTGGTGTCCATGGCCATTATACTCTGAGTGTCCCCTTTTACCCTAGAAGTGCCAGTTGTGGGAAGCATAAGAAGCGTCTAGAGGACAAAAAGCCACCAGTTCGCTTCCTCCAAACATTGCGCAAGCTCAACCAACTATGTTCACCAATAATTTCCCTCAACAAGGATATGTTGCTATCCAACACCCTCAAGATCGAGCCACTCCTCAACCTCCACAATCTAGTACCCTTGATTACTAGATTCTCATGATGAATTATGAAGAGGTCAATAGCGCCAATGTCAACCTTCATACTTGGTCGCGCCAATATGATAAGCCACCTGCTACGTCTGCAACCGAGTCCCAAACCAAATTTTTAACAGAGTCCATTTCAACACCCAATTATCCCTTACATATTCCTCAGCCTCAAGTAGAGGTCATTTACAATATCCCCAAAGGGCCATTATGCCAAAATGCTGCTTCTTCCAATGCAGCCCACACCTACAACATAGTAGACTACTTGGCACAGTTTCTTGCTACCATGTCAATGCTAGAAGTCCTCTAGTCATGCCCATATCAATGAAAAACTATACTATTTTCTTTTGGAGTTGTGGATCCTTCAGATGATATTTTGATCCGAACATCCCCCTTTACCTTTATCCGTTTCCTTCCAAATACCAATGAAGATTCGTAATGCCCATGTTCAAATATGAATCATTGACGAGGGTGCATCTACCTGTGTGATGTCCTCCTCTATTTGGAATAAGATTGAATCACCCAACTTAGCCCCATCCACCATCACTTTGAATTCTTGAGACTGTCACCCTTCTCATCCCCTTGGCATGTTCTGCAATTTTCCTGTCACTCTTGCAGGAAAGATTTTTTGTGTTGACATTGAAGTCATTAATGCTCCCTTGGATTACAATATCCTTTTGGGTTGTAGTTATACCGATGCAATGTCAACTATTTCATTTGTGGTTCACCATAAGATGTGCTTTCCTCACAATGGAAATATCTTCACCATCGATCAGTTGACATATTATGAACCGAAGTCTTCAGTTGCACTTCTCACTAGTGTTTCACAAGGATTCTATAAATATTACACCTTACTTGGTTCATTCCCTAGTCCCCCCCTCTTATCATTGACCCCGTCACGTCGAATGTTTGTATGATGCAAGCGTCTTGGGCTAGACACAAACAGTCTAGGTTGACCAACGAGAAGCCATCGCCTCTGCAACTTGCTATTAGTCACTCGACGCAACCTTCAGGACCTCCTCGTCTAGGACCTTATTATTCTACTGGTGTCTCTTCCAACCTTTTTCAACCAGGAACGGTTCCCCCTAGCCTTAACCATTTGGGAGCAATTCCGCTAGGCCATTACCCTTCCAGTCAGATACAATTTCTAGCTCCCCCCTCTAGCATCTTTTCGGTGCCTGTTATGGCTACGTTGAGCCTTCCCAATTTGACCCCTAGGCTCCCAGTCTGGTACATCATTTCCCAAGCAAACAATCTACCTGGTCAGCTCAAAACTTATACCACTTTGATCCCAGTCCAACTGGTCACTGTGGCCCCTCCCTTTGCCTCAGTGCCTCAGCCACCTCAACACGAACCTACTCCTATTTTGAAAGAATTCGGTGAGGGGGGCAAAGCCAAAAAGAAGGAACCTAAGGACAAGGCCCCCCAAATAACTCCTGATCCTCCTAAGCCTACAAATCAGTCACCTTCATGCAATATGTGTGATGTTGTTGGGCATGCCACCCATAATGTCCTGAGCTTCCTCATATCAAAATTGTGGTCAACGAGACGTTTCCTGAACCCAATATCCCGAAGGTCCATTTTACCTTACCCAATTCATCTAAGAAAAATAAATTTGTTGTGAACAAATTACCCCTATTCTTTGTGTGATATTTATGACCCTATTCTCATCATTTTCCACTGTCTCAAAGACTTTTGAGACACCCTTGAGGCTGTTCGTTAAATAGAGGCCGCTCGTATTGGATCCTGTACTCCTCTACTTGTGAGTTCTACTTCAGCAGAACTATCGGGCATGTCTGCACCCATTGTGATACCTCCCCCAGATTTCGAGATGACACACCCTTTAGCCACTATTCTCTATCTATCATCATCCATGATATCTATGGTGGAAGACCCCGCCGGGGCATCCCCTTCTATTTCAACTGAAATTCCTTCAGCAATCATCCTGAGCTCAACATCAGTAGATGTTTCATCTACTAGCTCTTCGTCTACCATCCGTAGTGATGCATATGTGAACCTTATCCCTCATGATGATGCTTCGGGTAGCCCCACTGCGTCATGTGGTCTTTCTTTTTCCAGTCCTCCCATCTTTCACTTTGATGAGGACATTATGGAAGTGATGACCACCCTTGACTTTCCCTAGGATGATATGCACCATCGTGTGTACTTCCTTCTGTAGTAGTCACTTGACTAATATGGTGTGGAGTCTAAATAATTCATCCCTGATGAGGTTGATTGGTTTAGAAATCCCATCCCTACACTAGATGATTTCGAAGAAGGAAACCTGGCCAATATCTCTCCTACCATTAAAATTAACATTTCCAATAAAAGAGGGGTAGAAGAAAACATTACCTTAGGAGCACATTGCACCCCAGAATAAATTGAGGCTTACACCAAGCTATTCAAGGAATTCCATGATGTTTTTACCTGGTCTTATTCAGAGATGCCTAGACTTGATCCCACCATTGTCAAACACCATATCGATACATGGCCTGATGCCAATCCTATTTGTCAAAAGTTGAGACCCATTAATCCTTCCAGATGAGAGGCTATCAAAGCTAAAATAGATAAGCTCAAGCAGGATGGTTTTATATATCCCATTGAATACACCACTTGGGTTTCTAACTTGATTCTCGTTCTCAAGAAACAAGGCACCACATGTTTCTGCACTGACTTTCGTGACCTGAATAAAGCTTGTCCCAAAGAAAAATTCCCCACACTGTTTATTGACCAGCTCATCGACGAGTGTGTGGGGCATGAGGTTCTATCCTTTATGGATAGTTTCTCCAGGTACAACCAAATTGTTATCCGTCGTGCTGATCAGTTAAAAATTGCGTTCATTAGTCTGTGGGGAACTTTTTCTTATAGGGTCATGTTGTTCAGCCTAAAGAATATCGGAGCCACCTTCCAGCAGGCCATGTCATACTATTTTCATGATTTGGCTCATATTATCTTTGCTTACCTTGACGACATCACTGCTCGTTCTAGGCATCGGGAGCAACACATTCATGATTCGCATACCGTCTTTCTCTGATGTCGCAAGTATAATATCTGCCTCAACCCAATGAAGTGTGTCTTTTGTGTTCCTTTCGACCATATTTTGGGCTTCATTGTGTCCAAATATGGTATAACTCTTGATCCTCTCAAAGTTCAAGCTATTCTTGATCTTCCCATTCCTCGTACCTTGCACCAGTTACAAAGCCTTCAAGGCAAAGCCAACTTCCTTCATTGATTCGTCGCTGACTATGCCACCACTGCGCATGGGTTTATAAGACTGCTTAGATTTAACATTCCATTTGTTTGGGATGAATATGCTCAACATGATTTTGATGCCCTGAAACATGCTCTCACTTCTGCTCTCTTGATTAGTCCTCCTAACTTAGAGAGGGATTTCGTCTTGTACATCTCAACTTCCACCCATTTGGTCGCTGGGTTCCTAATCCAGGAAGATGACACCAGAAACGAACATGTTATTTATTATGTCAGTAAGAACCTTGTGGGTCCCCCTGTGTCCTACTCACATGAAGAAAATTTGGCGCTGGCCGTTGTGTTCTCAGTCCAAAAACTTCGTCATTATATCCTTACATGTTCCATCAAGGTTGTGACCAATTCCAACCCTATGAATTAGGGGAATTTTGAGGTCTAAAACGGGCCTCCTAAGCATAATGTACAATAAAAAATTCACTTTATGAGACCCAATCACATTTTAGGGGATGACATCATCCCTAAAGGTTGAGGTGGAACTGCTTGAGTTAAAGGTACTTACTTGTCACATTATCAATGGTAGATAAAAACTCATGGTTAACTATGGTAGTGCTCTAGGTACTTTTAAAGTCATAAAGTCAAGTACTCATAATAAATGTCATTTCACATTTTTTGAAAGAAATAATGCATATCCCTACACAATCTTCATGTCTTTACATACTTTTGAATAAATATTATATTTGTATATTTTCTTATATTTATTTTTAAATTATATATTCATCTCATTTTATTTAATATTACAATTTGAAATTAATTATAAGTTAGTATCTATACATATATATTATATATATGAAATCAAAATAAATAAAAAAATTAACTTTGTAATTTTAGGATAAATCAATTCTATAAATAATATTATTATAATATTGATAACAAAATAAAAATATTAAAATTAAATTTAAAAAAAAAAAAAACATTTTAGTTTTGTATGATGAAAAAAGGTATATTAATTTTGTATGTTGAAAAAAATTATATTAGATTCAATATAGTTTGGGGCAAAAAAAATCTAAATTTCAATGTATATAAATCTTATATTATACTTATAAATATAAATTAAATCAATTTCAATACTCTTTTTACTTTAATTTTAAATATAACTTAATTTATTTCATTATGATTATATTAATATTATATATTATTATCTATAATATTATGAAAAATAATCTAAATGATATAGAATATATATATATATATATATATATATATATATATATGTTATAAATCAAATCAATTTAATATGTAATATAAAATTCATACATAAAATAAATATTACATTTATTATATCATTTTTATATAGTACATTAATTACATGTTATCATACCATTTAAATAATATAAATTTTAATTAATAACATATTATATAATTAAGAATTTATAAATTTATATTTATATTTTATTTTAAGTTATTTAAGTACAAAGAACAAATGCATTAGTTGTTCCAAGATAATGATTTTTTCTTGAAAAACTTATTCTTATTTATAGTTACATCAATACAATTTTTTTATTAATTTTATTTTGGTACAAGTTTTGAATTGAATTTAACCATGGCTACATGGATTGTGGTGCAAAAAGTGAATTGCAAATTCATAAATATTATTTTATTGGTTTAGCTATTATTTTATTATTTCCTTAGGAGGGCCATTTTACACCTCAAAATTTCCCTACTGGCTTTCCTTTCGAGTGGACGGATCATCAATGGGAAGTACACCCTTTGTATCGTTATCCTTCAAGAACTTGATCTTGAATTTGTCACACCCAAGAGTAAGAAAGGTTTAGCCCTGGCTGAACTCATTTCTGAATGGCCTACTGGTGCGCGAGATCCGTCAGTCAATGATGATTTACCTGATGAGCACTTGTTTGCCAATACTTTGGATGATCCTTGGTATGGCGACATCCTCACCTACCTACAAACCCAAAAATTCACTTCCCATATTGATCGTGATGCTCGATGACGTATACGACACCAAGTCCCCTACTATCTTCTGATTCGTGATGATCTCTATTGTCGCAGTGTTGATTCTGTCCTCCGTCATTGTCTCACACACGCTGAAGCTGACCAAGTCCTTAATGCCTGCCATAGTGGCACTTGTGGTGGCCACCTCTTCGGTTTATCTACTTCCCAGAAAGTCATGTGCACTAGGTATTTTTGGCCTTCTCTCTTTGGTGATTGCATTGAAGCAGTCAAACATTGTTCCATTTTCCAACTATTCTCCCCAAAGGCGTGAGATCCACCCGCTCCCCTCCATCCTGTCATATCAGCCGATCCCTTTTTTAGGTGGGCCATTAACTTTATGGAGTGTCGGCCTCCATATATTGGTAACATCAAGTATATCATTGTGGTAGTTGACTTTTTCACCAAATGGGCTGAGGCCATGCCAACGTTCAATAACACGAAAACTACCACAACTCTATTTTTCTTTAACCATGTTATCGCTCGATTCAGGTTTCTGAAACAATTGGTTTCTGACCATGTCCGACATTTCAAAGATGAGATATGGCATGAGCTATCCTCTTTGTTGGGCTTTGAGCACAAATATTCATCATCCTATTATCCCCAAGGTAATGGTCAAGTTGAAGCGGTCAATAAAATCCTTAAAACTATGCTTCAACAGACGGTGAACAAGCACAAAAATAACTGGCACCTTATTCTCTTCCATGTTTTGCGGGCCTATAGAACTTTTTTTAAAACCGCCACCGGGTTTACTCATTTCCACGTTGTTTTTGGTGAGGAGGCAGTCTTACTGATCGAGTGTGAAATTCCCTCCCTTCACCTAGCTGTCGAACTTCTCCCTAACACCCAAAATTTAGAACAATGACTTATCATGATTGAGCATGCTTCTGAAGATCGTCATGTTGCATTGCAAACCATAAAAGTGGAAAAGAAGCACACCAATGCTCAATATGATCGAAAATTTCACCCTCGTACCTTTCACAAAGGCAATCTTTTTCTAGTGTATGACCAAGCTCATGATGTCCTTGGTCATGGGAAGTTCGACTCATTATGGTTAGGACCTTACATCATTAGTATGTAATTGGGCAAGGGGGTATAACTTCTAGAGGATTTCGAAGGCCAACTCCTTCTTAACCCTCAGAATGCACTCTACCTTAAGAGATTTTACCCATAACATCTCCCATCGAGATGGGTGTCTTATTTCTGTCAAGAATTTAGGTAGCTTGCATTGCTCATCATCATCTCATTTGTTGTCTTGTGGCACCTTTCAGATGGATCCATCATCCACACTGTATATCAATGATGCTGACGGTGCAAGTCGCTTCTCCTAGAATCTGGCCTTGGAAGCTTGGGCCATTTTTACCCCCATGCATTCGTTAGTCCTCTCCAATGGTGTATCCATTGAATCTGCCACCAATAACCAGGCCGAATATGATGCAGTGATAGGTTTTTTAGTTGATTCCCTTGATCATCACATCCTTCATCTTCATATTTGTTTAGATTCCTTGCTTCTTGTCATGCAATTGAATGGCATGTATCGTGTGAATAACCATGTCCTTTTTATAAGATATTTACGAGTGAAGTTCTTAGTGCGTGAATTTGAAACCATTACATTCATTCATGTACCTAGAGCCTAGAATCACTATGTAGATAACATCACAAAAAATATTATATATTGGAACTCATCACATGAATTTAACACAAGACAATCATAAAAACAAATGGCGAACCATATACTCGTCATATATAAAAATATGCATATCCATATTATGTATCGACAAAATCATAAATGTTTTGGATTCCACTACTCTAAATACATTTAACATGCCCATAACATGTTACAAATATCAAAACTATGGGCGCCACATGCCCCTATGTCTAATCCCTATCTGGAGGGTTCCGAGCCAATGGCTCGGCTCCAGTAGCTCGCAGATCCTGCACAGCCTTTCTGGCCATCTTCATGCACCACATGACCCCTCGCCACTCAGAGGGTAGCCTTATACATCCCTCGATGTACTAATCCTCAATATTGTGCCATCCATGCTTAGATAACCTGGTCAACATCAACTCATACTTGCAGCAGACATCCTCCAGCAGAGCCTCATGTTGGAAATGTTGTCATTGATGGCAAAGGAGATGGCAAAGGAGGAAAAATTGAAACAGCAGAGAGAGGAAAAGAGAGTAGAGAGAAGCAAAGAGAGCTATAAACAGAGTAGGTAGTCAAGAGGGCCATCGAAAAGAAGATCCGGCCAGAAGCAAGAAATGTTCTGTATTTGATTTCATATTTATTTATAAGGGGACTTAATCTGAATTATGTGTATGATGAAATCCTGTGTCCAGTATTGAAATAGCGGATCTGTGTGAATCATATATGTACTCCTCGATTAAATAACTGTGTGAAGAAGCCTTGAATCTTCGTGAGCTGGGTAGGAGTAGACTCTGTAAATTGTATTAAGAGCCTGCATATATATATTATGTGATGAGGGCATGCGAAAAACAAAGTGATAAGAACCCTGCGTTAAGAATTAATGTTGGCCTGTTGATTCGCTTCAAGAAGTAATTATATGACAATGCATTTCAAGCGCTTCTGTGTAAAAAGATTAGACAGTAACCCTGCGCATGATTGGGATAATGGCGTTGTTGCACGCCTTTGATAGGCAAAGGGAAACTACGGTCGAGTAGAGTGAATTTGGGCCTGTATGGCCAATTTCAAAATAGACAGAGGACCCCTACTGTGCCTAGGAAGAACCTCTATAATAGGGCTTTGAGACTCTAAACTTGATAGAAGATTTGAAGTCATACTATCGACGTTGTGGTTTGAGTTAGAAGCGTCGAGGTGGAATTTGGGGGATGTTTAATCTCTGATTCGCAATTACGGAAGCGATGGCAAAGTTCTAAAATGGAGCCTTATAAATATGCGTCATAGTGTTTTAACCTTGCATGGCCTCGAATCGAACGAAACAAAGTCACAACTCAAACGAAATGAAGTGTTGATAGTGCGTAACCGGAACCTTGATCCAGGAAGAATCAGAACCAAGAGTAGAGCAAACAGTGACAGTGGGTTGGAGGTAGAAACCAGTGATTTTCACGCAAGTTCACAAGTGGTAAGCTTTATTTGAATTTCGAACACGATATATGTAGTTGGCTGACACGTGGAGGAGAGTGGTTTTGTAATACAATTTCCATCGCGCAATTTTTTTGAATTATCGCTCGTGCATTTAAGTCACGCGATATGCATTTGGGTGCGTTGGATCATCAGAGCTGAAGTGACAAGACAACAACCGTTGGATGCGAAGGGTGCATTAACGCTGGGGCCTGAAGGTTATTTTATAATGGTGCCAAAATTTTAGTTTAATGTTGTGAAGGTTTCACTAAATACCCGTGGCGAACGTGTTATAAAATATCGCGTTGGTAGTAGGGCTTATGTATTGAGGTCAATAATAAATCCGAAGGTTGATATTAAATCAGGGGTGCACTGCATTAAGATTTTATTATAAGCTGAAGGTCGAACCATTGTATAAAATGCTAAGGTCGGGTTTTAAATAAATCAAATAAAAGGCGTGGGTTTTACGATAATGTTTGAATGGGAAGCGTAATATATATTTATATATTATGGTTGAGTTAAGATTGATGAGCCAGATTGATTAACCATTAGGGTTATGGTTTATAAAGTTTGAATATTAAATTATAATGCCGAGAATGAACATTAATTTTCTTGAAACAATAGAAGGAGAGAACCTTGCATAGAGGGCTTATATTGGGTTTATAACCATGGTGATATTAAAGCCTCCGCATTCATTTATTTAAATTTCCAGTGAAAGGAACCAATCGCATCGGAGTTAAAGCAGAACATCGAAACATACCATAGAAGGATGTGATTGCAATTAATCGCATTGAAACAATTGCAAAGGAAACAATCACAATCGGAAGTATTAAGTTGTGATTAATCGCATCGGCAAATAGAAAAAGGTTCAATATTGTGGGCCCGAATACCTTGAGTCTTGTTTCAAAGTCCTGAGTGTTGATCCAAATCCTTGTGAAGGTGTAATGTATGTCGAGGTATATATATTATATGATAAAGCGAAGCTTGTATGAAATGAGTGTGGGCCATATGTGTGAACATATGCTGTGATACATTAGATTGAAGCCCAAATGTTAGTTCGAATGAGTGTGAATTTTCCACATGATTGAATTGTGGGACCGGATGTGAAATACTATCATATGGTGGGTTGTTAAAGTGTTAACCCACGCAAAGACTGATATCTGATATAATATGTGTTACTGGACCATAGAGTCATAATTTGGCTTTATATAAAGTTATATATGCGTGAAACCATCCGTAAGAGATGTTGAGTTTTAAATGAAAGAGAAAAGACTTATATTTGATATATTATAGTTGCCCGAACATAAGAATGAAAGGGGTTATAATGTTCAGCTGCGAATAAATTGAAAGAGAAGAATCTCAGGCAAATTACTTCAGTTAATAAAAGAAGTTTCCATGATAAAGGAATGAAAATGTGGGCTCGACAAGTATACATACACAGTGAATAGGAATATGCACAGGAATGAATTTGACAGGTATACATGCACAGAAAGTAAGAGAGTGTGCAGAAACTGAAAAATGCAGTGAACAACAGAGGTATGCAGAACAATTTCTTAACAACAACAGAAAAGACAAAACTAGCAAAGCCAAAGGCCAGGAAATGGGTTGAGTGAATTTTTTTTTACGTAACTGAAAATGTGAATGTAAATGTTGTAATTGATTTTATATTGTTTGTGATGCATTAGCAAGTCTCCGGTAGAAAAACAAAACTCCACTGAAAATTGAAATGTATACAAATTGTTATATTTTTCTGAATGAGCTGGAAAAAGAAAAGAGAAGGCAGAAGGCAAAGAGGCATGGCTATCCATTTCGAATTCCTTGTGGAATACAAACAATCATAAGGAAATATCTATAAATGATATCACCTTGATATGCATAGAGAGGTTAGAGAGTGAGATTTTAGAGAAGGCAGAAATGAAGCAGTGAGGCAGAGAAGAAGGAAGAGTCGTGAGAGAAGGCAGAAATGAAGCAGTGAGGTATAGAAGAAGGGGGAGCTGTTAGAGAACGCAGAAATAAAGTAGTGAGGAAGAGAAGAAGGAGGAGTTGAGCAGAGAAGAAGGAGGAGCTGATAGAGAATCCGAGAAGATGTAGAGATGATACAGGGCAGATATGAGGGCTGATGGACAACAGAAGAGAAGGAACAGAACAGAGCTGATATCCAATGTAAATCAACAAGTGTTTTTCTTTTGAAAGAGCAAGGAAGTTGGAGCTTCCCTATCAAGTTTTTGCTTGATAGATGTTAGTTGTAGCTGGCTGAGGTAGGAGCCTCCTGTAGGTTGGTGCCTACAGAAAATAGATGGGAGTTGGTGCTTCCACATCAAGTTGTAGCTTTATAAAATGTCAGTTGTAGTTGATTGAGGTTGGAGCCTCCTGTGGGTTGGTGCCTGCAGAAAATTGATTGGAGTTGGAGCTTCCTTGCAAGTTGTAGCTTACAGAATTGAGGTAGGAGCCTCCTGTGGGTTGGAGCCTATAGAAAATAATTGGTGAGAGGGAGTTGGAGCTTTCCTTTGCATCACAAAAATAATAAGATGTGGTTTTCTCCCTTTATGGGTTTCCACTTATATCTGGTGTCTCTGTGCATGATTTTTATGTGTTGAAATGGTTTATCTCATTTTCTTAATACTTGCTGCTCACAAATTAAGATTGTTGTTACATTAACAAATCTTCTTGATACTTACTTCTCACAAATTAAGATTTCTCACATATTAAGTTGATCTTGAAATGAAGGTGTAAATTAGTTTAAGGAAAGTTTTAAAAAAACCATGAATGTGTTAAATTGATTCACCCCCCCCTCTCAGTTTAACTAAGGGTTCAACAATTGGTATCAGAGCCAAGTTCCTTTGGTGTAAGCTTAATAGCTTGAAGGAGATATGGTTGAGTCATGGACTATCAAAATGCACCTGTGTTAAATACAAAAAACTTTCCTGAATAGAGAGATAAGGCTAAAACAGGATTATTGGCTTATGAACCTGAGGTATGGAAGCTTGTATGTGATGGTTATTGCACAGACTCTCCCACGGTGCAAGAACAACATAGGAATGCCAAGGAAAAATGTGTGATATTCAAAAATCTTCATAACAAGGATCTTGAGTTAATAATGGATTTAACCTCTGCAAAGGAAATCTGGGATAGATTGAATTTCATGCATGGAGTAGACACTAAGGACTGCACTGTCAAGAAGGAGAAGAGAATTAAGAAGAAGAAAAATTCATGTCAACAGGAAATTTTTCAATCAAATGAGGTACCTGCTAGTGTAAATGGAAGTAAGAACCATGAAGAAATTGCAGCTGAGGAAAAAGCCAAACTTGACACAACTTTGACTGAAATAGAAATATTGAAGAATGAAAACAAAGACCTGAAGACATTGGTGCAAATATGTGATGAGAAAGAATATGAAGATAAGAAAGAAATTATTGGCCTGAAGACACAGCTTGAAGAAGCTAAGAAAGTAGAAGACACTCTGCTGCAACAAATGAGAGAGAAAAGTATGGAATGTGAAAAATTGGAAGAAGAAGTAGTGAGCCTGAGAAAGAAATTAGAAAATGCCCAAAGAGAATTATTAATGAATACTCCTCAAATGAAAAGCTCTGGGCAGTTGGACCAAATTCTAAAGGCTCAAATGTCACCTATCATAAAGGCTGGGATAGGATATGAAGGTGAAACCAGTAAGTCCAAGGTTGAAGATAACAGGAATGTCATTTTTGTAAAAGCTGTAAAGGACAGTGAAGCAGCTCAGCAGATTCCTACAAAAGTAGAAGCCAGCAAGAACTTGATGTGCAAAGAAACAAATAAAAACAAGCAGCAGCATGAAAGGACATATAATGAAAGGATGAGACAGTCAGCTGAAAAATGCTCATACACTCTTGATTATGAATTGAATAAATTTGGAAGATGTCAAAGAAGGTTCTTTCCTCCTATGGGAAGTATCACTTGTTTTTCCTGCTACAAAACTGGACATACTGCAGCATATTGTAAGACAAAGCAAATCCACTTCAACCAGCAAAAGATGCAGCAAAAGAGAAGACTACCTCAAGCAAGAAAATGGAAAAGACGATCTTTCACTAGGTACACAAATCACTTCCATGGCTACTGTTATGCATGCAATGAATTTGGACATAAATCTGTTGAATGTAAATTATGTTAAAAAAGGGGAATGAATTATTATACATCCGCTCAAATGTACTTTGATAAAATAAGATGTTATGTATGCCTCAAAATTGGTCACAAATAAAAGGACTGTAATCTGCCATATACATTAAAGAACTCTAGACAGAGGATGGAATCTAATCAAATCAAACAAAGCTATGAATCAAATAGGAGTGCAGACATTATGAAGAACCCCAATAAAGTATGGAAGGAAAAGAGAAAGGGAAAGCATGTTATCTCAATAACATAATGAATCCATCATAGTATTAGGGGGAGATGCTCTTGGAAGCAAAGCTAATATCTAACCAGTGATAAATATGAAGCAACATCCCAGGGGGAGAGCAATTCATAAATAGTCCCCTCAAAAGTAGTCTAAGAAGAGCTCCATAAATGAGAACAACTATGAGATCAGGAAGGGAAAGGAAATTCCTCTAACAGAGAACTATAGAGGAAGAAGATTATTTGAATTTTTAAATAACTGATAGATTGATGGAAGAAGAGAAGAAAACAGGTAGCCATGTTGGTAGAGAGGAAATCAACACATTAAGTGATGATCACATTGTGCATCATACTGCTAAAATTAACAATGAATCACTTAAAGAAGAATGAGTAAGAAAAGATTCTATTATCTTTATGTCAGTAAATCATTCATCTATGAAAAGTCCCCTTGGAGGAATGAAGTTAAATAAGTGAAAAATATCTGAGTAATCAGCCCATGAAGATTCAAAATAGAGAAATTGAAGATGTCTACCCAAAGATATTTATATTAGAACAGTTGAATTGATTATAAAGCAACAATGATTCTGGAGCAGTCTTAGAAAGGAAAATGCAGTGACATTTCTTTGAACAGAATATCAGAAAAAGAAGAATGGTTAATGATGCTAAGATCAAATTCAGGATACTGATGACTGTTGGTGTGAATTTATGAAGAATTTATGAAGGATGTCTTAGCTATGGGTTAATGTGAAAACTGAAGTGAAGTCTCTGCATGGTTTATCAAGGTAGTATAAATTGGTACTTGGTACAAGAAGCATGCCTATCAACAGAATATCAAAGATAGCACAGTGAAAGAGGAGGGAAGTTTCCTTGATGGAGGAAACCTAAAGAGTGGGACCCATGGAGAGGGAGCTCTAATTTGTTTAAAAGGAGGGCAAGGTAGCCATTGTTTCTCATGCTTATGATTATTGATTTCTTGTCTGCTTAGACTATTTGCAGTCTCCCGCTGTTTAGCTGAGTTGCAGTGCTGTTTAGCACGAGGGATTCCTATTTAGGATTTCCTCTCCTTCTTGAGAGGCATCTTGAGGGATTTCACTTCATTTCTCCACATCCAGGCTCAAGGCCAAAGCCATTCCTTCAGCTACATTGTTATTTCTGCTCAAGTGTAACATTGTGTTGCAGGGTGTTGTAGTGGAGGTTCCACAATACCATTCCTTGTCTTGTTTTCAGAGGAAGGAGCCTTATTTCCTTTGGGAGAACAGTGAAGAAGGATTCTGAGAATATTTCAGATCTTGGCACTTGGCCAAAGCATTCTATTCCACCTACAACGTAGTATCCCTCAGTGATTGTGTTATTTTCAGAGCACACTTGCAGTGAGGGTTTGCAGTGTTGATTGGAGGGTGAGATCTTAAGTGATAGGATCAGCCTTCACTTAGAAGATCCATTGGAGGAGGTCTACTTCAGATTGTGAATCATATTTATCCATCTCCATCCAGTTTCAGTTTTTAGTTGCAGCTGCTACCCAGCAACTCTGGCATTTTGCCAATTTTGTATATTTCAGCCAATCCTTCCAAGGATTGTTGTATTATTGTTTTTAGGGGTTGAGAGATTGCTCCCCCACATTTCTTGAGCCACATATTGTCATATAATTATATTATCATCTATTTTTATGTAGTGTTTCTTATAAACTACGTCCTCTTAAGCCTGCAGAAATTCTTGTGTAGCAGTGTTTAGCTATTTTCATGTACATGTCCCTTTGAGGCTGCATTTATTTTCTTGAGTGACTATTTCCTCAAGGATTTTTATATAATTGCTGCTATAATACACATTTTTTGGCTATTAGTATCTTCATGTGCCCAAGCTTATTAAAATAATGTTGTTTCTCCATTACATGTGCTTGTATTTGCTCCAGTCCCTTCATCAGGCATTTTTACAAGGTAACTAGGTGTGGGAGACCTGTTTAACCCACCTAGAGGGATTTATTTTGAGCCACCTCTTGGATTTTTGTCTTAGATACATTGATATAAGGGATCCAGGTCTTGGTTTCAAATCCTGTAGCATCCCTGGAAAATGCGTTTTCCAGTCATGCCTTGCTAGCTGTTCCGAATTTGGAATATTACAGTGGTATCAGAGCAACTTTCTTGGCTCAGCCTGTGAGTCTCAGCCCAAGAAGATTAGAATGATGAAGAAGATGAGATTACTCTCATCAGTGTTCAGAAATATGAATAGCCTCTCCAAAGAGGAGGAGCTAGAAGAAGACATAGGGGATCATCAGTGGAACTAGATTTTACACCCTCATTCTATTATCATTCTCTATCTGCAGCAGCGCCAGTTTCTGAAGAAGAAGCCATCAGATTTGCAGCGTTGCACTTTGAAGGTAAGGCCTATTCTTGGTGGATTTTTGAGTCATTTTCATTGAAAAATGTTAATACTTCTTCTTTTGCAAAGTTCACTAAAATATTGGTAGAAATATTTGATACAAAACATGAGACAATCAAACCAATGAAACTTTTGCATAAGTTGGGAGGACCTGCAAACTCAAACCCACTTCAGAAACCTATTGGAGGAGATCATATCTTACATGATACCTTGCTGGAGGCAAGATATTTATTTCATTACCTTGGACAAGAGGGCACGAAGGGTCCTTTTGCAAAGAAGGAACCTCTTATTGAGCAATTACCTCCTATTCATATTGAAGATGAAGAGAAGGATGGGGGTTACAACGTTGTCACATCTAGAGCATATCTAGTGCCTCATGTAGAGGAAGCAGGATCACATGCTCCAACAGGAGGATTTCCTGTGTCATTGCAAGAAGTTCCCTAGGATCTCACAGATGGGAGGCAAAGTAAAATCAATGAGCAGCATGATTGTGAGATGATATTGATGGAAGGAGAAGGTAGGGAGGAAGGACATCATCACTTGATGAGGAGCACACACCCCTATCTATTTCAAAGAGCTGGTGCAAGGAGGAGGGAGACTGGTTTGCACTGTGAGGGCAAGTGCAAGGTTGCCCAACCATATGAACAGTCTTCTCTTGCCAGGGATGTCTCACTACATGGAGGCATTCCATCGGGGAGGCCACCAAACTTGGAGTTGGTAAGAGGAATCTTGCCATTTGGTTCACCACTCTTGGACTTTGGAGAGGTGAAGAGTTTTAGAGGAGACTTTGGCATGGGGGATGTCAAAGTATTATGCAGTAGCATGAAGAGAGTTTCACATGCCAGATCACCAGCGCTATCTCTTGGGGGGATTGATCCATACTGGGAGTCTCAAATTTTGGTAGAGTACTCCAAGGATCTTGGTGCATGCATGATTCTTGATGACCCGGATGGAGATGGTAGATATATGGTGGATGATATGGTCATCTATTCTTATGGCAGAGTCTTCTTGACTAGAGCTTCTAAGCTCAAGGAGAAGCTGCTACGTGCAGCACATGAGGACTTCTTCTCCCTGCATTTTGATGCATATCTTTCCTTGGCAGAGGAGTTCATTTGGGAGGGCATTCAACATGACATATTTCAGCATATGGAGAGATGCATAGCCCGGATGGTGATAGGGAGGATGTCACAACCACCTTCCTACTCATTGGGAGTAAGGGAGAATTTCCAGTTGAGCCATTTCAGCTCAAGACCTCAAGTACTTAATGGAGAATGTACAATTTCACCTTATGTTTTGTACTTCTTCTCTTTTTATGAGAAGCATATTGTACCAAGGAGGATTATTCCTTCTTGAATATTGTATAATGATGTACCCTAATCCATTTGTAGCATTGAGGTTGGCTATCTCATTGGTGGTTTGTGGGGGAAGCCACATGTTTTTTTGTGTGCACCATTGACACCCTTTTGTACTTTCATGTTTATATCTTGTAAAATGATTGTGGTAGCAAAAAAGTAGCTGGAAAAGCAATTGTTCTTGTTTGATTCAATGCAGGAAAAATATGCAATGCACTGTTTCCTTGTGTGGGACCTTGATCCACTTTCCTGTTGTCATATGACAACTTGTTTCTATTGGTTTTTGCTTCCATGGATTGCTAATTCCATGGGAAGTTTTGTTTGGAGAGTGGGATATGATTTGAAGATGCCCATTGGGGGTATGATTCTCCCTAATTTGAATGATTCATGTTTCCTGAGGAGAAATGGGTAGCCCATGATTTCCAAATTACATCTCTCTTCTTCATTTGGGAGAAGCCATTTGGAGAACTTGAGTTTTTGGAGGAGGCACTTCATGGTCTATTTGTTTGATGGGGTAGCTTGGGCCACACTTGGAGGTCATGAAATTTCAGCCCGAGATCAGCAGAAGCCCCATACTTATCATAAATGGGGAGAGAAACCACTTGTTTGGGAGGATCCAATCTCTCCATGCATCCCCAACACATTATATGAACCGGGGGTTGAGGATCTTTTTGAGCTAACTAGATTGGCTCATTTCATTTGGATGATAGCATGGGTATGGGAGTCACTCATTGGGAATAATATTTCCCATGTTCATCATCAATCCTACCTTAAGGAGGCCATTGGATAGCAAGGAGGTTTCCACTTACATCTTCCACCTTTCTATGATGTGAGCCATATAGTTTTGCATGCTTGGGAAAAGACATTGGAGGAAAGATTTGTAGAAGATCATGTTGAGCAGTGGTGGAGACTTTTGATGAGGAGACCACAAGAAGAGAAGGGGAGGATTTTTCTCTCCTTATACAGTTGCTTGAGGAAAAGAAATTTTTTGGAGGGGAGGACTGTAATATTCCAAATTTTTAGCCATCAAGCTAAATGGAATATTAGATTTTTTTCATCACTAGGTAGGTGATTATTTTGGACTTTGAAAACTGGGTGCTGCTGCAGATAAGTACACAAATCCTCCACCCAAGATTTGGCTGAGCAAGTTTGGGATCCATCAAAGGTAGATAGAGAAAATCTATCCATGTTATGTAGTTGGCTCCTCTCCATCGTGATCTTGTAAAATTCTTTGAAAGTAATATGATCTCTAAATTTTTCAGTTTTAGACTCATACTCTTGAAGGAAATTACTAAGAGTTCCCTTCTCTGGAATTTCCTCTTCTTTCATATCTCATAGCAAACCTGGGCATTTGATTGCGCTATTCATAATAGGGTGTAGCTGCATGCTCACATCTATCATGTACCAATATAGATCTATCTCTAGATCCAAACTCCTCGGGAGATTCCATCTCTCCTCTCATATTCTTAATATTTTCATTGATGCACTGCATAGATTTTGGAAGAAGCTTTGTAAGAATAACTTCCCTTTTTCCTCCACATAATGGAGTCTTATTTCTATTCATCTCTCCTTCTCTGGATAGCTTCATGGCTAATTTCCACAGGCTGAGCCAAGATTGAAGGTTTGATACCATTGTGATATCCCAAAATAGGGATTTTCTACACTATTGGGAATACCTTAAGATATTCCAAATGTGGAGATCCAGAAGATAGACTCATATGATGTGTTCAAAAACACATAGCCTTAAATTGAGTGAAACAACAACAAAGGAAGAATGTCTACACATTCCCAAGTGGGGAAAATGCAGAAATTAGACCCTGAAAACGTTATTTCTGAAGATCTGCATTTTTATTGGGTAAAATAACACTTGTTTCTTTTGGAATATGATGTTAGGCCCTCACATAAAAAATGGGATCAAAACTAAATCCCTTTTGATATGTTAAACAGACCTCCCGGCTTCCTATTAGCTCAAAAATAACCAAATCCCATGACTTGAGTTATGCAGAAAAATATTGAAGCATGTAAAACGTTATTTTATGAGGGTTTATGTAGTATAATGATAAAATAATATGAATCTAGAACTTTATTTAACAATATGCCAAGAAAACAGAGATCTGGCCTCCTTATTGCATTATAAATCTAACCCGGCAAGGGTTTCATGAAACACATGTACAAGAAAGAGAAGATCTGAATATTCAGCTCATAAAATGTAGTCTTACTACAAAATTACAGAAATATAGCTGAATAATAAAAAATAGGGATGAGGATCCCTTTCTCTAGCTTTCCGGGAGAAGGGTTGGCTCTTTCCCTAGGAAACTAGCTTAGAAACAAGGGTCTTAACCCTGCTGCAGCAACTCTGTGCAAAATGACGCAGTTCCTACAAGGGAATGTGTTGTAGGATATGAGAAACATTTTGGCCTGCTTCCAAGATATGAAATATGCTTATAAATCTTCCTAGCTGATTTCTCAAGAGAAGGAAGGCACCCTCTACTGAGAAACAGACCCGGAAGTGGTGTAAGAATCCTCCACTGCAACACCCTGCAACTCAACAATATCCTGCTACAAAAATAACGCTGGGGCTAAAGAATGAAGTTTGGCCTTAAGCCTGGATGTGGAGAAATAAAGGAAAATCTCTCCCCAGAGGCCTCCCAAGGGAAGAGGCAGTGCTACCCTGCTAAACAGTAAGAGGAAGCCAAGTCTAAACGGATCAGATCAAAATATCGAAATACAAAAGCATGAATGAAAAAGGCCTACATCCTCTCCATATATAGCAAGTGAACCTCTCCTCATCGGGTCCCATCCACATGTGCCATCAAGCTCATGCAAGTTGTCCTCCACCAAAACTGCGTTGTCCATCAAGGTGATTCAATGTATCTAGACAGCTTTGTTGACTTGGTCAAAGTTGACTGAATCAACAAGTCCCCATCTCTATTCACACCCAAGGGTGCTCAAATAAGCTGCTTATTCTTACTCCTTTCACATTAGGAGTTTTATTGATCCTTCTAAAGAGGTTAATGGGCCTCCCTACCCATTTATTCACCTACCTAGTGATGAAACAACTCTAATATTCCATTTAGCTTGATGGCTAAAATTTGGAATATTACACTGTAATATTCCAAAATAGGGATTTTCTACACTATTGAGAAGACCTTAAGATATTCCAAATGTGGAGATCCAGCAGATAGACTCATATGATGTGTTCAAAAACACATAGCCTTCAATTGAGTGAAACAACAACAAAGGAAGAATGTCTACACATTCCCAAGTGGGGAAAATGTAGAAATTAGACCCTGAAAACGTTATTTCTGAATATATGCATTTTTACTGGGTAAAATAATGCTTGGTTCCCTTAGCATATGATGTTAGGCCCTCACATACAAAAGGGGATCAGAAATAAATCCCTTTTTTTATGTTAAACAAACCTCCTGGCTATCAGCTCAAAAATAGCCAAATTCCATGACTTGAGTTATGCAGAAAAAGACTAAAGCATGTACAACATTATCTTATGAGGGTTTCTATAGTATAATGATAAAATAACATTATTTTGGAACTTTATGGAACAATATGCCAAGAAAACAAAGATCTGGCCTCCTTATTGCATTATAAAGCTAACCCAGCAAGGGTTTCATGAAACACATGTACAAGAAAGAGAAGATATGAATATTCAGCTCAGAAAATGTAGTCTTACTCCAACATTACAGAAATATATCTGAATAATACAAAAGAGGGATGAGGATCCATTCCTCTAGCTTTCCGGGAGAAGGGTTGGCCCTTTCTCGAGGAAACTAGCTCAGAAACAAGGGTCTTAACCCTGCTGCAACAACTCTGTGCAAAATGGCGCAGTTCCTGCAAGGGACTGCGCTATAGGAGATGAGAACCACTTTGTCCTGCTGCCAAGATATGAAATATGCTCAGAAATATTCCTAACTGATTTCTCAAGAGAATGAAGGCACCATCTACTGAGAAACAGACCCTGAAGTGGTGTAAGAATCCTCCACCGCAACACCCTTCAACTCAGCAATATCCTGCTACAGAAATAACGATGGGGTTGAAGAATGATGCTTGGCCTTAAGCCTGGTTGTGGAGCAATAAAGGAAAAGCTCTCCCAAGATGCCTCTCAAGGGAAGAGGTGGGATTCCAGCTCGGGAACACCCAGTGCTACCCTGCTAAACAGCAAGAGGAATCCAAGTCTAAACGGACCAGATCAAAAGATCGAAATACAAAAGCATATGATTATTGATTTCTTGTCTGCTTAGAATATTTGCAGTCTCTGCATGTTTAGCTAAGTTGTAGTACTGTTTATCACGAGGGATTCCTGTTTAGGAGTTCTTCTCCTTCTTTAGAGGCCTCTTGAGGGATTTCACTTCATTTCTCCACATCCAGGCTCAAGGCCAAAGCCATTCCTTCAGCTACAACGTTATTTCTGCTCAAGTGTAACATTGTGTTGCAGGGTGTTGCAGTGGAGGTTCCACAACACCATTCCTTGGCTTTTTTTTCAGAGGAGGAGGCCTTCTTTCCTTTGGGATATCAGTAAGGAAGGATTCAGGGCTCATTTCATATCTTGGCACTTGGCCAACACTTTCTATTCCACCTATAGTGCAGTTACCCTCTTAGACTGCGTTATTTTCAGAGTGCACTTGCAGTGAGGGATCACATTGTTGATTGGAGGGTGAGATCTTCAGTGATAGGATCAACCTTTCACTTGGAAGATCCATTGGAGGAGGTCTAATTCAGATTGATTATCATCTTTAGCCATCTCCATCCAATTCAAATTTTGAGTTGCAGTTGCTGCCCAACAACTCCGACATTTTTTCCATTTTGTATATTTCAGCCAATCCTTCCAAGGATTGTTATATTATTTTTTTCAGGGGTTGAGAGCTTGCTCCCCCACATTTCTTGAGCCACATATTGTCATATCATTCTATTATCATCTATTTTGATGTAGATAAAATATCATTCTATCCTTTCCATCAAAGGTAGATAGAGAAAATCTATCCATGTTATGCAACTGGCTACTCCACATCATGATCAATAGTTCAAAGATATTACACATGGCTGCGGGCCCTACCCACACACGAGACATTACACGTTTCAATATTTAACTTTAGAAAATTGTTAGATCGGGTGAATCCAATATATGCATGCATATTTTATAATTTATAAATGGTATAAAAGCATAGAAAATTGTAGAAGTGAAGCAGGAGCTGAGTTTGTGACTGGATAGAATTCAAATTTGTAGAAAGACTTTCTTGGCACTACAGCTAATTCAAGATTGAAATGGCTTTCAATGGCTTTAGGTTAGATTATGCACTCAAGGGAATCTCTATTATAGCATCATTTATCACCTCTATATACTTGATGACTTATGCATTGGCCTTGTGCAGCCCTTCCATTCAAACTTGGTCACATTTCTCAAAAAATAGTATTTTAAAATCCATACGCGAAACTGCCAGTTTTTTCCGCATGTACACGCATGTCCATCCATATTTGAACTGCGTATGCTAATTAAAATATTAAAAAATATTAAATTTCCCTATTATTGAGGCGGGGTTTACAGTTTTTCCTGGCCTATTATAGCCCTGATCAAGTCTGATATTTCTCCTGTGCCTCCTACACTTCCCAGATTTTTAGGAAACCATTATTTCCTTGTGATGATCACCCTCATTCTATGTGACAACCTTTGTGCACCATTCACGGAAGAAGCTTTGTGAGGCTAAGGATGGATGAATCCAGAGGACGGTTTTGCTTAAGGTCGTGGCAGATCTCAGGTGATTTATCCACTATTATATTATGTACATGTTATCAATAAAATAAGTACCATCCTGTTCCTGATGTTCATGTGTCATTTATCTCTTATACATGCTTAATAATCACGAATAGTTGATTTCTTGTTATCTTTATGAGATTATGTATGCTATTTTGCTAACATCTAGAACATATATGTTGTACAACTAGGTTTTTGTGTGATTTTTCTTGGCTTATTTGTAGGTTCTGGAGCACAAGGAGTTGCAGGGGGCTTGAACCCTATGGTATCTACTACAAACAAAGGATAAACAGGTAAGATCTGCAATCATCACTTTCTAGTTTAAAGAATAGAAGTTGGTAATTTGAGTCCTTCTTGTGATGACATGCCCCTGCTCTGTGAGGTTTATCAACCCAAGACCTTAGGGTAAAATTGCCCGTAACAAGCTCGAACTACATTTCTTAGAAGGACATGATGGAGGCAGTACTCAAAGAAAATGGCTTGAAGGAATTCATTGAAAAAGATGTTCCTAAGCCATATGTTGCAGATGCTGCCAATTTTGATGCATGGCAAAAGAAAGTGGCAAAGGCGAGGAGGATCCTGTTGGAGGGAGTACGATACCACATTGTCTCAAGCCTCCATGGGAAAGCTACACCATATGCTATGTGGAATGATTTGACGGAAATATTCCAAAGCAGCACCAACCATAGGAAATTGGCGCTCAAAGATAAACTTAGGAAGATCAAGATGGAAAAGAGCAACACCATTCCAAAGTATGTCACAAAGTTTGTCCAATGTCGGGATGAACTGGGGAGTGTGGGAATAGCATTCGTTGATGATTATTTGGTGAGCCTAGCTCTCCTAGGACTTCCTAAGAGTTGGCACAGTTATGAAGACTCTGTCAACGGACAAGAAAAATTTCCGGATTGGGAACGACTATGGTCAGATTTGGTGCAGGAGGAGTTTAAGTGGAACACCAAAGATGCCTCTTCATCAAAGCATGATGATGAAGAGGATTTTTCTTTGGCTGCCAAGGTGAAGAAGGGGAAGAGGAATAAATTCCATTCTAAATCCGAGTCTAAAGGAAAGAAGCAGGACATGTCCAAGGTGAAGTGTTTTCACTGTCATGAATATGGGCATTTTGATACTAACTATCCACAAAAGAAGAATAACAAGAAGGTTGTTGGATCTGTAGTTGGTGAGGCTCTTGCCTCGCAATTTTAGATTGACTTCTCCTTGATTTCATGCATGGTGTCAAGTGCATTGGGATCAATGTGCTATTTTGATAGTGGTGTTTCCTTTCACATGACGGGAGGTAAGGAAATTTTCAGTGACTTGGACGAGAAATATCTCTAGAGGCATATTGAGATGGGCGATGACGGACGGTACAATGTTACCGGGATTGGTACCATTACCTTTCAGAGGGAGTCAGGTAAACCATTTCATTTAAAAGATGTAATGCATGTACTAGGTCTGAAGAAAATTTTTGTCTCAGTTGCAATGCTAGAGGACAGAGGCTATGACTTTGTTTTTAGTGATGGAAAAGTATTCCTGCGACATAAATCAATGGGTCAAGCCAAGAGGATATGGATTCGAGTTAAGAATATCTACAAGCTAGAGGTAGATGGATGCGATGCCATGATGGGCAAGGTGGAAAAATTGGTGAGCCGGGATGAGGGTGAATTATGGCACTGGCGATTGGGCCATCTTCATCATGGAGCCTTAAAATTCATGCAACAAATATCTACTGGACTTCCAATGGGAACACTTGCTCAACTATATTAGTGTAAGGGTTGCACTGCAATATCCCAAAAGGGAGAATGCAGTAATACTTAAACACAATATCTACAACTAAGTAAATAATAAATCTCAAGAAAACATCAGAATTTACAGAGAAGCTGATCCATTTTATTATATGGAGATGAATCAATTACACAATGTATAGAAAATGAGTAGATCTAGCCCAAGAGAAGGTCTAGAATCACCCTACAATGGTGCTACAACTAGCACTGCGTAAATGGTGAGATTGCAGGAAGAAATACTGTATTGTCCCTCATGCTATTGATATACATGTAAATGTTGCAAAAGGAAATGCAGATCTAGGGAGCTCAAGAGCTCTGATGATGCAACGATTCAAGATCTGGCTAATGTGATGGAAACCCAAGATAACCGAGAAAGGATTTTCCAGATCTACAACTTTGGAAAATGACCCTCCTAGGGTTTGATCGTTTATCTGCTGGGATTACAAATCTAAAGATAGATATAACAAATAGATGGCTGAAATATGTCACAAGATCATATATAAGCTTGAAGGGTTGATCCCTCCTTCAGATCTACAAGCTAGAAGCTCCATATCTAGCTTCTCAATCCTCCAATATTACAGCTACTACTACACAACTTCTCATAAAAAATGCGTTGTAAGGGAAAGAGAGGCTCTATGCCTAGTGAAATATCCTACAATAGGATCAAATCTGATGGAAATACTGATGCCAAGGTGAAGGGATGATCCCTCACAGGATTACTAGCTGAAATGCTAGCAATTTCCTTCCTCCTTTGGATCTGCAATAATGGATAGCGTAATTATGGATGGAATTACTGCTGCTAGGAGGTTAATAACTTTTGGCCTAATGCCAGATCTGAAATGAAACTCTGGGAATGATGATCTTCAAGCCTAAGGTGATAGGAATAAACCTTCACCGGTTCTCCAGCTGAAATACTAAAGACAACCTCCACCTTCCAAACTGATCTTCAGAAATGTACAATTTCTGAATATGGATGTTCTGCAGAAAGTAGGAAAAGATATATGGCACCAATGCCTGATGTATAATTAAGTAAAACCCTCTCTCCAGAGCTACTCAAAGAAAGAGGTGGGATTCCCGACCATGAACGCCCTGTGCTAAACAACGCTTGCAATATTTGCTAAACAACCCAAGAAAGAAATGGAATGTCACATGACAATTCCATATCTAAACATACCTCAAAAAATAATCAATAGCCTTCCTTCATTGTTGTCTTCATCTCCTTTATATAGTTTATGAGCCTTCCCATGCCTTGGACCTCATCTAAACTGTGTTGTGCATGTGGACAAGATCCTCCAAGTTTGAATGCGTTGTCTCTCCAAGTCATCCATCATGTCTAGGTGCAGTGTACACCCTCTCCATCATGTGTTCATTAATTGCACAACTTCCTCCATAAATTTATCATGAATGCTCCATGATATTCTGTTTTATGTCTTCCAAGATCTTAGTTGACTGTATCAACCTCCATGATCTATCTCATTAATGAGACATGATCTCCAATTTCATTCACATTAGTAGTGGCTCCAATACCTCATTATGTAGATCTAGGCTTAATTAATCCACATTCACACATAAAAAGTGGATATTTATTCATCTTGAGGATTATGGGTCCCTCCACCCTTTTATTTACTTAATTCATTAAGAAAATTAAGAACTCTAATATTCCAAATATAAGGTGAAAATTTGGGAATATTACAGTCCTCCTCGAAAAAATGTTGCTTGTCCTCAAGAAAATGAAAAAGTGGATGGTACAGCAAACATCCTCCCTCCAAATGGCATCCTCATGTGGAAGGCCTTCCCATATGTCACAATGAGCTATGCATGTCCAACTCCAAAGTTGCCTCTCTAGAATGTATAGAATGGCCTCCAACTGAAAAGTTAGATACCCTTCCTCATCAATGAATCTCCAAGTGGCAACCATATGATGACCAAAGTTCTCCTCTATACATGAGATACATAAGATAAGGTGGTTTTTTCCCAAAGTGGAAAGTCCCAACTCATGAACTATCTCTCCAACCCATGATACATAGAGTAGATTACACATATCAATTCCCTCATTATTAGCCATGTTGGCCATGTAGGAATCAAACATCACATCATCACAGTGAAAAACAAGAAATAGAGACATATGGGAAAACATGAACAATGTCAAACCATATTCTCCTAGTAACAACCAATGCAACAAAGCCTCCTGCTACCATGCTATATCATCATTGTACCAAACGTAGTGGCCATATTCTCTCAAGAGAAGCCACCTCAATAAGGCATCTTGATGCCCCATCACATCAACATTATACCAAGTACAATGACCAAAATATCCCAATAGAATCCAATGCTGTAAGGCCTCCTGTTGCCATCCTCCAACAGTGTCATGCAATGTATGGGAAGAATTCATCCCATACTCTCCCAATAGTAACCATAGCAACAAGGATTCTTGTTGCCTTCTTGCATTATCATGATGCAAGTCATGGAGCAACAATATAGTAGTGGACATGTGACATGTCTCATCAACATAATACAAACAAGCTCCCTTATGCACATCATGTGAGAGTGATTCTTTCTCCCAACCCCAAGTACATACATGAACATGAGATACATCCCAAACAGAAATACATGTAAATACATGAGACATATCCCAAACAAGAGTAAGTACATGGACATAATATATAACATGTGGTGTCCAAACTCTCTTCTCAACAACCAAATTAACCATGCCTTTTTCTTATGCATTCTTCCAGTGATGTGTAAGTTATGAATCAGAAAATTATGACCCATTGAGTGGTAGCCATACTCACCCAAGAGAAACCAGTGCAACCATGCTTCTTGTTGGCCTGTGTCATAGATCTGCAAGTGGTTTGGCAACCCCTTGCTCCATACTATCAACCATTCATCCCAATGTGGATGATGGAACTCATTCTGCAAATACTTGGCATCCTCCCATTGTAGGACACCAAGCTCCTCAAATTGTTTAAGAACTTTGCACTCCATGAAATATTGAAGTGCACCTCCAATGAGATCTCTTAATGAGACCTTCTTCTCATCCATGGCCTTCCAAAACCAATGAAGTTCTGGATCTGCTACAGGTAGAAGTCTCTCTTTGAGCTATGAAATTCTCATTGAGAAAGTGTCATCAACAAAGGAGAAATTATTTCTCATCTCAACATGTCTACCATTCATCATCTTAACCTTCCTTGCTTCATGATTGAAGCTACCTTTAGAATGCTCCAACAATAATGGGGCCTCTTCATTATCACTGCTACTAAGTGATAGCACTGTAGATCTGCAAGGTAATACATATGCTGTCTCAAAGCAAGGTACAATACTGATCTCATAACCAGTCATTGTACAGAGGATCATGCTCATCCCATCTTCAAAAAATTCACACTTCAACTCAAAGGGTTGAATGTAGTCAATAATTGACAAACTGGGACAGTTTTTCATCTCCTCCTTGATCAAATCAAGGGTCCTCTGCGCTGTGATAGTGTGCTGCTTCAAATCAGCATTTGGATCTAACCCTTGGCTATGAATTGGCCCTGATGGCATGTCCCCATAATTTCCAATAACATCTACTGAAACAATAGGTGATGAATGTGTATGCATACCTTGGATCAACTGATGTGTGGGAACCTCTTGACAAAACACAAGATTTCCTCCAACCGGGACAATGGTGTATCCAACTGTTGATAAGAGAGATGGTTTCTTTTCTACCAATGTACCAACGCTAGAATCTTCCTCCTCTTCCTCATGCATCTTCTGAATCATGCATGGGACTCTATGTGTCAAGAGCTCAAGACCATATTGAAATGTTGCAAGTGTCTCTTCTCTAGATGGAAGTACTTCTGCAGCTGGTGGTGAATGTAGTGACCTCTTGTCCAGAGTGATAAGAATGACATCCTCCTTTGTTTCCTTACGAAATGCCTCTTTGTGGCACATATCTGTCTTCTTAACATCAAACTTCTTACTCAACTTGTGAAATAAATCTGAATATTTATTCACCTTTGCATGTTCCATGTGACTAAACCACCAATCATTGGCTTCACCATAAATATGAAGTGTTGCAATCTAGACAACCTCTTTTTCAGCCACATGATGTAGCATGAAAAATGTATCTAACTCATTCCTCTGAGCCTTAACAGTGCTTGAGGAAGATCCATAAAATGTAGGCAAATAGAATCTATTGTGACTCTTCCTTCTATTGCTGCTATAGGATCTTCTTTCTTCTTTGAGTTCAAAGAATTATTAGAGAGTTAGACTCCCTTTGAAAGCTCTAGATTGTGCCTTGTACTCTTCAAGATAAAAACTGAGAGTCTCATGAGTCTCAGGTTCTCTTCTTTCTTCATTTATATACCTCAAACCTTATTCAAACAAAGTGGGCATAGTAGATCTATGAGGATATCTATGATTCTCTAGTCTTCTTTTCTGTTGATAGGAAGTGCTTGGACCTTCCTCTTCAAATATTCTTCTTGGATCCTTCCTTTGCCTTTCCTTCTTCATTTGATAGACCTCCTTGGAGAGATCTTGCATGGATCTAAATAGAGGAGTGACAAGATTATAATCCCCCTTCATGATAGATCTCATATATCTGCTTCTACTTTTTATGAAAAATATGAAGTTTCCATAAGTTGAGCCAAAGATCATGCTTTGATACCACTGTAATATCCCAAAAGGGAGAATGCAGTAATACTTAAACACAATATAAGAATTGAAACTAAGTAAACAATAAATCTCAAGACAACATCAGAATTTATAGAGAAGCTAAGCCATTTTATTATATGGAGATGAATCAGTTACACAATGTATATAAAATAAGTATATCTAGCCTAAGAGAAGGTCTAGAATCACCCTACAATGGTGCTGCAACTAGCACTATGTAATTAGTGATCTTACAGGAAGAAATATTGCGCTGTCCCTCCTGCTGCTGATATACATGTAAATGCTGTAAAAGGAAATGCAGATCTAGGGAGCTCAAGAGCTCTGATGATGCCAAGATTCAAGATCTGGCCAATGTGATGGAAACCCAAGATAACCTAGAAAGGATTTTCCAGATCTACAATTTTGGAAAATCACCCTCCTAGGGTTTGTTCCTTTATCTGCTGGGATTACAGATCTGAAACTAGATCTGAAAAATAGATGGCTGAAATATGTCACAAGATCAGATCTAATCTTGAAGGGTTGATCCCTCCTTCAGATCTACAAGCTAGAAGCTCCAGATCTAGCTTCTCAATCCTCCAATGATGATTACAGTTGCTGCTACACAAATGCTCATAAAAATTGCACTGTAAGGGAAAAATAGGCTCTATGCCTGCTGAAATATGCTGCAATAGACTCTAGGCTGATGGAAATACTGATGGCAAGGTGAGGGGATGATCCCTCACAGGATTACTAGCTGAAATGCTAGCAACTTCCTTCCTCCTTTGGATCTGCAATAATGGACAACGTAATTCTGGATGGAATTACTACTGCTAGGAGGTTAATAAATTTTGGCCTGATGCTAGATCTGAAATGAAACTCTAGGAATGCTGATATTCAAGCCCAAGGTGATAGGAATAAACCTTCACCAGTTCTCCAGCTGAAATACTGAAGACAACCTCCACCTTCGAAATTGATCTTTAGAAATGTACAATTTATGAATATGGATGTTCTGCAGAAAGTAAGAAAAGACATATGCACCAATTCCTAATGTAGAATGAAGTAAAACCCTCTCTCCAGAGTTACTCAAAGAAAGAGGTGGGATTCCCGACGAGGAACACCCTGTGCTAAACAACATTTGTAATCTTTTCTAAACATCCCAAGAAAGCAATGGAATGTCACATGACAATTCTAGATCTAAACAGACCTCAAAATCAATAATCAATAGCATGCCTTAATTTTTGTCTTCATCTCCTTTATATAGTTTATGAGCCTTCCCATGCCTTGGCCCTCATCTAAATTGCATTTTGCATGTGGACAATATCCTCCATGTTTGACTGTGTTGTCTCTCCAAGTCATCCATCATGTCTAGGTGCAATGTACACCCTCTCCATCATGTGTGCATTAATTGCACAACTTCCTCCATCACTTTATCATGAATGCTCCATGATCTTCTATTTGATCTCTTCCAAGATATTAGTTGACTGTATTAACCTCCATGATCTATCTCATTAAGGAGACATGATCTCCAATTCCATTCACATTAGTAGTGGCTCCACTACCTCATTATATAGAACTAGGCTTAATTAATCCACATTCATACATAAAAAGTTGATATTTATTCATCTTTTGGATTATGGGTCCCTCCACCCTTTTATTTACTTAATTCATTAATAAAATTAAGAACTCTAATATTCCAAATATTAGGTGAAAATTTGGGAATATTACATTCACCATGGGGAAGTATGTAAAGTCCACCTTTCATGAGAAGGAGAACCGTGCTTCAGGGATCCTTGAGAGAGTTCACACAGAAATGTGTGGACCATTCTCAGTTGCTTCAATAGCAAAACATAAGTAATATGTAATCTATGTTGACGAATTTTATCGTAAATTTTGGATCTTATTCATGCAAATGAAAGATAAAACATTCTCTATGTTCTATGAGTTTAAGGAATTGGTGGAGAAAGAGTCGGGGAAGCAAGTGAAGGCTCTTAGGAGCGATAATGATGGAGAATACATCTCTAACAAATTAAAGAACTTTTGCAGCAAATAAGGTGTTAGTGTGAATTCTAATCGAAAACGTACGAAAAAATCTCACTTTAGCTGTACATAACGATCAGCCCTAACATCAAGATGGCTGCCAATTTCCTTATATCTCCGATTAGTTGACCAAGATAAATGCTATAAAATCTATATCTATGCAGTTAAAGACATTAAACAACAATTAAAAGAAAGAGTTTCTCCATGCATCCAATAGACAAGATAAGAATGTTTTTAAAGAATTTTGTATTTATGACACCTGGGAAGGGAACATAGAAAGATGTTACCAGCCCCCCTCAATGGGACGAGTTCTTGTATGTCCTCATCGCTTTAGATCTAAGATATCTCTCTCTCTTGATGGTGTAGAAAACCCAGACAAAAATGGAACTCAAAGGGAGCTCACAAGCAAAAAGGTAGAAAAATATGACAATGATGGAGGATCAAAGTCAGACCAAAATTATAGATCCAGAGCGATCTTTAGGCAACAAAAGGTAGTGAATGAATGGAAAAACCCTTCTATTTCTAACAAAATATTGAGTTAGTCTAGATATTGGTTCATAATTAAAATATAATTAACCAAATCTAGATCCAAATTTTATGGAATATTTTATTATATTTGTTGGAGGGAAACAAATTTTGAATTTGGTCAAATCCCTTTATTTGTAAATAATAAATAAATAAATGATCTGTTTATTATTTTAAGAGTGTGGTTGAGTAATAATTAAATAAATAGTGATTTATTCAATTATTTATAAATTATTTAGTCAAATTTAACAAGGAATATTATTTAAATAATGTTTAAATAATTATTCCTAGAAAATAAAAAAATAAATACTGATTTATCTAACTAATTTTCCTATTTTGGGTTAAATATGACTAGGAATATTAATTAAATTGATGTTTAATTAATTATTCCTTGAGAAAAATCAAACAATTGTGGATTTAATCAATATTTCCTCATGGAGTTTCCTGTTTAGACCATAAACAACTTAATAAATTATGGATTACAAAGTTATTTTTCATAGTGAAATTAATTTTACTTAGGGTAAAATTGGTCTTACATGATGTACTTTGGTCCATCTAATAGTAACAGGTTAGATGACCAAAAATTGGTGTAACATATTTCCCCCCAGCGTGCGAGCATGATCAGGAGATCAAGTCATATGCTCAAAAATCAAAGTGCTTGAAACAGGTCTAAACCTGAGCGACCGAAAAGGTCTCGTTGCTGCAATTCTGGTGCCGCAAGCAGTTCTCAAACGGAGGTCGTATGCAGAAGTTATGAAGGTTTGAAAAGCCCAGTAAACTCCAAAAAAAACTTGACTTTGACCAAGTTTGACTTGGCAATTGGAAAAATTAAAAAGATAATATTCCAGGGAATATTCCTAGAATATTCCATTTTGACCAATCCGATCTTGACAAGTGGCATCGTGTGATTTTCTGATTGGTTGAATTTTGATTCACGGGCCAATAGAAAGCTGCCACGTGGCAAGCCCGGAGGCCACCACGTGACCCAAGAATGGTCTTATAAAATTATTAAGGGGTGGCCGGGGTCGAACCCTGCACCTCGTGCCCACCAAGCCTATGTCTTATCGTTCCACCAAACCAACGCTTCTTAACCATCATGGAACTCCGTTTCTATTTAACGTTTGTTGCATTATGCGTTGGGGGTTAGGAGGGCCAGCGCCGAGGGGCCAACCCTCCACGTATGGCCTTAGCTCCAATACCTAGGGCTTAAGCCCAATGTTAATTGCCCATGATTAATCCATGGAGTGTTCACATTCAAACCATCGATGCCATGGTTTTCTCTACCATGTTAAATAACTCTAACAGTTTCGGTTTAAAGACTGAAAATTGTGTGGCATGTGCCCACTTTAAACCATAATATTAATTTACAACGGTTAGTTTTTGGTGGAAAACTTGGAGCGGCCACAAAATTGCGGACATTTTCCTATTTTAACTGGAGTTAACTCTAGTCCTCCACATTTAGTGGAGTTTTCCTAGGTATGATTGGGCAAATTACTGTTTAGGTCATAACTCTTGGAAATTTCGACCATTTTTGGAGAATGAATAGTCATTTTTGGCTAATTTTTACATTATGAACTCATTAGAATAGGTTTTAGAGCCATAAAAGTTCATTTCATGCAGGTTTTGCTTCAAGATAGATCAAGGAACCACTAGGGTTTTTCAGTGTATTCAGTATCCATTCTCTATTTTATGCAAATGAATAGTCACTCTTGACTAATTCAAGCATTCTGGAGCTGTTTTTACAGAGAGCACAACCATTTGAGACTTTTTATCACATGTACTTACCATTTTTGAGCAATAAGATATGAGGGACATGCCATTGGGAGCTAGACCAACAGATGTAGGCCAAGAGGGGTGAGTTGCTTCATCAATTTGCTGAGTATTGTCATATGTGATACTTTATTCTCTGTCATTTACTATTGAAGAGTGTTATACAATATAATTTACATGCTTTAACCTCACATAAAAATCTTTTTTACAAAGTTAAAACCATTTGTTTCACCTGCAAACTTCAGTGAACCTTATGCACACAATTTAATTACTAATTGGATACTTAGCACAAAAAAACTAATACATTCCATTTAGATCAAGTTGATATCAGAGCTTAAGTTAAGCTAGAGTATTTTATCTGTTTAATATTTGTGCAAGGATTTGTTTAAAATTTTCCAGAGTTTTAATGATTACTAGGCTGAAGCTTAAGAGAGGAGAAGGTCAATTGGTGAAAGTTCAAAGTAATCCTCAACCAAGGAGGGAAAGAGTGCCATTATCTCCACCTTCAATTTCACATCAAAGAGAAGCAGAAGATGCCATAAGCATGACTTCAAGGGAGGAAGGAAACCATGAAGAGGTGGATCCCAAAGAGTAAGAAAGAGTGTTTAGGAAAGCATTCCTTGACATGACTGAAATGGTGAAAGTCCTTTATCAAGAAAGGAATGAAAGACGAGAAGGAGAAGGATCCAAACTTCACAAGGAAGGTTGGGGATCATTAGGAGGTCACAATGATGAAGATAAATCAAAGAAGGGAAATGGAGGAAATGGAGACAGTGGAATTTCACCATCCTCGCCCTCATCACCATCATTCTCTACTTCATCTTCAGTACACCAGTCACACAAGTCAAAGAACACCGATAAAAATCCTTTTCTAAAAATTGATGTTAAGTTTGAATTGCCAATGTTTGATGGTGAAGTTAATGCACAAAAGCTATATAATTGGATTAGGAAATTAGAGGTCTATTTGAGAATTAAAAATTTTCATGATGATGACACCAAAATCCAACTAGCTTCATTATGAATGGAAGGTGCAACACTTGTTTGGTGGGAAGCCAAGACAAAGGAGGAGATCAAGAAATATGGTAAGGTTATTTTCTCGTGGACTGATTTCATTTCTGCAATAAAACAACAGTTGTATCCATTAGCTCACATGCAGAAAGCCATAATGGGCTGGAAAAATTTTAAACAATTGAAAGGACAAAATTTACAAGTGTATACTCAAGAATTTAGAAGAAGATCTCTTTTACTAGGAGTAGATTTGCATAGCCAAGACACTTTGCTCAAGTATATAGGAGGGTTACATACCTACCTAAGACATACAATCCTCATGTTTAACCCTACAAGCCTAGATGAGGTTTGTGTTCAAGCCACACATTTAGAGGCAAGGGGAGAAAAAAATTTAGATGGGAATGGGGAAAGTGAGCTTAAAGGCAAATGGAAGAAAAAGAAAAATGCAAATACTAGAAAAGAGAAGGGAAAAGTATTTTGCAAACACTATTCTAAAACTAGCCATGATGAGGACCATTTTGGAAACTTCATCCAAAGTTGAAACCATAAATTTTTAAAGCCAAAGAGAAAGCCAAGGAGAAAGGAAAGACAATTGCAATAGTTGAACAGGACCTAGGGTCATATTTAGCAGATGAAACAAAAATCATAGCTATGGCACTAAAGAACTTGAAGGGGAAAGAGATTGAAACAAAACCCAGTTATAGTATTTGTAATTGTCACATAGAAGCTCCAAGTGAAGAAAAGAGAATTAAACTGTTTCATGTGAGGGTCATTTCCAAACATACCAAGGTTGACACATTGTTTGACAGTGGGTCACAGGAAAATTTAATCTCTATAGACTTGGTCATGAAACTTAATCTTGAGACTATTCCACATCCGAAACCATATCCACTTGGTTGGATTTGTAAGGATGCAAATTTACAAGTTTCAAAGAAGTGCATGTTGCGCTTTGCAATAACTGCACATTTCATTGACACAGTTGAATTAGATGTTGTTCCGTTTGATATAATAGGTATGGTGTTGAGAAATACTTACTTGTATGATAGGAAAGAAATCTTCCATCACCATGGGAATAAGTACTATTTATTCAAATATGGCAAGGAGTACATTGTGAGAGCTCATAAAAAAAACTAGACTCTTCTTTAGTTAATGTAGAGAAGATGAAGAGGCTTGTCAATGCAAGTCAAAACTTGACATTGATGATGATTAAGAACAGATAAGTGTTACATAATCCTTTTCATGCAAATACTGATGTATATAATCAGTTTCTTCAGTTTGAAAGCAAGTTTTCTTTGAAAGAAGATGACAAGCAGTTGCAACAGTTGACTTTGGTGTTGAATGGTGTTAAAAAACAAGTGTCGGTGCAAGAAGTTGCAAAGGTTCAAGAGAGGGAAAAGCAACTTGAAAAAGTGGGCAAAAGATTCAGAAATGATCAATGATGGTTTCAGAATGGCATGACACAATGGCAAAGAAACTTGGTCAGGAATCGACACAAGTTCAAAGCAAATTCAGCAAAAAATCGCCATAAGGATAGGATGCAAGGTGAGAGTAATTTCATGTTTCCTTTGATTATAGACCAATGTAGAAACAGGATGTTTACTACAAAGTTAAGTTGATGTTATACAAGTTCAGTAAATGTGCAACATGACTATGTCAATGTCAACAATGGTTGGTCAATGGAATCAAGGAAAAAAATTTCGTTCCATGAAAAGCTCCAATAAATTAAATTAGGGAAATTTAAATGGATAAAGGTTGGAAGAGTGGGGACACAGTCTCCTCATCTCCATGTTCAGTAGTCCAGAGAGATTTTTGGGTCCAAAAGTTTCCCATTGGGGAGGTGTGATCAAGAGATCAAGTCATATGCTTAAAAATTAAAGTGCTCAAAATAGGTCTGAACCTAAGTGACCAGAAATTTCTCGTCGTTGCGATTTTGGCACCACGAACAGTTCGCAAAATGGAGGTCGTATGCAGAAGTTATGAAGGTTTGAAAAACCCAGTAAACTCTAAAAAAATCTGGACTTTGACCAAGTTTGACTTGGCAATTGGAAAAATTAAAAAGAGAATATTCTAGGGAATATTCCTAGAATATTCCTTGGAATATTCCATGAAATATTCCCCATAATATTTTTTTTGACTAATCCGGTCTTGACAAGTGGCATCATGTGATTTGATGATTGGTTTACTTTTGATTCACGGGCCAATAGAAATTTGCCACGTGGCAAGCCCGGAGGCCGCCACGTGGCCCAAGAACAGTCTTATAAAATTATTAAGGGGCGGCCAGGGTCGAACCCTACACCTAGTACCCACCAAGCCTACGTCTTACCATTCCACCAAACCAATGCTTCTTAACCATCATGGAACTCCGCTTCTATTTAACGTTTGTTGCATTATGCGTTAGGGGTTAGGAGGGCCAACCTCGAGGGGCCAACCCTCCCCATATGGCCTTAGCACCAATACCCAAGGCTTAAGCCCAATGTTAACCGCCAACGATTAATCCATGGAGTGTTCACATTCAAACCGTCAATGCCATGGTTTTCTCCATCGTGTTAAAGAACTCCGACAGTTTCGGTGTAAAGATCAAAAATTGTGTGGCATGTGCCCACTTTAAACCATAATATTAATTGCCAACGATTAGTTCTTGGCGGAAAACTTGGAGCAGCCACCAAATTTCTGATATTTGCCTATTTTAATTGTAGTTAACTCTAGTCCTCCACATTTAGTGGAGCTTTCCTAGGTGTGATTGGGCAAATTACTGTTTGGGTCATAACTCTTGGGGATTTCGACCATTTTTGGAGAATGAATAGTCATTTTTGGTTAATTTCGACATTCTAAACTCATTGGAATAGGTTTTAGAGCCAGCATAGGTCATTTCACATAGGTTTTTATTTAGGAGAGATCAAGGAGCCACAAGGGCCACTAGGGTGTTTTCAGTGTATTGAGCATCCATTCTCTGTTTTCTGCAAATGAATAGTCATTCTTGACTAATTCAATAATTCTGAAGCTTTTTTTATAGATATCATGGCCATTTGAGGCATTTTATCACATGTAATTACCATTTTTGAGCAATAAGATATGAGGGACATGCCATTGGGTGCTAGACCAACAAATGTAGCCCAGGAGGGGTGACCTGCTTCATCAATTTGTTGAGTATTGTCATATGTGATGCTTTATTCTATGTCATTTACTTCTGAAAAATGTTATAAAAGCTAATTTACAGGCTTTAAACTCACATAAAAATATGTTTAACTAAGTTAAAACCATTTGTTTCACTTGCAAACTTCAGTGAACCTTATGCACACAATTTAATTACTATTTGGATACTTAGCACAACAAAACTATTACATTCCATTTAGATCAGAGTGTTAGGAGCTAATCGTATGACCGAAGTACATTGTAATAACTAAATCACCAGACACCGAAGGGGGAGTCAGAAAGAGAGAAATATAAGGTAGACTAAAGTGCTAGAGGATAAGACCCTGAGGAGGCGAGACTTACCAGTGCGACAAGTCTCTTTTATGAGTGAGTACCTGTTCTACAAGAGGCGGGGGAGGCATACCTATTCTCGCTGAGATAAAAAAGTACAAATAATAATGCACCCAGTAAACAATGACTGAACTATATAGTACATGCTGGCATAAACATGGGCTAGATAAAAACATGATAATGGATCCCACATACATACTGTGCCTAGGACAACAGCTAGGACTTATAAAACAATAATATATGAGTACATTAGATATAAGTACAACCAAAGAGGCCCTGTAAAACAGGAAAGGGCTCTAAAAATCTGAATGATACATGCAAACTAAAAGGCACTGCAAGCAGCTGAGGCCGAAACTATCAAATCTATGGAGCTGCATCGAAGGTTGTAATGGAGAGGGCATCCGGGCATGTGGGGGGTTACCTTAGGGGCCACCCCCTCATGAGGTCTGAAACATCTCACACACACCTGGGAATCACCGGTACAATCTGTTGCATCACTGAACCATCCAGTATATGGATCTCGATCATGTCGTAAGGAGCTGGAGCTGAGAAACAATCAAGTCAAAGGGCAATAAAGAGTCCCTTTGCCTGATTCGAGGCACCAAACAAAAGTGGAAGCTGGAACCAAGGTACACCACCCTCTAGACCTGTCTTCTGGTATGAATAAGCTGATGTTGACAAAAGGAGGTCTGCCATAGGTGAGGCAATAAGGGATCCTCAACTAAGGTGTGAGAGATAATAGTAAATCGGCTGATAGACTGACACCAGGGATGAACATGGAATGGGGGTACTGAGTAGCGAGATGACGACTTCCCTTGTTAGAGCATGAAGGGCATGGATGACTTGGTAGCAACTGAAACAATATCAAAGGGGATAGGGGATAGTATGAATGAAGGCCATAATGTGCGACACGAGAGAGGAACCAAGCAATGAAGGATGGATGACTGAAGCAGGATACAAAGGGACTCAGGATAGACTACATGGATGCGATGATGACTCAACTCAGATGCTCTAAACAAGGGTGACTCAATGATGATGCCACACAGAATAGGCCCGGTGGGGACCTTAAAAAGCATGAGTACAAAATGGTTACTCACGACGAATGTAAACACGAGTATGGAAAAGTATGAAGGAAAAGTGGTGCCCTAAGTACAAGTGTTGCAAGTGAAGAAATTCAATTTTGAGGAGTGGTGAAGTGACCCTTCTTGGAAAAAAAGTTTTCGAGTGAAGTATCAAATCACAAAAATTCACACATTGGCTACCTAAAAGAAATAGAACATGAATTTAAGGAAGGAAATGCTAAGGGTAATATTTCTTAAGGTAGAGTGCATTACGATGATTAGGAAGGGGGTGGCCTTCAAAATCCTCTAGGAGGTATACCCCTTTACCTAAATCCTTAATAATGATGTAGGGGCCTAGCCATAATGAGTCAAAGTTCCCATGACTAAGGACATCATGGGCCTGGTCATACACCGGAACAAGATCATCTTCATGAAAAGTACGAGGGTGGACTTTTCGGTCATATTGAGCTTTGGTGCGTTTCGTAGCCACTTCGGTGGTTTGCAATGCAACACGACGATCTTCTTGTAATATTCCTACTTAGCCTAAGCTAAGAGGAATATTCATTTTTGTTTTATTTTCTGTTGCATGAATAAATAAATAAAGGAGGACATGTAAAACTCCTAAGAAGACTGAATAAACAAATGCCCATGTGAACACAGATAAATTAGGTCCATGTAAATAATCACTTGCGGGTGAGAAAGGGGTTTGAGCTGTGAGACTGGGTCAACCTTGAACAAATCTGTAGCTCTGTCTAGATTCAATGTATATCCTAAAGGGACAGTGCAGTTTTAGAAGGAGGCCCCTCATGTGAAAAGAGCTAACTCATCAAGGTGGCTTAAGGTTTGCAAAGGCTCTCATCTTATAAAAGGAAAGGAAAGGCAGCAAGAGAAGGTTGTTGATTGATCATATTTATGAGTATCTTGTCTATTTAGACAAATACTATTCTCTGTTGTTTAGAGGAGGATTGTGCTTGGAGTTCCTATGCAGGGATTTCACCTCTTCCTTTGAGGATTCTTGGAGGAGTATTTGCTGAATTGACCCACTATTAGGCTTGAGGCCAAGCTCTACTTACAATTTTAGCACTAATCTATTGAGGGTCTTGCTGCTTTTGCAAGCTGCAGCAAGTGGGAGTCTAGATCTACAAAGATCTAGCTTGTTTTGGGAGCCTCTTCTCATGGAGTGTGTCTTTTAACCTCCTGGAAGAGTGTCTCTCTTGTTTTTACTTCATATTTGTAACTTGGCAGTGGCCATCCATGTCATTTTTATCTACAGCATTATTTCCATTGATGGACTGCGTTATTTTGATACGAGGTTCTTTATGGTGTTTTGATTCCAGTTTTGATCAGAGATCTCTGGTGTTGGGCTTTGCCTTTCACTTTGGTGATCCATGGATTAAATTGCTGATCCATGTTATATTTAGATCTGATATTTTTTAATGTAATGTTATATTAAAAAATTACTGCATCATTTTACATATCTGCAACTTGTATCTCAGATCTACTCTTATTTATGCATGATTTGATCAAAACCCCAAGGGGATCTTGTAAAGAAAACTATCTAGTTTCCAGATTTGATATAGATCTAATGTTTTGTCCATAGATCTATCCTAGATCTGAGTTGTAATATGCAGCTACTACAGCTCCTGAAAATAACGTTGTTGATCCATTTCTGCTGATATATATATATATATATGTTGTATCTCTCTTTTCTGAAGATATCTTTCTCTCTTGTCTCATGTAATCTACTGTATATTGAAAGAGCTTCACTTTACTTCTGATTTGCTGATGTACATTCTTTTTTTAATCATGTTTGATGGCTTCCTACTTAAACTGTCAAAGACTGCGTTATTCCTGAAGTTGCTTGTGTGCATAGCTGCAGCCCCTCTTGTAGGGTGTTTTCCAGCTAGACTGGGTTGTGGGAGACCTGTTTACCACACCTAGTTTGATTTTTTTTTGCTCCCTTCTTGGATTTAGACTCCAAATATGATGATATAAGGGATCCAAGGACTAAAAACTCGTTTATGTGCATCAATATCCCAAGGAGTGCATTATTTTTACAAGCCTATTATGCAATCCCAATTTGGGAACATTACAGTGGTATCAGAGCTCCTTTCTTAGCACAGCCTGTGCTTGCCTTGGAGCACCAACCATGCTGCATTCAGAAGAAGATGATCCTCTTACTAAAAGGGAGAAGAGGTATCAGAACAAAAGTCATAAGAAGTATGACTACACTACTAATGATCTTGACAAGGGTCAAGACAAGGGTAAATCCCCTGAAGCTGTGAATGATAAAGAAGCAGAAGAGTTTGCAAAAACTCTTTTGGAGACCATGCAAGATCTTTCCAAAGAGATCAAAGAGATGAGGGTGGACAGAATGAGGGAATCTCCTGGGAGATTTCAGTTGGGAGAGAGCTTAGATATGTCTCATCATGGGACTGGTCAACCAGTGAATCTGACACAATCCCCACAAGCTTCACAACGCTCCGTAATGCCTAACTTCTTGGCTGTGGAGAATGAAGGACCACATGAGCAAGCTTCCCTTGAAGATTACTTTGTGGGGTATGATTATTAGAGTCAGAGATTCAAGGATCACTTGAGTTTCCAAGATTTTTGACACCTCAAGGACAGAAGAAGACCAAGGCAGTAGTATAGAGATGGTGGATTCTTTCATGATAGAAACCACTCTATGGGAAGATTATTTTTTCCCAACTTTGATGGATCATCTTCCAGTTCTACCAAGGCATGGGTAGAAAATTTGGATATTTACTTCCAGTTGAACAAGGTCCCTGAAACTGAAGCCATCAAGATTGCAGCGCTGCACTTTGAGGGAGAAGAACACAATTGGTGGTTCCATGGGCTGTCTACATTGGGACATATCAATGTGGCTACCTACTCTGAGTTTACTAGAAGACTGGTGGAGAGGTTTGATAGGAAGGATCCTGAAGCACCCTTCATAAGCCTTGCAAAGCTGAAGGAGTCAGGAAATGCAGAGACTTATATCTTTGAGTTTCTGAGATTATCAGTCATGGTCCCTGATCTATTTGTAACCAGGAGGGTCTACATGTTCATTGATGGCTTGGAGGAACCTTTACATGTGTTGGTTAAATCTACCAAGCCCATCACTTTGCATGATGCCATTGAGAGGGCTAGAGACCTCCAAGATGCCTTGCCAAAAGCAAAGGAAACCTTTCAAAGCAAGGCTCCTCACTTTTCTAAGGGGAAGGATGGGAAAGTTGCTCCTCCCAAGGAGAGCTCTTTGAAGAAGCCTCTTAATATTGATCTCAGGAGGGAATTGAGGAAGAGGAAGCTATGCTTCACTTTCCAAGATTCATGGGCACCAGGACATAGGTGTGTTGCTGGAAAAGTACACTACATAGAAGTCTTCTCAGATTTTGAGGAGGAAGATGAAGATAATGAACTTAGGAGGGGTCACAGCGCTGATGATGATGAGGAAGATAGAACACCATCCAGAGATGGGAAGGGAGACTTTTCTCCAACCAGTGGGACTCTTGCTTCTTTGAGAGGAGTGCCTAAGTACTTGACCCTAAGAGTACAAGATTTAGTTATGAATCAAAGAGTATCTGTACTGATTGACAGTGGGGCAACCCACAACTTTATTGATGCTCATCTTGTGCAAAAGAGAGGAATCCCCACTGATACTTTTGAGGGATTTTCTGTCTTGGTCCCAAGAGATGGGACCATGCAATGCATGTAATATGTTCCATCACCCTCTGTCACTATGGGATCCTACACTTTGGTGGATCACTTATTTGTAGTTTACATACCAGACACCAACATCATCTTGGGTGTCCAATGGTTGATTACCTTGGGGAAGGTTACCACTGATTGGAAAGCTTTGCAAATAGAGTGGGTGGAATTGAAGAGTGGGAAACCACAAATGATTCAAGGCATGCATACTTATCCTTCACCTATTACTTCCACATAAACAAAAAATATGGATTTGCGCAATGGAAGCAGGGATCTCACAATTTCTTCTCTCATGTTCATGAGGATGCTACAAGGAACATTCTTATCTCATGGAAAGCCACCTGGAATGCCATCTGATTCAGATCTTGTGGAGGAGGTTCCACAAAGTGCTACTCCAAATCTAGATCCAGGAAGGATTGGAGCAAGGAGAGACCAAGTTACAGTGCTGGGAGGCTTGGGACAACCCAAGAATGAGGAAGATCTTCTTCTTGCATCACTATCACCCTCTCACTTTCCTGAATCTGCGCTGTGGGAGGAGAAGAATGGGAGGATCAGCCTTCCAAAAAATAGTTTTGGCATGTATAACTTCAAAGAGGGGATCAACAACATGACAAGCACTCCCATGGATGTATCAGCAGCGTTGTCATTGTTGAGCAGTGTGGATCTTTATTGGAAATCTCAACTACTTGTAGAGTACTCCAAAGATCTCCACATAGGTATGATACTAGATGACATGCAGCAAGAAGAAGGCTACTTAGTCCAAGGATGAGTCATCTATTATCATGGTAAGTTCTTCTTGGCTAGAGCTTCCAAGCTCAAGCAGAAGATCCTACAAGGAGCATATGAAGAATTCTTCCTCAACCATATGTATTCAATGAAGATTTATTCCCTGATCATGAAGAGTTTTGATTGGGAAGTAATGAGAGAGGACTTACATCAGCACTTTCAAGAGTGCAATAGCTATGGAGGATTGGGGTGGCCAATGTACTCTTTGCAAGAGTCATCTCAGCCATCTCTTCCTTTTCTTGAGAGGAGGGGAATTCTCAAGCACAACTCCATGTGTGTGAAGGACTATGATGGTGAAGGATTTGATCATGATAAGCAAGTTTTACTTTTCTGATCTATTACATTCCTTTGCCATGTTTTTGCAGGATATGACTCCTAAATGGAGTGAGAGTTCATGTGGATCTCATACTTTGTTGGGGGCCAATGGAAATTTTGAACTTGGCCACTCCCTTGATGTGCAAAGGGAGATTCCTTTTCATGATGGGTGCTTCCCAAAGGCACCAAACTTATGTAACACCTTCAACCATGTTAAGGTGACTCATGCAACAAAAGTGTGGTGGGAATTCCACTTTCCACACCTGGATCCAATGAAGACAAGAGGTGCACTGTGTTGGCATCGCATGTGGGATTTTGACCCACCTCCTCAAGTTCAGATTTCAATTTGCATCTATGTAGTCTTGCTTCCATACATTGATGATATAGTTGTATTGTTTATGGGATTGTATGGACAAAGGATGGGCAGTGTATATGTACCACATGGTTTGGAACTTCAACTTGTACTTCATGATACATGTTTTAGATGTAGCATTGCTCAAAATATGTTTATTTTTGTTGATTTTTACACTCCTAAAGGGATGGAATATGCACATATTATGTTGGCCTTGGAGGAACAATTCATGATGCTTTGGCTTGTTGAGCACTTGGCTTATGATGAGGACTTGATCCTTGATGATGCCAACAATGAAGTAGGAGAAGTACTACAGCTCTTACCCTATCAGTTGCTTGAGGACAAGAAACATTATTGATGGGAGGATTGTAATATTCCTACTTAGCCTAAGCTAAGAGGAATATTCATTTTTGTTTTATTTTATGTTGCATGAATAAATAAATAAAGGAGGACATGTAAAAAACCTAATAATACTGAATAAATCAATGCCCATTTGAACACATATAAGGCCATGTAAATAATCACTTGCAGGTGAGAAAGGGGTTTGAGCTGTGAGACTGGGTCAACCTTGACTAAATCTACAGCGTTGTCTAGGTTCAATGTATCTCCTAAAGGGACGGTGCAGTTTTAGAAGGAGACCCCTCATGTGAAAAGAGCTAACTCATCAAGGTGGTTTAGGGTTTGCAAAGGCTCTCATATTATAAAAGGAGAGGAAAGGAAGCAAGAGAAGGTTGTTGATTGATCATATTTCTGAGTATCTTGCTTGTGTAGACAAATACTATTCTCTGCTGTTTAGTGGAGGATTGTGCTTGGAGTTCCTATGCAAGGATTTCACCTCTTCCTTTGAGGATTCTTGGAGGAGTATTTTCTAAATTGAATCACTATTAGGCTTGAGGCAAAGCTCTAATTACAATTGCAACGCTGACCTATTGAGGGTCTTGCTACTTTTGCAAGCTGCAGCAAGTGGGAGTCTAGATCTGCAAAGATCTAGCTTGTTTTGGGAGCCTCTTCTCATGGAGTGTGTCTTTTAACCTCCTGGAAGAGTGCCTCTCCTGTTTTTATTTCAGATATGTAACTTGGCAGTGGCCATCCATGTCATTTTGAGCTACAGTTTTGTTTCCATTGATGGACTGCATTATTTTGATATGAGGTTCTTTATGGTGTTTTGATTCCAGTTTTGATCAGAGATCTCTGGTGCTGGGATTTTCCTTTCACTTTGGTGATACATGGATTAGCTTGCTGATCCATGTTATGTTTAGATATGATATTTTTTAATGTAATGTTATATTTAGAAATTACTACAACATTTTATAGATCTGCAACTTGTATCTCAGATCTACTATTATTTATGCATGATTTGATCAAAACCCCAAGGGGATCTTGTAAAGAAAACTATCTAGTTTCCAGATTTGATATAGATCTGATTTTTTGTCTAGAGATCTGTCCTAGATCTAAGTTTTAATATGCAGCTGCTACAGCTCCTGAAAATAACGTTGTTGAGCCATTTCTGCTGATATATATATGTTGTAGCTCTCTTTTCTGAAGATATCTTGCTCTCTTGTCTCATTTAATCTACTGTATATTGAAAGAGCTTCACTTTACTTCTGATTTGCTGTTGTACATTCATTTTTTAATCCTATTTGATGGCCTCCTGCTTAAACTGTCAAAGACTGCGTTATTCCTGAAGTTGCTTGTGTGCATAGCTGTAACCCCTCTTGTAGGGTGTTTTCCAGCTAGTCTAGGTTGTGGGAGACCTGTTTACCACACCTATTTTGATTTGTTTTTTCTCCCCTCTTGGATTTAGACTCCAGATATAATGATCTAAGGGATCCAAGGGCTGCAAACACATTTCTATACATCAATCTCCCAAGGAGTGCATTATTTTTACAAGCCTGTTGTGCAGTCCCAATTTGGGAACATTACACTTCTGAAGTGCGCTCAAGAATGATAAGTCGTTGTTCTAAAATTTGAGTGTCAGGGAGAATTTTGACGGATAGATGACGAGAAGGGATTTCACACTCGATTGGTAAGACTGCCTCCTTGCCAAAAACAAGGTGGAAAGGATTAAACCCGGTGGTGGTTTTAACAGAAGTTCTATAGGCCCAAAAAGTAGGCAAGAGCATAAGGTGTCAGTTGGTTCTGTGCTTATCCATCATCTGTTGAAGCATGGTTTTAAGGATTTTATTGACTGCTTCAACTTGGCCATTACCTTGGAAGTAATAGGAGGATGAATATTGGTGCTCAAATCCCAACAGAGAGGATAGCTCATGCCATATCTCATCTTCAAAATTCCGGCCATGGTCAGAGACCAATTGTTTCGGTACTCTGAATCGAGCGATAACATGGTTAAAGAAAAAGAGGGTTGCGGTAGCTATCATGTTGTTGAACATTGGCATGGCCTCAGCCCATTTTGTGAAATAGTCAACCGCCACGATGATATACTTGTGGTTACCAATAGATGGAGGTCGACACTCCATAAAGTCTATGGCCCACTTACAAAAGGGACCAGCTAAGATGACAGGATGGAGGGGAGCCGGAGGGGCTCACACCTTAGGGGAAAAATGTTGGCAATTGGAATAGTGTTTGACTGCTTCAATGCAATCACCAAAGAGAGAAGGCCAAAAATACCTAGTGCGCATGATTTTATGGGCAGTGACGAGACCGAAGAGGTGGCCACCACAAGCGTCGCTATGGAAGGCATTGAGGAATTTCTCAGTTTCAGCGTGTGTGAGACAACGACGAAGGACAGTATCTACACCGTGACGATAAAGGTCGTCACAAATGAGAAGCTAGCAAAGGGCCTGGTGTCAGATACGTCATCGAGCATCACGATCAAGATGGAGGGAAAAATTTTGGGTTCGCAAATTAGTGAGGATTTCACCATACCAAGGATCATCTGTGGTAATGGAAAAAAAAAATTCATCGGTAAAATCATCATTAACTAGAGGATCCTGCGTACCGATAGGTAATTCAGTAATGATTTCGACAAGGGCTAAACCTTTCTTACTCTTTAGTGTGAAAAAATCAAGATCGAATTCCTAGAGGATAACGATCCAACATGCATAATTCCCATTGATGATTTGATGGCTCAATAGAAAGGCCATAGAGTTGGAATTAGTCATGACCTTGGTGGAATGCATGAGGATATAATGACGAATTTTTTGGACCAAGAACACAACAGCCAGTGCTAATTTATCTTCACGTGAGTAGGATACCAGGGGGGATAAAAAATTCTTACTGACATAATAGATAACATGCTCGATTCCATTGTCATCTTGATGAATAAGGACTCCAACGACCGAATGGGTGGAGGATGAGATGTACAGGATGAAATCCCTATCAAAGTTAGGGGGATGAATCAAGAGAGTAGATGTGAGAGCATGTTTCAGGGCATCAAAATACTCTTGAGCATATTCATCCCAAACAAATGGAATGTTAGATCTAAGGAGTCTAAGGAACCCATGCGCGATGGTGGCATAGTCATGTATGAACCGACGGAGGAAATTAGCTTTTCCTTGAAGTGTAATATTCCAAAATTAGCAAGTAGCTAATTGAATATTATTTTTTTCTCATGCCACTTAGGGGATAAATAAATGGGTAAGGAGGCCCATACATGTTTGAAAAATGAATGTAATCCCTCATAGTGTGAAAAGGGATATTCATAAGAGCTGGATTTCACACCCTCAAGTGTGAAAGAGGACATTTGCATAAGGACAAGGTCAAGTTTGACCAAGTCAACAGCGCTGGGATAGGAGGTGGAGAACACATTGAGAGACAATGCAGTATGAATGGGAGGAGTTTTATTTGGTGAAGGAAACCCTAATGAGTGGGACCCATGGAGATATGGCTTTGACTTGTTTAAAAGGAGGGCAAGGCAACCATTGTTATTCATGTTATGTATTATTGATTTTATGGTCTGGAAGACTATTTGGCATTCTCTTGTTGTTTAGCAGAGTTGCAGTGCTGCTTAGCAAAAGGATTTCCTATTTAGTAATTCCTTCTCCTTTTAAGAGAGGCCTCTTGAAGGAGCTTACACTTCATTTCTCCACATCTAGGCTTGAGGCCAAGCTACCTCCTTCAGCTACAGCGCAGTTTCTGTTGAGAGCTGGGTTGTGTTGCAGGGTGTTGCAGTGGAGGGTTGACAATACCACTTTCGGAGCTTGTTTTTCAAAGGAGAAAGCTTTCTTTCCTTTGGGACACCAGTGAGGAAGATTCTATAGCTTATTGCAGATCTTGGCACTTGGCCAACATATTTCCTTTCTCCTACAATGCAGTCCCTTTCCTAGACTGCGTTATTTTCAGTGTGCAATTGCAGTAAGGGTCTGCAGGATTATTGGAGGGTGAGATTTTCAGTGATAGGATCAACCTTTCACTTGGAAGATCCATTGGAGGAGGTCTACACATTCATCTTATGCATCATATTCAGCCATCTCCATCCAGTTCTTTAGTTGCAGCTGCTACTGCAACTCTGACATTTTTGCAGTTTTGTATATTTCATCCAATCCTTCCAGGATTGACTAGAAATTGTCTTTGGGAGCTTAGATCTTCTCTCCCAATGTTGTATGAGCCATCTATTTGCAGATTTGTATTATTTCACATCTCCATGTAGCAGTGTACCATCTATGATTGTGCTGTACATGTTCATGAACATTCTGCAATATAGCAGCATCTATCTTTTGGCATATGTATTCATGGGAGGCTCATTTGGCTTGCTTATTTCAGCTATGCACACTTCTATTGTACTCATTTGTTGTTGATATGTATAATAAAATGGATTTGTGGTTTCCATACATCTTGGTATGATATTATTACTGCTACTCCTTGTTTATGTTCATGTATTGCTGGATCTCCAGTTTAGGAATACTATAAGATATTCCTAACATTGTAGATTTTCCCTATTTTGGGATATTACAGTGGTATCAAAGCATAATATTGGCTCAGCCTATGGATCTCATCCATGATGCTATCAAGAAAAGAGAAGATGAAGACTCCATTCTTTGGAGGAAAGAAGGAGGAGAGGTTCTCAAAGAATCTTCCTAAATCTGTACAAAGCATTCGAGGAGATCTCAAAAAGATCAGGAGGGAGATGAGCATATCTCCAAGAGGGTTTAAATATGGATCAAACTCTAGAATTTCACATCATGAGTGTGAGCATGGAGCCACACACAATTATGCACAGTGCAGTCACATGCCCAGAATTTCCATAAGAGAGATGGAAGAAGAAGGAATGGCTAAGAGGGAAACTCTTAGTGACTTTTTGCAATAGTATGCATCTCAAACTCAGAAGTTTAGAGATCATATTACTTTTCCAGAGTTTTGCAAGATCAAGGTGAAGAGAAGCAAGCAGCATGATAGGGGTAGATTCCTTCTATCTACTTTTGACGGTTCACCTACATGTTCAGCCGTAGCTTGGGTGGAAGAACTAGACACCTTTTTGCAGGAGCACCAAATTTCTGAAGATGAAGCCATCGGAGTTGCAGCACTGCATCTTGGAGGTAAGACCTATGCATGGTTGACATTTGAGTCTTTTTCTTTGAAAAATGCAAATACTAATTCCTATTCAAGGTTTATTAAGACTTTGATGGAAAACTTTCTGCAACACATGTGGTGAAGTTAAACAAACATAAACAAACAAAAACCTTGCATGTGATGGAGAAAACTATAAATCCACTTCAGAAACCCATGGATGAGACTGAAATCTTGTAGCATACCTTTTTAGAGGCAAAGCGTCTATCTCATATTCCTAAACAAGAGGGCATGAGGATCTCTTTTTTGAAAGAGAATCCAATTCTTGGGAGGTTTCCCATACATGTTGATGAGGAGGAGGGCAACAACTCTTTCATAGCACCTCATGCAGAGGCAGAGGGAGCTCTTGCTCCAACTAGAGGGTTTCTTGTATCATTGCAATAAATTCCCAGGATATCACATGTGGAGATCAAGGCACAATTCATGATTCACATGTGCCATTGATGATAGGTTGTGAACCTATGGATATACAAGGAGGAGATAGGGAGGATGACCATCATCATGTGATGAGGAGCACACACCCCTGTCTATTTCATGAGGTTGATGCACCTAAGAGGGAGACTGGATTACGTAGTGAGAGAAGGGACAAGTCTGTCCATTCATATATGCAATCTACTCTTGATGATGATGTCTCATTTCATGGAGACATTTCACCAAGGAGACCACCAGATCAGCAGATGATGAGAGATGCTTCACATTTTGAGGCACCATTCATTGATTTCAGAGGAGTGGAGATCTTGGGAGGTCATTGTACAACGCTGAGAGTCTTGGGTAAACTCAAGGAGGAGAGAGGCATTATCTCAACATCATCTTTACCCACTCTCATTTCAGATTCTGCACTGTAGCAGAAGCAACAGGGGAAGGATAGTAGCCTTCCAACTTGCATCTTTGGCATGGGAGATGTCAAAGGGGAGGATGACCATATGACAGATGTTCTTCATGATAAATCATCAGCGCTGTCACTATGGAGGATAGATCCATATTGGAACTCCCAACTGTTGGTGGGGTATTCCAAGGATCTTTTCACTTGTATGATGTTGGATGATTAGCATATGAGGAGATGCATGGATCATGTGGAGATGGAGGAGATAGCATAGCCACCTCTTCTCTCTTTGAGGATGAGAGGAGACTCATCTATGAGCCACTCCATTTGAATGAGAAAGACATATGGTAAGGGTATTGGTTGTTTGCATAATGACTTGTATGATGTATATATGCATCCCTTAACCATACATGTGCTGGATGTTACTCCAAGGAGGAGCATTATTTTTTCTAGACTTCATGGTCTACTTGAGGCCATGAGTAGTATTGATGACCACTCCCTAGGAGAACTTGCGAAGGAGATTTATTTTGGAGAACATGCTCACTTTGTACCATACATCATTCACTTTCTCCAAACATATGAGGAGAGTGGGACAACAAGCAAGTGGTTGAGAAACCAAACTTTTTGTCACTCTCTTTTGCAGTTGAGGATCAAACTGCATTGGTTATATTTGAGGGACCATTGTCCTTCTCCCTTGCTACATATGGAAACTAGCATGATTCTCATTGTTGTTCCTTATGTTGTTGTTTTTCTTATTTTTATTAGGAGCATGATTGGGGGAGTGGCACATTGGTTGGATGTGTCCCTTGGGGAAGAGTTCTCCCACATTGATTACATTGCATGTTCTAATGGGAGCATGAGAGGTAATATGGCCACCACAGCAAAACATTTGTTCCTTTATGAGGTGATCCATGGGATTAATTGGATGCCATATGATGGTGACTTCCAACTAATCACATATGAGATGATTTGAGCTAGCATGTTTCATAACGTTGGAGAAGAGATCCTTGGGGGTCTAGTATTTTCCTTGCCTCTTGAGGGCAACATTATTGCAACCTAGGATTAGCAGACACTCTACACTTATCTTAAGTGAAGAGGAGGAAAGCATGGGGTAGAATATTTTTTCTACCAAGATCAAATTTTCAGACCACCTACATTGTAGGAGCCAAAGGTGGAGAAGAATTTTCTGGAGTTTCCATGTTGGGAGGTAACTCATTTTGTATGGATGATTGCTTGGGGATGGAGGATCCACTTGGGAAATATTTTTTCCAAATACATTTCAGTCTCCATGCCTTGGGAGGCAATTCCTCAGTTCTATCCCTGCAGTTTCTTGAGGACAAGCAACATTTGGGAGGGGAGGACTGTAATATTCCAAAATTAGCAAGCAGCTAATTGGAATATTAATTTTTTCTCATGCCACTTAGGAGATAAATAAATGGGTAAGGAGACCCATACATGGCAGAAAAATGAATGAAATCCATCATAGTGTGAAAATGGATATTTATAAGAGCTGGATTGCATACCCTCAAGTGTGAAAGCGGACATTTGCATAAGGACAAGGTCAAGTTTGACCAAGTCAATAGTGTTGGGATAGGAGGTGCAAAACACTTTGAGAGACGACGTAGTATGAATGGGAGGAGGGTTATTCGGTGAAGGAAACCCTAATGAGTGGGACCCATGGAGAGAGGGCTTTGACTTGTTTAAAAGGAGGGCAAGGAAGCCATTGTTATTCATGTTATGTATTATTGATTTTATGGTCTGGAAGACTATTTGGCATTCTCTTGCTGTTTAGCAGAGTTGCAGTGCTGCTTAGCACAAGGATTTCCTGTTTAGTAATTCCTTATCCTTTCAAGAGAGGCCTCTTGAAGGAGCTTGCACTTCATTTCTCCACATCTAGGCTTGAGGCCAAGTTACCTCATTCAGCTACAACGCAGTTTTTGTTGAGAGTTGGGTTGTGTTGCAGGGTGTTGCAGTGGAGGGTTGACAATACCACTTCCAGAGATTGTTTTTCAAAGGAGAAAGCTTTCTTTCCTTTGGGAAACCAGTGAGGAAGATTCTGGAGCTTATTGCAGATATTGGCACTTGGCCAACATATTTCCTTTCTCGTACAGCGCAGTCCCTTTCCTAGACTGCGTTATTTTTAGTGTGCAATTGCAGTAAGGTTCTACAGGATTATTGGAGGGTGAGATCTTCAGTGATAGGATCAGCCTTTCACTTGGAATATCCATTGGAGGAGGTCTACACATTCATCCTATGCATCATATTCAACCATCTCCATCCAGTTCTTGAGTTGCAGCTGCTACTGCAACTCCGGCATTTTTGCAGTTTTGCATATTTCAGCCAATCCTTCCAGGATTGATTAGAAATTGTCTTTGGGAGCTTAGATATTCTCTCCCAATGTTGTATGAGCCATCTATTTGCATATTTTTATTATTTCACATCTCCATGTAGCAGTGTACCATCTATGACTGCGTTGTACATGTTCATGAACATTCTGCAATATAGCAGCATCTATCTTTTGGCATATGTATTCATGGGAGGCTCATTTGCCTTGCTTATTTGAGTTATGCACACTTCTATTGTACTCATTTTCTGCTGATATGTATAATAAAATGGATTTATGGTTTCCATACATCTTGGTATGATATTATCACTGCTACTCCATGTTTATGTTCATGTATTGCTAGATCTCCAGTTTAGGAATACTATAAGATATTCCTAACATTGTAGATTTTCCCTATTTTGGGATATTACATGAAGGCTTTGTAACTGGCATAAGGTACGGGGAATAGGAAGCTCAAGGATGGCTTGAAATTTCAAGGGATCAAGTGTTATACCATCTTTAGACACAATGAATCCTAAAAGACATCCGACAGGAACACAAAAGACACACTTCAGCGAGTTGAGGCAGATATTATACTTGCGGCATCAGAGGAAGACAATATGCAGATCATGGAGGTGCTATGCCTGATGTTTAGAATGTGCAGTGAGGTTGTCTAAATAAGCAAGGATAATATGAGCCAAGTAATGGAAACAATAATACATGGCTTGCTAAAAAGTAGCTCCGACATTCTTAAGGCCGAACGACATGACCCTATAGGTGAAGGATCCCCACGGACTAATGAATGTTGTCTTAAGCTGATCAGCATGATGGATAAAAATCTGGTTTTATCTAGAGAAACCACCCATGAAGGATAGAACCTCATGCCCTGCACACTCGTCAATGGTTTGGTCACTGAATGGTGTGGAAAATTTTCCTTTGGGACAAGATTTGTATAGGTCACGAAAGTCAGTGCAAACATGGATGGTGCCTTGTTTATTGAGAACGAGAACTAGATTGGACAACCAAGTGGTGTATTCAATGGGATAGATAAAACCATCCTACTTGAGCTTATCGATTTCGGCTTTAAAAACCTCTCGTCTAGAAGGATTAATGGGTCTCAAATTATAACGGACAAGATTGGCATCGAGCCATGTATTGATATGGTGTTTGAAAATGGCGAGATCAAGTCCAGGCATTTTTGGATAGGACTAGGTGAAAACATCACAAAATTCCTTGAATAGCTTGGTGTAAGCCTCAATTTATTCCAGGGTGCATTGGGCACCCAAGTTAATGTTTTCTTCTACCCCTGGTTTGTTAGAAATGTTGATTTTAATGGTAGGATAGATATTGGCCATATTTCCTTCTTCCAAAGCATCGAGTGTAGGGATGGGATTTCTAAACCAATTGACTTCATCAGGAATGAATTCTTTTGTTTCCACAACATATTGGCCATGGGACTGCTGCGGGAGGAAGTACGCATGATGGTGCATATCATCCCATGGAAATTCAAGGTTGGTCATCTATGTCTTCATCAGAATGGAAGATGGCATGACTAGGGGAAGGGGGACCACCTGACGCGGTAGAGCTACCTGAATCATCATCATGTGAAGAAAGTATCACATGTGTAATGTCACGGGGGGTTACAGAAGAGTAAGAAAATAAGGTATTTATCAATGTTGAGCCCAGGGTGATTTCTAAAGGGAGGTCAGGCGAAACAGGAGGGGAAGTCCCAGAAGGGTCTTCCACTGTAGATCTCATGGATGATGATAGGTAGAAAATGGTGGAAGAAGGCTCTGTCATCTCAACATAAATAGGGGGAATGTCAATGGGAGTAGGCAGGTCCTCTAGTTCTGTCGAAGCAGAACTCGCAAACAAGGGAGCGGTGGAATTATTGCGCGTGGCCTCGAATTGGAAAACTAATTCCAAAGAGGAGAGGTACTCTTTGAGGCAGGGATAGATGTAAGTATAGTGGCCATGAAAATCACACAAAGCACAAGGATGATATGTGCGAAAAGACTTGAGTATCGGGACTGAATCGGGTATAGTGACATAGACCTCAGGTATATTAGACTCCGGAAATGTTTTGTTGACCATGGGATTGAGGCGAGGAAATTTAGGACAGGTATAGGTGTCATGACTGACAACATCACACAAAGAACATGGGGGGGTACGCTTTGGAGGTTGAGGAGGAGCAGGGCTCATCGAGGCGGCCTTGTATTTAGGTGCCTTCTTGCGAGTTTTTCCCCCTTCACCCGAAGCTTTCGCAACAGGAGTAGGTTGCTGTTGAGGTGGCTGAGGCACAGAAGCAAAGGGAGGGGTCATGGTGACTGGTTGGACCAGGGTCAAAGAAAGATAAGGTTTGGGCTGACCAGGCGGGATAGTGGCTGTGGGATCAATTTACCAGACGGGGATCCCCAGTGTCATGTTAGAAAGAGATAAGGTAGCCATAATAGGTACCAAAAATACTCTAGGAGGGGGAGCCAGAAATGGTATCTGACCAGAGGGGTAATGGCTAGGCGGGACAACTCCGAGATGGTTAAGGCTAGGAGGAACCATTCCAGGAGGATATATAGGCTCATAGATACCAGCTGCAGGTGAGGGTCCTTGAGAATGTGGTCCTGAAGGCTGATTCGAGGTGCTAGGAGTAGATTGTGGAGGGCGAGGCTGCTGACAAGTCAAACTAGTCTGCTTGAGGTCAGACCGAGATGATTGCATCATGCAAACGTTCGATAAGATGGGATCAGAGACAAGAGGAGAAAGACCAGGGAAAGTACCAAGTAAAGAGGAATATTTGTAGACTCTGGGTGAAACACTAGTCAAAGGTTCGACTATTTTTTTATTAGCCACCGAAGAGATGATGGACTCAGGGGAGGTCTGAGACTTCAGTTCGTAATATGTCAACTGGTTGATGGTAACAATATTTCTGTTGTGAGGAAAGCACATCTTACGGTGAACCGCAGATGGGACAGCAGACATCACATAAGTGTAGCTACGACCCAATAGAATTTTGTAATCTAAGGGGAAATCAATGACTTCTACGTCAACACAAACAATATTTCCCACAAGAGTAATAGGACAACTACAGAATAGGCCTATGGATTGGGAAGAGTGGCCATCCCATGCTCGGAGGGTGATAGTGGAAGGGGCCAACTCAGGAGATCCGAGTTGCTTCCAAACCAAAGCGAACATCCCACAGGTGGATGCCCCCTCATTAATGATACAACGAGAGATGTTGGCATTCTGGATCTTGACAGGGATTTGGAAGGTGACGGAAGCAGGAAGGGGAGGATGTTCTAACCAGTCAACATCAAAGACAATCAAATGATCATCTAAAGGATCGAAAACACCCATGGCAGTTATTAGATCTTTTCGTTGTGAAGGGAATTACTGGAAGAGTTCCATCGTTGATATGGCAGTAGGGGATTGCGCCAAATCATCTACTATACTATACGAATGGGAAACTTTACCAGAAGCAGTGTTTGGCATAATGGTCCCTTGGGGATCTTGGTATGAAACTCTACCTTAGGCTAAGGGATCATTAAAGAACAATTGGTTGTCGAAAGACGCTCTGTGGAACCTGAATAAGGGGGCTCGAGGGTAGACATAGTGAGAGGCTTGTTGTACTAACGAGACTGAGTCTAAAGGTTGAGGCCAACGGTAATGGGTTGGTCAGAGTTCATCACAAGAATTTGGTAATCAGAGGTACCAGATGGAGGAGGTTGAGTGGCTGCCTGACCTTCAGGGGGTTGGGTAGCAATGAATCCTTGCTGGGGGAAAGGATTGGTAAACACAACCGACTGGATAGGTGCACCATGGGGAGGAACCGAAGGGGAGGGTTGCTATACTTGGGATGTTGCTTGAGCTTCCCACATCTACTGCATCTGAGGTAAAAGAGGACAATCGTGGGTATAGTGACCATAGACACCGCAACAAGAAGAAGTTTTGTTCGTACAAACAGGCCTGTCCTGCTTGGGCTGAGTTCCCTATTGCTAGTTATCAGTGTTAGGTGTATTCCCTTGGGGATTGGGTCCTGTATTACCTAGGGCAGATTGGTTTTGGTTGCCTTTCCTCTTCTTTTTATAAGTAGGAGGATTAGTCGCACCCTGTTGTGCATACACTTGCCCCTAGGCGAGTGGTGGCTCCTGTTGTGGGGGTTGAGAAGGAAAGGGAGGTTGAGCTACTAATGCTAGAGGAGGTGGAGAACCAGGTTGTGGATACAAATAATAACGAGGTTGGGTAAAATTGTGGTAAATAGGTTGGGAAAAAGGAGGAGGCGTGTTGTATCCTAGATATATGCTACCAGGAGGGGGAAAATCATTGGAAGAGCTGGCCCCTCCCTGAGGGAAACCATAACCCATGGGAGGATGAGTGTACGGATGAGAAAGGGCTCCAACGATATCTTCGATGGCATGGGATGCCCCTAGTGCATTGGCACCACCGGGTCTAGGGAGATCAGTTAAGATGGTATAAACAGAACCAAACTTTGCGTAGATCAGGTCATATTTCAATGCAATCTGAAAAGCAGCTTCTTCGATTTGAGGGAAATGAGATGAGACATATTTTCCAATAGTAGGCAAAAGGGATCTGAGAAACCAGTCCATGTAGACACGGTCTTCGAAGGTAGGGGCTCGACATAGGTTCTTTCTTCTCCGCCATTCCTGGTTATGATCAGATAGGCGGGTTGCAGAAGATTGACAGAAAAAGGTCAAAAGTTTGGTACCAGTGTCATAACGAACGAGAAGCTGGAAGTAAGACAGAAAAGCCCTGGCAAGAGTCGCAAAAGTAGTATGAGAGGAGGAGACCTAGTCAAAATACCACTTGGAAGCTTATTCGGTAAGCGTATGTTGGAACAACCGAAGACGGACAGAGTCATCGGTGATGGAGTTAGATGAACAGCACATCTGGAAAGATTGAAGATGGTTTGTAGGATCTTCTCCAGCAAGACCTTCAAACTTGGGGATATCAGAAGGGAGCTTGTTTGGCATTGTAGGCCAACCAAGATCATGGTTTATGGGGTCATTGATCAACTAGTTAAAATCGGGAAGAATGAGGCCTTCCATATAAGGGAGCAAGGCAACAGCCAGGATAGTTCCTGTTGCGGTCCCACTAGTAGCATTCCCAGCATTAGGGCCGGGGCTACCACTAGCATTAGGTCTTGAACCAGACATGGTGAAGGTGACAAGAGGAGAGATGGGGATAGAACCAGAAGGGGAACCCGATGAACCATAAGTGGACTCAGAATGGGGACTTGGTGGATGACTAACTCGAATCCTACATGGAGGAGTAAGTCTTCCTAACGGAAATGGAGGATGAAGGCCAATAATTCTCATGGATAAATGCCTTGGGGGTGCAATGATGAAAATACAGACACGGATCACAGAAGGAAGAGAGAAAAACAAGGGCAAGGAGGTGCAGGATCAAATTATTACAATGTCAAAACAAGGGAAGAGAGGTGTAGGATCAAATGATTACAATGTTATAGTATTGGGCTGGCGATGTAAACCAGGCACTCTTCACTTAGGATGTGCGTGTTAAGTGCATTAATTTTAATTTTTAAACCCAGACGTGTCTAGAGAAAAAAGAAAAAATGTGTTGTATAACTGTAAACAAATCTGCAAATAACAGTAAAGTAAACTAAATATGATAGAAAATAAACAGTTAAAGATGCATGAATCTAAACCCAAGGAGGCGGGTTTCCTAACAACTAGTCTATGGGTGGGAAAAATCTATTCAAAACACACAAAAAAATGGCCAATGGATCTAAATTTGGGAGGGACGAGGATCTAGAGGTCAGATCTGCTGGAAATAGGTGCAGAAAAAAGAAAAAAACCAGAGGGAAAAGTGCTGCAAAAGAGGTGGCGAAAGGCTACAACCTTAAGGGAAATGAAGGGAACCCAAGAGGAGGATAAAAAAAAACTGATCAGAGGTTTTTTTTATGGATGAATAACCAATCTGAAATGGATCTGAAGGTACAAGATCATATCTAAAAAATGGTTGAACACACTGAAATCTCAGATGACCTCCTTCAGCTAAACTCCTCCTAGAAAGGTGGGAGCGTATTGAAGCCCTAGGGGGCTAGGTTCCTACTTCAACCCGTAAAATAGAGCAACTGCAGGTCCAAGATAGGTGGAGACGGAGGTCAGAAAATCTTGAACAGTAGCCCAGACAAACCCAGAGAAATCATAGAAAAATTCCCGCAAAAAGTACAAGTCACAGTTTCTGACCTATTTTCAGTAGAGGTCGCAATTTTGAGGCTGTTTTTTGCATCATGAAGGTTGAGGTTGTAGGTTTTGGCCCAAAAAGTGTGGCCTGTACTTTCGGCACTCTCGGGATAAGGTTTCAAAAAAAAGTGTCGTCTCAGCTGCGGCTGATACCTATCACCTGCGCAGTAGGCCCGAAAACACACAGAAGTTAGAATTTTTACTGTTTTAGGGTTTTAAAGGTTAAAAACAACATCAAGAAAAGAAAAACAAGAATCTGAAGAAAAACCCTAGGGTTTGAAGCAGCTATTCATGCAAGGATATGAAAAACGACAGCGGTCGTAATTATAAACCCTTGTGGAGTCGCCAGTTGTTAGTGTGCATTCTAATCACAAGCGTACGAAAATAGCTCACTTTAGTTGTGCATAACAAACAAACCTAACATCAAAGATGGCTGCCAATTTCCTTAGATCTGCAATAATTTGACCAAGATAAATTCTACAAAATCCAGATCTATGCAGTTAAAGACATTAAACAACAAATAAAATCAAGAGTTGCTCCATGCATCCAATAGAAAAGACAAGAATATTTTTAAATAATTTTGTATTTATGACACCTAGGAAGGTAACATAGAAAGATGTTACCAATCCCCCTCAATGGGATGAGTTCTTATATTTCCTCAGCGCTTCAGATCTAATATCTCTCTCTCTTGATGGTGTAGAAAACCCAGATAAAAATGGAACTCAAAGTGAGCTCACGAGCAAAAAGGTAGAAAAATATGACAATGATGGAGGATCAAAGTCAGACCAAAAGTATAGATCCAGAATGATCTTTAGGCAACAAAAGGTAGTGAATGAATGGAAAAACCCTTCTATTTATAACAAAATATTGAGTTAATCTAGATATTGGTGCATAATTAAAATATTATTAACCGAATCTAGATCCAAATTTTATGGAATATTTTATTATATTTGTTGGAGGGAAAAAGAATTTGAATTTGGTCAAATCCCTTTATTTGTAAATAATAAATAAATAAATTATTTATTTATTATTTTAAGAGTGTGGTTGAGTAATAATTAAATAAATAGTGATTTATTCAATTATATATAAATGATTTAGTCAAATGTAACAAGGAATATTATTTAAATAATGTTTAAATAATTATTTCTAGAAAATAATAAGATAAATAGTGATTTATCTAATTAATTTTCCTGTTTTGGGTTAAATATGACCAGGAATATTAATTAAATTGTTGTTTAATTAATTATCCCTTGAGGAAAATCAAACAAATATGGATTTATTCAATATTTCCTCATGGGGTTTCCTATTTAGACCATAAACAACTTAATAAATTATGGATTACTAAGTTATTTTTCATAGTGAAAGTAATTTTACTTAGGGTAAAATTAGTCTTACATGGTGCACTTTGGTCTATCCAATAGTAACAAGCTAGATGACCAAAAATTGGTGTAATAGAAGGAATTCTAAGAGAACTCATAGCTCCTCATAACCCACAACAGAATGGGGTTGCGGAGAGGAAGAATAGAATGATCGTGGGTGAAGCACGAGCGATGTTGCATGATCAGGGCCTACCAATGCATTTGTGGGTGGAAGCATTCAACACTGTGGTTTATGTGCAAAACCATTTTCCTCATAGAGTACTTGGCATGAGTACACCTGAAGAAGATTTCACTGGTAAGAAACCATATGTTTCACACTTTAATATTTTTGGCTCATTTTTTTATGTGCATGTGACCAAGGACGCCAGGAAGAAGCTGGAGACAACTGCTGAAGTTGGGATTTTTGTCAGGTACACAGAAACCCCCCATAATTATCATGTGTATTTTCCAAACAGCAGAATTACTATTGTGCGATGGGATATAAATTTTTATGATTGGAAAGCCATACAGTTGTCGCTTGAGAGGGAGCTGGACTTGCAAGCAGAGGAGGAAATGCTGGTTCCAAAAGATGAGTCTCTAGATGTGGATCAGCTGTAGGAGGAGGTTCATGTAGTGGAGGAAGCCACTCATGCAGATCCATCCATCAGAAATGGAAGAAGGCGTACCATGGAAGCTGATAGGCTGAGACTTGATGTTGCACAAAATGTAGGAGCCCATACTTCACATTGCAGACAAAGACAGTTTCCTCGATGATTTACTGGATACATGGCTCTCATGAGAAAATGTCTTGTGACTGAACCATCTTCCTTTCAGGAAGCAATGTAGGAGCCCACATGAGTAGATGCAATTGTGGAGGAATATGACTCCATTGTCAAAAAAAGTGCTTGAGAAATTGTTCGAAGGCCGATTGATAAATCAGTGGTAGGTTGGAGATGGATCTACAAGGTAAAGCAAGCTGATAATGGGAGTGTGGAGAAATACAAGGCCATATGGGTCTTCTCACATATCGAGGGGATAGATTATGAAGAGGCCTTTGCACCTGTCGCAAGGTATTCTTCCATAAGAACTATCCTTGCACTCTCAGCGCAGATGGGCTGGTGCATTCATCAGATGGATGTGAAAACTACATTTCTCAATGGGATCATTGAGGAAGAGGTGTACATAGAGAAGCCTGAAGGTTTTGATATCTTTAACAATGAGTCACATGTGTGCCGACTCAGAAGAGCGATGTATGGGATGAAGCAAGCACCCCGTGCTTGGTACACTTGGATATACAACTATTTCACCGAACTGGGCTTCACCAAAAGTGAAGCATATGCAAACTCATATGAAATTATGGTGGAGGGTAAGATTTCAATCATTTTTCTTTATGTTGATGATTTAATATTTACTGGTGATGAGAATATGATACACTCATGCAAGGAGGATCTTGCAAGGGAGTTCGAAATGAAGGATATGGGCCTCCTTCATTATTTCCTTGGATTGGAAATATGGGTGCGAGATGGTGAACTTTTTGTGTCTCAAGGAAAGTATCCAAGGGAGATACTGGGTAAGTTTAACATGGAGGGCTGCAAACCCATGGATAATCCTCTTCTAGTAAATTGGAAGAAAGAGGATGCTACTTCTGGAGAGGTAGTGGATGCTATTGTCTATCGACAATTAGTGGGTTCACTAATGTATCTAGTGAACACGAGACCAGACATTTTCTATGCGGTTAACTAGTTGATTCAAGCTATGTTTAAGCCTACCAAGCTCTTTTGGAAGGTGGGGAAGCATGTCCTAAGATACCTAAGGGGAGCATTAGAGTATGGTCTATGGAGTGAAGTTGCATGGCTTCACGGATGCAGATTGGGTTGGCAGTCCATCGGACAGAAAGAGATCATCATGGGGGATCTTTAGTATTGGATCTACAATTTTTTCTTGGTACAACAGGAAGCAGAGATCTGTGGCACTCAGTTCAGCGGAAGCAGAATAAACTCAAGCTGCATGTGAGGCTATCTGTATGAGAAAGATCTTGGTTGGTTTGTTTGGTTCTCAGATGGATCCGACAATGATTCATTGTGATAATAATATTTGCATTAAACTCTCGATTAATCCTATGTTTCATGATAGGTCAAAGCATATAGATATTTGGTACCATCATCTCAAATATTGTGTGCAGAGGAGGATCATGTTGCTTTAGTACATTCCCATGGAAGATCAGGATGGAGATATTCTGACGAAGGTGCTCACTAGGAGAAAATTCGAATACCATAGAGACAGTATCGGAGTGAAGGATAATCCTTTTCTTTTTTAGAGGGAGTGTTGAGATTCAACAAGAAATTTTTATTTGGCACCCATGATCCTAGTGAAAATTAAGCACCTACACTAGGATGGGGCCCACAATCTATTTTTAGGTGCATGTCTATTTTTATTATCCCTTAATTTAGATGTACATTAAACTGTAATCTATTCTCAATGTGAACTTGAAAATAGTTAACTGAAGTGGAAAATCAATTAGCTAAGTGACTTTCAAGTTATAGGTTGGTTGGTGGGACATGCAGAGTAATTCTAGTTGTAACTGAGTGATTCTAGTTGCAACAGAGTTTGAAGTGCAGTGGTGCATGAGTTTGTCCAAGTTGTAAATAGTTTAACTCAGTTAAGTGAGTTAAACTAAGTTGTGCTAGTTGTAACTGAAGATACACTAGTGAGAGATCAAGTGAATTAAACATTAATTAATTCACATGCAACTGAAGGTTTACTAATATTAACTGCATGCATGTCAGATTCAATGGAGACCCAGTTGAGTTCTAGGTGAAAGTGAAGTTGAATATCAGTTGTGACATTATCTGCTTGCACACAAGCAAGCACACACACATTGGATGTGCCCATGATACTTGCATAGTCAAGGGAGGCGGGATTGCAATCAAGAGGGATTGTGCAGTGAAGGTAGGCTGTCTCGAGACAGTAAATTGGCTAAGGGATTTTCCAATTTTTGTATGACAACATGAGACAATTAGCTGATGTACTGAGGGCTCTTGTGGGAAGAGATTTGCATGTAATTGTTTCATGATCCATTATATAATATACAATAGAAGATAGTGGGGTTTTTAGCTGTAATATTTCCCCGGGAAATTATCTATGTTATGTGTGATTGATATTTCTTCATGTTCATGTGATTAGCGATTGTGTTTTTAATTATGCAAAATATTTGTAAAAGAGATTCAATATTTAACTTTAGCAAATTGTTAGATCAGGTGAATCCAAGATATACATGCATATTTTATAATTTCTACACTGTGTTCGGTGTATCACAAGTTACAAGATGACCAACTTGGTTCACTATGGATGGATAGAAACCTAAAGTTGTCCTCCCAAATATATCCGAAGGTATGTGGAGGCCCAAGTCCATATTAGCATTGTCTAATTCAAAATCACACAGTGAGAGCACCCCCTTATACTTTTCGTACTAGAACACTACCCTATATACCCGAAGGTACGTGGACAAGCTCCAATATAATTACGTACTTGGAGTGAGGTATCACACTTGGAATGTATTGTAGACAATTTAACGACAACTGCTATGTTTAACGACGCTGGAAAACATCTCTAGCCTAGACCTTCTAAATGTTATCGTTATGGTTCAAATGCTTTCTTAGGTAAATTGATGTAAATTTTAAGTCGATCTTGTTTAGAAAGTTTTTCCTTGAGGTTCACCACGTGATGTGATGGAAATTCCCAAAAATTCAAACTAAAATGATAATAAAACCTTTCAATTTTATCTTTTTCAATGAAAATCCTAGCTACTAAGGGAAAGAGCAATCAGTTTTAGAGCAAACAACAAAGAGCACAAACTAAAATGCAACTTTCCAAACTTGTCACTATGAAAAACACACAATTCACTATATGTGCATGCATGTTTTTCTTTTCATCTCCCTTAATGTGAATGCAATAAAAGAAACTATATGCATCAAATCAACAAAAACAAGTGTTTTCTTCTTTGAGAAACGAGGAATTTAAAAACAATTTATCTTTTAGTAAAAATGAAGAATGGAACTACACTTTTTCCTACCGGAAATGAAGAATGAAACGAAAATTTACTTTACGAAAACAAATAGATTTAATGCAGAAATAAAATACTTTGAATTTGATTTTCCAATGATAAAGAAAAATATTAAAAAGACATTGAGCAAATTTACTTTTCAAAGGAGGAAGAATCAGGTAAATTCACTGGTCTCTAACAGGTATCAAACAATTGAGAATACAACAAACAAATGGATGAGAATGACAACAATGAAAAATTTGAATGGAATTTGGTTGGCTAAGGGGGAAATGAAGTCTCTAAGGGGAGACAGTGTGTTGCAATGCGCCCCTGAGTGGGAGACAATGCATTGCATTGCACTGTGTCTTGACCAACAGTGTGTTGGGCACAACAGTGATTGAAAATGCAAGATACATAACACACTTCTAATGCAATTCTTTCATTCAAAAGTATAATAACTGAAAGTATATGCCACTGATGAGGAATAACAGAGGAAAAAACACCAAGAATTATAGGAAACTCCCCAGTGGAGTTGCCAATTTTTTATGTAGAATTATGATCTACGAATAAATCAAATTCCCTAAATGTGGTGCTAGGCACTTAGAACAACAGATGAAAGACTTTGCTATCACTTTCTCTAAAATAAATAGAAACACAAAATGATAGAAGAACCTACTTGTGATCCAAGCGCTTCTTCTTCTCCTTCTGTCTCTTTTGATGTATCCTTCAATCCAACTCAGATCACCAGATTGATTCCTGTAAGTATAAACAGAGAACAACAAATAGATTTCAATATACATATGCCTACTTATATTAATCACTAAAATAAATTAGATGTGAAACATATATATCATTCAAGAGTCCATTGTATGAGAAATAGAAACATAAACATATACATATATGGGAACATGAACAACAATATTTATTAAAGAGTAGAAGGAGGAGGTTACAACCAATGATAAATTTGATGCCACCAGCTCCAGCTTCATCCCAGCCTCATCACATCCAACATCACACCAGCAACATATTATTACTTTCACTCTCTCAAATGAGAATCCAATAGCATTTCGTTACCAAAATTATTCCTTCCCTAGAACTAGGATATGTGCTCAATTTATAGGGAAACTGGTGGTAGTTTCTCAATTAATGACTTTCTAATAATAGGAAATACATGTTCCCAAGTTTAGAGGTGTTATATGGACACTTGGATTTGAATTTTGACACATATGGACTCTTCTATAAGGCATTGACCATGTGGATATTCCCAGAACAATGAGAATTCCGCTCCAGGTGACCAACGTACTCTTGAATGTCAGGAAGTGCATTGCAGTGCACCTTTGAATGGAATATGATGCATATGAAATGTAGTTAGTCCCTTTAGAGGCAACGTTGGTGAGTTCATAAGTGATATAACATATACTTCAAACCTTGGAAATCTCACAATAGAAGCCATGAATCAATTTTTCTTCTCTTAGGGCATATAGCAACTGAAATGTAAGGGGATGATAGACCCTATTTTATTGGTCCTGGGGATGATGTCCAGTTTGACCAGGTCATGGGGGATGATGAGAAAATTGACCTATAATAGTAATTTCCTTTCGGATCCATTTTGAGGCCCTAAATTGCATATTCCTTAGAGATATATTTCCAACAAGGTATCATATGTGCCAAATAGAGATACTATGACCAAGTTACGACCTCGGGAAGTTGGCTTCCAAACTAACCCTAATGGGGCCCATAAAATCTTGGTGTTACATCTCCTAGGGTTAGGTTTTTCATTCTTTAAGGTTTTCTCTTATTGTTCAATAATAAAAAGGCCCTTTAGCCTCATTGTAACACATTTTAGTGACATGTAGTCGCCAAATCTCTTCTCAGAGATAAGCTACCATCGCCCTAGCTAGTTTATGAACATTTTGTCTTAATATTTAGTACACTTCATGCAAGTGACACATTCTCCAAATATCATATTAGAGAGTGAAAAAGACCTCATTTTAAAATATTTTTTATTATCTCAAATGGGTTTTTTACGAAATTTTATTTCGTTTCCTGGTTTGAGAGATATGAGAAATTAAAGTTACACCTATCTGGAACACTGCGCCATCACGCGTCCTCTAAGTTTGTGGAATAATTTTCTCACCCCATAGGTCATAAAATTTGAAATTTCTTATATCAATGGAAATATATATTCAATACCTCAAATGGGTCTTTGACGAAATTTGATTTCATCACCTATAGCAGAAGTTATCAATAAAGTTGCAACAAGGGGTCCATTTTAACCAAGATTTGGATCAGTCATTCACAAGATTCCCAGAGGGCCATTACACTAAAATGATGCTTCTGCCAAATTTTCCCACACCTACAACATATTATATGACTTGGCGCGGTCTTTTGCTACCATCTCAATGTTGTAATTCCTCCAGACATGCCCATCTCAACGAAAGCTCTACTATCTGCTTTGGGCATTGTGGATACTTCAAATGATCATTTGATCGTATTTGATGTTGACAAATAATAAAACCCCCCTTTAGCTTCATCCATTGCCTTCCAAATACTAGTTAAGATCCGTAATTCCCATGTTCATATATGTATCATTGACGAGGGCACATCCACCTGTGTGATGTCTGCCTATGTTTGGAAGAAACTTGGGTCCCTCGATCTGTCTCAGTCCACCATCACTTTACGTGCTTGGTATGGTCACCCTTCTCAGCCCCTTGGCATGTTCAAAAATTCTCTAGTCACACTTGCGGGAAAGACTGTTTGTATTGACATAGAAGTCATTTATTCCTCCTTGGATTATAATATCCACTTGGGTCGTAGCTACACCTATGCGATTTTAGCTATCACATCTGCGGTTCACCATAAGATGTGATTCCCCCATAACAGAAATAATGTCACCATATATCAGTTGAAATATTATGAACTGAATTCTTAGACCTCCCCTAAGTCCATAATATCTTTGGTTGCCAATAAAAAATCAGTTGGACCTCTCACCAGTGTTTCACCAGGAGTCTATAACTATTCCACCTTACTTGTTTCATTCCCTGGTCCCCTCCATCTCATCACTGAGCCCATCTCATCGATTTTTTGCATGTTGAAAGCATATCGGGCTAGCCCAAACTATCTTGGTTCGAATATCCAACATCCAACTCCTTTGTAACCTATTCTTGTTCACTTGACATAGCCATCAGGACCTTCTCCTTCTGCTAGTGTCTCTTCCAATATTTTTCAACTAGGAATGGTCCCCCCGAGCCTTAATCATTTGGGAGCCATTCTGCCAGGCCATTACCCTTCTGGTCAAATACTATTTTTAGCTCCCCCCTCCAGAGTCTTTTCGATGCCTATAATGGCTACGTTTAATCTACCCAATTTAACCCTGGGGATCTCAGTATAGTACATTGATCCCCCTGCAAACACTCCACCTAGTCAACTAAAATCGTATACCACTTTGACCCTGGTTAAACCCGTCAACATGACTCCTCCCTTTGCTTCAGTGCCACAACAACCTCAACAAGAACTCACTCTTGTTTCGAAAGCATCCGGTGAGGGGGGAAACGCAAAAAATAAGGAACCTAAGGACAAGGATCCCCAAATAACTCCAACTCCACCTAAGCCTCCAAAGTTGACACCTCCCTCCACTTTGTGTGATGTTGTTGGGCATTCCAACCACAATTTTCCTGAACTTCCTCATCTCAAACCTGTGGTCAATGAAATGTTTCCTGAATATGACATCCCAGAGGTCCATGTTACCTTACCTAATTCAGCTAAGAAACTAAAATCATTGCACACGAACCACCCTTGTGCTTTGTGAAACCTTTATGGCCACTATTCTCATCATTTTACCCATCTCAACGAATTTTGCAATACCCTTTAGGAAATTCATGAAATAGAGGACGCTCATAGTGGATCCTCCACTCCTCTAATTGTGAGTTCTACTTTACCAGAACTGGAGGACATTTCTACACCCATTGTGATACCTCCCCCCAATGTTGAAATGACAGCCTCTTCGGTCCCTATTCTCTATATGTCTTCATCCATGAGATCATGTCTTCATCCATGAGATCCATGGTGGAAGACCCCTCTAGGAATTCCCATTCTTCTTTGGTTCAACCTCCCTCATTGAACACCTTGGTCTCAACATCGATAGATGTTTCAACTACTAGCTCTTCATCTACCCATAGTAGCAATGCATATGTGAACCATATTTCTCATGATGATTCACTATGTAGCTCTGTCGCATCATGTGGTTTTCCTTCCTCCAGTCCTCCCATCTTCCATTTATATGAAGACATTATCGAAGGCATGACCACCCCTGATTTTTCTTGGGATGATATGCACCATCGTGCGTACTTCCTTCCGCAGAAGACCCATGACCAACATGTTGTGGAGTCCAAAGACTTCATCCATAGTGGGGTCATTTTGTTCAATAACCCCTTACTTTGAACCCATGCATTCAAACCACATACACCTTGTGGCCATTACATTGACACCCAATGTTTGGGTAAGGGGGCAGCCATATTTGAGAGTCTAGGAGAAGAAATTATCCCCAACCCTCCTAGTGTATCTGGCAGTGTCGACTCTGGTCCCATTATTCTTCCCCATTTAGAAGAAACTCTAGATTATCATATCACTTCAGATCATTGTACGGATGATCCACGTAAACATTCCTTCATCTTCCATCAACAACCAAATCCCTTAGACATTGTTGTTGACCAACCTCTATATTTTCTTGGTGAGAACCAATTCATTATATCCAAATCCACTCTTTGGGATATCGACACCATGTATGCGAACCCAAAAATTTATTCCATTTTCTTCATAGATGCAGTGCTAAATGAGATTGGAAATCCACCATTTCCTTTCTCTAACTATATCTATGCATTCTTCCCACAAAAGATAACCATCACATAAACAAATGGAAAACCACATCATCAAAATGTATTTAGATTCCACTATTATAAATACATTTTTCATTTCCATAGCATTGTTGGGGGAACCTATGCCCCTATATATTCTCACAATCCTCTTGAGGATTTAGTGCCTATGAGATTGAATGCTTGAATCCATTATTCCAACACTTGGAAAATCATGGCGCTCCACAAACTCCTCTAGCTAGGGGCATCATTCCCACCTTTGCATACCAGATTATTCCCCTCCATCACATATGCTGGGGGGAAGTATCCCATGCTTGGGGGCATGATGGCACCCTTGGCCACCTTGTCACTTGATTTTCATAAGTTTCGGCCTAGACCCCACCGATCTAGGCATGGTATATTATCCTCCCATTCCTTAGATAGTTTGTCCTAACGGCCTGTTCGGCGAGCCATATATCATAGATGCTTGATACAATGTCTTCAAATATTCTACTTTATGTGCTACCACACTTAGCACTTGGTCCCCATGTTTGACTTGGTGGGTGGGGATGATTCTAGACCTTCCCTAGTAGTTTCTCACCTTGATTCTTTACTAGTAACCATCCTTCCAAGAAGAATTACGACCACATTTAGAAAATTAAGGTCACCTACCCGAAAGTCGTAAATCGTTATTTCGATGGTTGGTTTGTCCGCTATGATCTCCACAATATTTACAACATTCTCCTCCTCTCCAAATTCACCACATATCACTTAGAAAATGAATTGAAATTGGAGGGAAACCTCCCTTTTATAGGAAAAACTCTCATTTTTCCATCACCCATTGTGACCAAACTGTAGCTCAGTTTGATGAACCGTTAGCACCGTTGGAAAGCTCTCGCCGAGCAATATAATGGGTCTTGTTTTGTTTCTGGTAATTTGACACTTCAATAGAAATCCAATTTTCCAAGAAGGATCACTTTTCTGCCTCTTAAAATCGGATTTCTTCACATGCACTGCTTTTACTTGGGGCACCACTTTGCCTTCATACTTGTCAACTCATGTGTCGATTTTATTCATGAGTAACCATCTTTTGCTCATGTTTTTATGGTCCCCACTGGGCCTATTCTGTGTTGCAAAATCATTGAGTCACCCTTATTTAGAGCATCCGAGTTGAGTCATCATCGTATTCATGGAGTGTGCCCCGAGTCCCTTTTCCTCCTATTATAGTATTCCATCCATTTTTTCATTTCATTCCCCTCATGTCGCCCATTTTTTCCTCCAGCCATAGTGTCCCCCATCCCCTCCAGAGTTGAGTCAGTCGCTACCAGGTCATCAATTCTTTTTATGCTCTGACAAGGGAAGTCAACATCTACTACTCAGTATCCCATATTCCATCATCATCCTCAGTGTCAGTCCATTAGTCACTTTACTATGATCCCTAGTGCCTTAGTTGAGGATTCATCATTGCCTCACCTATGGTGGACCTCCTTCTGTTGACATCAGCACATTCATTCTAGAAGACATGTTTAGAGGGTGGTGTACCTTAGTTCCAACTTCCATTCTTGTTAGGTGCCTCGGATCAAGAAAAGGGAATCATCATTGCCCATTGAATTGGTTGTTTCTCATCCGCTCAGCCTAAACTCATTATTACATGATTGATATTCATATACTTAATGGTTTGGTGATCCAACATATTGTACTAGTGATTCCAGGTGTGTGTGAGATGTTTCAGACCTCATGAGGGGGTGGACCTTCAAGTAGCCCCCCACATGCCTAGATGACCTCAGATTATGCTACAGCCTCAGATGCAGCTCCACGGATTTGATGGGTTTGGTTTCAGCCGCTTACAACGCCCATAGCATGCATGTATCATTCATATGATCCATTCATATTTTTAGATCCCTTTCCTATTCACCAGGGATTATTTGGTTGTTATTATGTCTCATGTACTCAAATATTATTGTATTCAGTCCTGGCTCATGTTTCTCCAGGTTCAGTCTGTATATGGGATCCTTATATTTTTTCTGGCCTATTTATGCCAGCACGTCATTTACCATTTATCATGTGCTTTATTGCTCAGTCTCATATTGTTGAGCCCATTATCATTCTTTGTACTTTGTAATCTCGACGGGCATAGGTATGCCTCCCCCACACCATTGAGAACAGGTACCCCAACATCAAAGGAGACTTATATCATTTTTCATTCTTGGCCCCTCAGTCATTGTCATCTCTCGCTTCACTTCGTCTATGTATCTCTCTTTCTCTGACTCCCCTTACGTTTCTAGTGATTGTGTTCTTACAACGTACTTCGGTCATACAATTAGCTCATAATGCTCGCACGTCATTGGGGGAATTTTGAGGTCTAAAATGGGCCTCCTAAGAAAAATGTACAACCAAAATAAACTTTATAAAAACCAATAAGATTCAAGATGATGATGTCAACCATGGGGGATGATTCACCATTTTTTAATTAAAAGGGTAAAAATATTAAAAAATAACAAAATAATAAAAATAATTTTTCAACTTGTATTTTCAACATATCTCCCAAAGGTTTTACTCAAATTTTGAACGGGAGAACTCGTTGGATGAAAATTTTAATTTCTCATCTAAGGAGTACCCATTTTGCATACTTTTCATGGACTGTGCTACACGAAAAATGATAAATACATGAAAAAACATGATTGCAATCACGTGTTTCATGTATTTCTCATTTTTCTTCTAGTAGGGTCCATCGAAAGCATGCAACATGGGTACTCCTTGGATGATGAATTAAATTTTGCATCCAACGAGCACTCCCACTCTAAATTTGAGTAAAAACTTTGGGAGATAAGTTGAAAAAATAGTTTTTTCTTTTTTCCCTCTAAAATTTCATGACGTAACCAAATCTTGTTTTATTATTTCCACTATTATTTTATAATTTTCTTAGGAGGCCCATTTTAGACCTCAAAATTCCCTTAATGTGGGGGGAAATCTGTTATCACCAAAATTTGGTTATCTAACCATTTACAATTAGATGGATCAAAGTACACCATATAAGACTAATTTTACCATAGTAAAATTGCTTTCACTATAAGAAATAGTTTAATAAACCATATTTTATTAAGTTATTTATGGTTTAAACAAAAAACCCTACGAGGAATAATTAAATAAATCCTTATTTATTTCATTTTCCTCTAGGAATAATTAATTAAACCATTTTTTAAATAATATTCCTGGTCATATTTAACCCAATTATGAGAAATAATTAGATAAATCATTGTTTATCTTATAATTCTCTAGGAATAATTAATTAAATCGTTATTTAATTATTATTCCTTGTTAAATTTGACTAAATCACGTAGGAATAATTAAACAAATCATTATTTTTTTATTATTATTTAACCACATTCTTGAAATGATAAATAAATCATTTATTTGTTTATTATTTCTAAATAAAGGTATTTAACCATTTTAAATACCTTTTTCCCTCCAACAAAATATAATAAAATATTCCAAGCAGTTAGATCTAGATCTTGGTTAATAATATTTTATTATTCGCCATTATCGAGGATAACTAAATATTTTGTTATAAATAGAAGGGTTTTTCCATTAATTCTTGATTTTGATCCTTTTCATTTTCACTCTTTAATCATTCTTATACAGTCGCTACTATTTTCTTTTGCTTATTGAGCTCCCATAGAGTTCAACACATTTCGGGTTTGTTGCACCATTGGGAGAGAGAAAATTCTGAAACTAAAGCATTGAGGACAACCAAGAACCCATCCCATTGAGGGGGACTGGTATCACTTATTTGTTCCCTTCACTAGGTGTAATCACTGCAAGGAAAATACCCTCTAGCGGATGTTTTTGAGGAACCCCTTATAAAAATAGCTGAGACATCCGTTTGTAGTGAAGGCTACTAGAGGAGGTTGGTGGGTGGAGGGTTTGGCAGATGTTTTTTTCTCGGTGTGTTTATCATCCTAAACTGCACCGGTGCATTCCACTAGATAAATCACTGATGCGTACAAAAAATTAGCACGCTGGGACATCGTGCGCTCAGTACAAACCCGCTCGGTGCATCTCATTACTGTAGCGCATTGGGTCTCTACAAAGATTCCACACCGGTGCGTCCTAAAAACCCGCGCCAACACTGAAACAACCCGGTGCGATTTTAAGAAACCGCTCGGTGCACCTATAAAACCCGCGCACCAGAATAGGGTTAAATAAAAAAAAAATCACGGCCAAAAATCCGCATCTTTCACTTTTCAGTGCTCCAGAGCTCTCAAGCACCGGTGCAAATTTACCTTGTCTGAGGTGCCCTGCCATCGGTGCTCCCATTGCATGCACTGTTGCTGTCCATTTCCCACCATCTCCATTTCGAATTTTGCAAAACGGTGGGAAAATTAAGTTTTGCAAATTATATAGCCAATATGCCTCATCAACAGCCAAATGTATAGATATTTTACTTGTTTTTCTATAATTAAACCTTTTAGCGGATTAGTTTTCTAAAATAACTTAAAATTTACTTTATTTAAATAAAAAAAATCGCGCATGGTGTGCTCGAGCTATTTGGCTCGAATTGGTTCACGGTGCTGCTTGTAAATTTACTGGTCGCACCGTGATTGGTGCTAATGGTATCCACACTGGTTTCGTGGTGGTGCCAAAGCGGGGCATCGGGCTTTCTTAAAATTAAAAAAATTACGGTGCGATCGGTTACCCGGCCGTATCATTGACCATGTCAAATTGCGGGAATGTAGTGCGTTAACAGAAATATGCACCCCGGGGCGGGTAATTTTTTCAGTGCATTTCCCTCTTGAACTAGACATATTCAACGATGCGATCATGTAAATGACCGCACCGTTGGCTATATAGCGATGTCAGGATAGCAGTGCGCTTCCTAAACTGTACGCACCGAGGCATATAGTTTGGTCAATGCACTGCCCTTCTGAAACTAGTACATATTCAATGGTGTGGTTTGTTATACCACATCATAGTTGACCTTGTAACAATGCTAGGAGGGCAATGCGATGAAAATTTCCAAGTGCACTGCCTCCGGTGCGCGATAAAAAAAGACGCACTGTTACCGGTGCATGCCTGTTTTTGTGGTGCACCGACTATATTTTTTTGTTTTTTCAAAAAAATTATATATGTATATTCCTAAATAAATGTCTCATTTAATAAAAAAATTGTATTTAATATTTCAATCATTCAACGATGTCAAAGGAGAGGAGAGAGGGAACAACAGCAACAACAGGCAGACCAGTATAACATGGTTCACCTGTGGGAGGCACGAGAGAGGGAGAGAGATATGTACCCTCACCCTATTACAACAGACACCTAGTGGCTCCTAAGGGAGATAGGACTCCTCAAGTTATATGAGGAGGCTACATCCCTAAAGGGCCATGGTGGGTTTTTGCGACAACTTATCCACAGGTGGAATGCCCATCGACAAGCTTTTCGGGTTGGTCCTAACTAGTGGTACGTGCCCCAATGAGGAGGACATCTATTTTTTACTGGCCTATCGAGGAGAGGGGTGGATTTTCCCTCATTCCCAAAGGTCCTCGTTGGCTATGTAGAAAGGAGTCAGTTGGTGTACCCCCATAGATACATTAGCGCAGATATACTGTCTCTTGCTGATTTTCAGGTCTCCAGAGGTCAGTTACGTATTGCTTCATTTGGTGGAGAGGAGGTGAGGTGCCTCTCACTACAAATTTCGACCGTTGCACACCATACCAGCGATGGGAAACAAATTAGTTGCCCACTTCTATTTTAAGTTTATTCTTCATTACAGGTGCCACGACTTTGGAGGTGGTCTGCCATTTTTTTGCGGCAGTTCTGTATAGATTTAGATAGATGTCATGCTCAGGCACAAGGGAGGGTGAACTTCCCTTTTGCTTCAGAGATATTTTGTTTATTTTTTGAGAGGTTTCTATAGGGGAGGCCTACTTTTGTTCTGAAACCTCGTAGGCCGATGCTGGATGTATAGATGTAGATGTGGGGACAGATGATGCCCAATAGGGGCGAGTCATAGTTTTCCGCGAGGATATCGCATGATGAACTGGAGTTGCTAGCTAGTGTTGATGAGAATCCCTTCGTTCTGGTCCCCTATCTGTATGCTGGTTTGGATTGGTGAGGGTGTGCCAACATACTCTTCACAGATGATGAACCACTAGATGATAGGGGTAATATTACCATTTTATTTAAATTTATTCTAATATGTTCTTTAACTTGTTTTTATTATATTTTTTAATGAAATTGTCTAATTATTTTTGTGTACTTATATATATTTTGCAGACATTGGGTAATTTGATGGCGATGAGATGCCACCACCACCAAATTATTTAGATGTAGATCCTGATGACGATCAGGAGATGGTAGATGCCAAGGATCAAGCCGGTGCAGACAAAACTGGTCCTCATGTTGCGTCGGTACTGGATGTTGCAAGACATAGGCCTGAAACTAGATTTAGGATGGAGTTGGGATGCCAAATCTGTGCACTGCTTGTGGAGGGGGGAGTCAGGCTCACCACTATGTGAGAGATGCATACTGATGCTAGGCTGGTACAAATGTCGAAAGGCATGCCACATGACATGTTCACCCTGATGCGACATGTCGTAGGAGCTACCAGCTTAGTGACGCGGTTGAGGAGGGCCCTTCGACGTAGGCATGGTCGAGCCGTAGTACGTCGACAGTCGAGCAGTGACGCATCATCTAATAATCATGATCAGGGGAGTGATCATCGTTCACCTCACACTGCAAATGAGTAGCCTGCAACATCAACTAGCAGTCACGATCATGATCAGGCTGGACCATCCATGTCAAGTCAGCCTTCTCAGCCTGCATCATCCAACATTCATGATCATGAGCAGGCTGGACCATCCACGTCAAGTCATCATGATCAGCAGCCTGCAGCATCCAGGAGTGCTCATGATCATGAATAGGCTGCACCATCCAGGTCGAGTCATCATTAGCAGCCGAAAATTGATCCTGATCAGCATGAGGCACCACCAGATTAGTAGGCACGTGATGATCGACATCTATCTGAGCTTGTCGAGGCTTCACCATTGACTTAGCAGGCCTCGACTAGTAATACTATTGATGATGTACCACTAGCTAATATTTGAAATTTATATTACAATTGTATATTTTTGACATTATATATATATATATATATAGATATATGGTCCATGTATTTTATGTTCATGTTGCAGTTGTACTTAATTTACATGTTGGTGATCATCATGATGTGTATATTGTTAGGTCATGTTAGATATTCTCATTTAATGTGCAGCTTGCAGATATATGTGTATGTGATAGCAGTTATTTGACATAAGATGTATATTTGATGTTTGTGTTGTGATGATGTTATACATTGCTAAGCGTGTTTTGTTAGATGATTATGATCACGATGATTAGAATTTGAATGTGTTTTTAGTCAAATATGATGTTTATACGATGGTTATCATGATCATGATGTTTATTTAATTTAATGTTAAATCATGATATTTATTAAATATTATGTAATGATTGTAATTGAAATTTTAATTTTAATTGTATGTAAAATTGTAAAATTGTATTTGTATTTGTAATTGTAATTGTATATATTTAAAATTGTAAAATTGTAATTCTAATTCTAACTGTATGTAAAATTGTAAAATTGTAATTGTAATTGTAATTGTAATTTTAAATGTAATTGTATGTGAAGTTGTAAAATTGTAATTGTATGTAAAATATTTGTAAAATTTTAATTGTATTAATGTGAAATGATTGTAATTGTAATTGTAATTGTAATTGTATGTAAAGTTCTAAAATTATAATTGTAAATATTGTAATTGTAATTTTAATTGTAATTGTATGTGAAATTGTAAAATTGTAATTGTAAATAAAATTCTAAAATTGTAATTGTAATGGTATATATGTAAAATTGTAAAATTGTAAATTTTATGTAAAATTCTAAAATTGTAATTGTAATTGTAATTATATGTAAAATAATTGTAAAATTTTAATTGTATTACTGTGAAATAATTGTAATTGTAATTGTATGTAAAATTCTAAAATTGTAATTGTAATTTTAATTGTAATTCTAATTCTAATTCTAATTCTAATTCTAATTGTATGTAAAATATTTGCAAAATTTTAATTTTATTAATGTGAGAATTTTAATTGTATTAATATGAAATGACTCTATTAAAATTTTTAAATTTGTAAAATTGTAAAATTGTAAATAATTGTAAAATAATAAATCTAGAATAATATGAATTTTTGTAACATAATAAAGTTTAGAAAATAATCCAAATAAATTTATGTACTTTAGAATTATCCTTATTTTATTATGATCTTACATACAAAAAAAAAACTTTATATAGTACGCCATTGTTTTTGAGATCAACATAATTGCAAATTATCAAGTGGAATATTGATTTTAATATTAACACAATGCAAATTACCAATTAATTCAAAATACATATTATAATGTTTTGAGAAAAAGAGACTTATAAGTTATAAGGTAATTAAGTCCTCTTCTTTATAAAAACCCATCTTAAAAAGTATAAATATTGATGAAATAACACATGTACCATATCACTCTCAGTTCTCATGTTCACCCTCATTATCTTCCAGCTCGCTTGGCATGATAACACTATTGTTCTCAAAAATATGTTTTGATCTAGGGTCATGTCTCAATACAAACCACCAATCCCTATCCAACACATCTGGGTAAAAAAACACCTGGTTGCAATATTTGGGGAAAACATAGGGCTCCTTAGCTTCATCCCACATATTTCTAGAGTTGATACATATTAGCCTACTATCCCGATCTTCCTTTACATTATTATGATCAAAGGTGTCACACCACGTGCACCTAAAAATAAAAAATTGGAAAGAAGAGAAATCCACTTCAATGATCTCTTGTATCTTTCTGGCATAACCTAACGTACCTCATACTAGGTTTTGATCATAGTGGCTAGATCGACTAGATTGATCGAACTTGACTTCCACTCCACAGTCTTGTGTCATGTGTCCATCATCGAAATTTTCTGTGCGAAAATGGTGTCCATTTCCCAAATAGATGGGAACAAATGCACCTATAAAAAAGTTAAAAAATCATAGTGTCATGTGTCTTATAATAACCCAACAGTTAAAATATGAAATATAGATGTAATTACATTTGAAAGGTGCATTATTAAGTTTCAAATGTACATATAAATTAAATATATTATTACCGATTTGGTGCACCCAATCCCTACGTTTAGTGCCTCCTCTTCAGCATGCGAGTAACGACTGGTTGCACCGTATTTCTCTCTGACTTGATCAGCAACCCAACTATTGGGGAATATTTTTGGCATATTTTATTTTAAATGATTAGGATAAGGCACACTTATACCCTTCAATCGTCTGAATTATTTCCTGTCACTATCCCATTTCATCCTCTTTTGTTCATATAATGCGACCCACGGTTGTGTCGCTTCGAAATTTTAAAGAACAAATTTATTGATTGCTTCAATTTCTGCAATCGCTGATGAAATCAAACTAACATTATATATTACATAGAGATAAAAATATACATTATATCAAAGTTCAACACAAATATTTACTTTGTGTAAATTTGAAAAATTATAAGTCGCTTACTCTTTATCAAGCGTTTTTTTCCATTTGTTTGGAGCATCTCCCCTTCTCTTTTGTCTTCATCCCTTTCATCATCCCAAATCACCGCACTTCGTCTGTTGTCTATCTACTTGATGTAATCACTAGCATAATAGAAAGACTCATATGATATGTACCCCTCTACCATAGACCCCTCGGGTTTTTCCCTTTGTCAAACAAAACCTTTCAATTTCTTCATGTATTGTTGTGAAACTAGCTCCAAAAATAGAAGAAAAGAGATATCAATGCCTTAGAAATAAGCCACTTCGAGGGGGAAACCTCCAATACATTACATGAATGAAAAATTATTGGATGATACAAATGACAAAACCTCCTTTCTATAGATAGGAGTCCATGGGGCCACAATGTAATCCTAGTGGGGCCACAATATAATCCTAGCTGACCTAACAATAATAATTTAATGGCACAATAATAACAATATGGGGGTTATAGCGGTACAACAATAACAATAAGTGGGTTACACTAACAACAATAAGGGACTATACTAGTAATATAAGGACCTAACATGCTCCTCTTCTTCAAAAAGGTGTTGTCCTCAATGCTTGAGTAGCTCCGGGTGCTTTTGTATAAAATTCTCATCCTCCCATGTAGAATCTTCCGTGGGTAAGTTCTTCCATTTGGTGAGATACTCTGAAATTGATCAATTTCATAGATGTCGAGCTCTTGTTTCCATGACTGCTTCAGGTTCCAATATGGGTTTTCCTTCCTCATCAAGTTCTGGAAATATTGTTTGAACTGGAAGTTTGTCCCCTATAACCTTTTTTAAGCATGAAACAGGGAAAATTGGATGCACTCGCGAAGAAGCAGGAGGCTCCAATTTGTATGCCATAGTACCAATCGTTTGCAAAGCCTTGTAAGGACCATACTATTTTGGTGATAATTTATTATCCTTCTTAGTTTTCTGGAGGGACATTTGTTTGTATGGTTGTAGCCGTAAAAATACCCAGTCCCCCACATCAAAAATTCTCTCACTACGATGTTGATCTGCCTGTTGTTTCATTCGATTTTGTGCCAAATTTAGGTTATCATTTAAGAGTTGGAGAACTTCTTGTTGATGCTCGATGTGATCCTCCACTTATTGAACCCTAGAATTTTCCCTTAAAGAAGATGTGATGGATGGTGGATGATATCCATAAAGTGCCATAAATGGGGTCAATTTTGCTGCAGTATGGAAGGAAGCGTTATACCACCATTCAGCCAGAGGTAACCACTTGACCCATTGTGCTTGCTTATCAGATAAAAAACAACGAATATATCCTTCCAAACATTTATTCACTATCTTTGTTTGACCATCGGATTGAGGCTGATAAGATGATCTATGAGCTAGTTGAGTACCCAAACAAGAAAATAATTCCATCCAAAAATTTCCTGTAAAAATGGGATCTCTGTCACTTACAATAATCTTCAGGTTTCCATGTAGCTTTTGAATTGTTTCCATAAATGCAGTAGCAACTGTACTTGCTTTAAATGGATGAGATAATGCACAAAAGTGTGCATGCTTGGTAAGTCTATCAACTACCACCATGATGACACTCCTTCCTTCAAACTTAGGTAAATCTGTGATAAAATCCATTGAAATCTCCTCCCAACGTTGACTTGGAATGGATAAAGGTTGTAGAAGACTCAGGATCTTAATTGTCTCCACTTTATTTTTCTGGCAAACCAAACATTCCGCCACAAAATTTTGAATATCATATTTAAGGCCATCCCAAAAAAATTATTTCTTCACCCTGTGGTAAGTTTTTAAAAATCCCGAGTGTCCTCCTAAAGGAGAAGTGTGTAATTCCAAAAGAATCTTTTGTTTTAGTTGGGAATTCTTGCAAATATATAAGTGATCTTTGTACCATAAGGAATCATTTTTCCAACTAAATGTATTATATGTACTAGGATCTTGCTACAAATTTTGAATGAGAGTCCACACTTCTTCGTCCTTCTTCCATTCATCCCTTTCCTCGGTTATCCAATCTGGTTGGATAATTGAAATGGCACAAAGAAATGCTTCCACCTCTTCATCCTTTCTTGAGAGTGCATCTACAACAACATTTAGCTTCCCTTTTTATAGATGATTTCAAAGTCATAACCCAACATCTTTGTGACCCATTTTTTATGCTCTTCTGAAGGTAGTCTTTGTTCCAAAAAGTGTTTAAGACTATCACGATCAATTTTTACCTTGAAGTGTCTTCCCATTAGGTAAGGTCTCCATTTCTTTAGTGCATGTAGTATTGCCAACATTTCCTTCTCATAAATAGTCTTTTGTAAATACTTTCCTTTGATTGAATGACTTTCAAAAGAAATGGGTCTTCCTTCTTGCATTAAAACAACACCAATTCCATTCCCTGAGGCATCACATTCCACAATAAAGGTTTTTGTGAAGTCTGGCATAGCTAAGACTGGTGCTAGGCACATTGCCTCTTTAAGATGTTCAAAGGCCTTAGTTACTTCAGGAGTCCATGAAAATGCATATTTCTTCAATAATATTGTTAGAGGTGCTTCTATTCTCCCATAATCCTTAACAAACTTGCGATAATACCTTGTTAACCTGAGAAATCCACGCAACTACTTTATGGTTGTGGGGACTTTCCATTCCTTAGTGGCTTTAATTTTTTTAGGGTCTACCTTAACACCCTCGTGAGATACAATATGACCCAGATATTCCACCTCTTATACCCCAAAGAAACATTTAGATGTTTTTGCATATAATTGTTTCTCCTCCAATAGTTTGAGCACCCTATCAACATGTAGAACATGATCCTTCCAAGACCTACTGTAGATTAGTATATCATCAAAAAATACTAGCAAAAATTTTCTAAGGAATGGTTTGAAAATGGAATTCATCAACCCTTGAAATGTAGAAGGTGCATTGGTAAGGCCAAAAGGCATGACCAAAAATTCATAATAAGCCTCATGATTTCGAAATGCTATTTTCAAAATATCTTCAGTCTTCATTCTAATTTGATGATATCCTGAACGAAGATCCAACTTGGTAAAATAAATTGCTCCATGTAATTCATCCAATAATTCATCAATCACAGGAATGGGAAATTTATCTTTAATAGTGAGCTTATTGAGCTCCCTATAATCTGGACACATGTTCCATGATCCATCCTTCTTGTGCACCAATACTACTGGAGCAGAGAAAGAACTTTGACTAGGTTGAATTATACCCGCCTCTAACATTTATGCAATCATACGTTCCATTTCACTCTTTTGGAAATAAGGATATCTGTAAGGCCTGATGTTTGGAGGAACACTTCCTGGAATAAAATGAATAGCATGATCGTGATCACGAATAGGTGGGAGTCCTTTGGGAGTATCAAACACCTTGGAATGATTGTCCAAGAATTTTTCGAGATCTCGAGAAATAAATGATTTTGATGTTGGAACTTCTAGTGAGAATAATTGTGAAATTAGGCCCCATTGTTCTTTCTTCAGAAGCTTTGTCATGACATTAGAGCTTATTATCTTTCCTATCTTCCCTGTGATACCTTGTAATTCGAATTCATTTCCTGCAGAAAAAAATTTCAAGAAAAGTTCTTGAAAATGAAAAGCTACCATCCCCAAAGATTGTAACCATTGTACTCCTAGTACAACATCAACACCTCCCATTGGGATGGAAAGCATTGGACTATTCAATACATATTCCCCCATGGCTAGCTTGATATTATGGAATTTTCCACAGCAATTTATAGTTCCTCCATTTGCAACCATCACTTGACATTATGGTGTTGGGTATAGGAAACAATTCAATTCCTTGGCTACCTTACAATGAATAAAACTATGGGTACTACCCGAATCAATCAACACTATTACCTTTTTCTTCTTGATATGTCCTTCTATCCTTAGATTTTGAGGAGTGGTAATTCCTGCCAATGCATTACATGATATGGTAAGACTCATTTCTTCTTCTTCTAGGGTTTCTTCCTGGTGTATATCCTCTACTTTTGAAGTTTCTTCTTTATTTTCTTCTTCCTCTTCACAATATATGTAAAATAATTTCTTCTCAGTGCACTTATGACCTTTAGTGTATTTGCTATCACAACTGTAGAAAAGCCCTTTTTCTCTTTTTTCTTCCAATTGTTTTGGTGTCAACCTTGTAGGTTGTGGAAGTCTAGGAGTAGCAAAACTTCCATATTTATAGATGTGAGTGGTAGGCTTCCTTGTCACCATAATTTTACATTCAATTTTTCTTGCCAACCTGAATGCCTTCTCCAATGAATCATGTTCCCAAACGCGAACTTCATGTTGGATGTTATCCTTTAAAGTACCTATGAAGACATCAATCTTGTGTTCCTCTGGAATATCAGTTACCCTTATATTCAATTTTTGGAAGTCCTCAATGTGCTCCGCCATTGAACACTTTTTTTTGAGATTTCTCAATTGGCTAAAGAAGGTGTTTCTCTTTTTATCCTCATAATGTGCTATCATTTCCTCCATAAAAATTGACCAAGTGACAATTTTTTTACGGGAGCAAAGCCATCGATACCATACAAACGTATTTTGTTCTAAATGTAAAGTTGCAATGCGTACCTCTTGTGTGTTTTACACATTATTGAGATCAAAATATTGCTCCATCTGTAGTATCCATGTTACGGGATCCTTGCCATCAAAATTCCTCATATCCATATTTGGAATATGGTGGTTCTTCAATCCAACATTAGATTTTATGAAATCATGATTAACATGTATTTTATTCTCATCATGAGTTTCCTCTACTATATTTTTGCCATTAGGAAAAATTTCTTGTATCAACTTTGCCAAATCATTCTTCATGTTTTCGATGTTGTCTTTCATTTTTTTCATCGATCTTAGCTTCCATGTCATCCATATTAGCTTCCATGCCATTCATCTTAGCTTCCATGCCCACTTCCATGCCCAATATTAGCTTCCAAACCATTCATCTTATCTTCCACATCTTTCTTCAAACCATCCATCTTAGTTTCCATGCCTTTCTTCAAAACTTCCATTTCATTTTTGTTTCTCTTTGCGATAGCGAAATTTGGTGCACTTGCTCTTGTAATTTTGATATCTCATGTTGTGTTTCTTCGTCTTCATGAGTCATAGTAGAGCCTTCTGAAGGCTTAATTGGTGTTGAATTATTTTTAGGGGGGCATTTTAGAACCGAATAATGATATCTATTCTTCAATATGCCCTTGGAATAAATTCAAACTAATTTTTTTCAAACGAGACTTATGTAATTTGAAAACAATACATACCTTTTTCTTGCTTTTTAGGAGCTCAATATTGAAACTGAATTATCTCTGTGATTTCGGATATTCAATATCTGCAATTTGGCCTTGTGGTAGCTCTCTAAATCCTCTTTCGAATGCCATAGGTCTAACCTGATTTGGATTCTTCAAGTCAAAGTTATGTCCAATCTCCCACAATGACCTAATTATGGATTGGTTCAGTAGAGCGAACTTGTATGACTTGCCACGTGTCACTGTTTGCTTCTTTAGCTCTGAAATTGATAGACAAGAAACTACAATCCATGCACTTCCAACCAATTTTACATAATTCCAATCTGATGCTCAGAGAGAGAGTTATGAAGATTTTCCCATGATCACCTCTTTGAGATGAAATTCGGGAGCCTGAAAAAGACCTAACTTCCACAAATCATATCTCCGCAAATATTGTGAACCAAGATCTGAATTTTTGTGACAATGTTCATCAGGATTACGGCTTTGTGCTCTAGAAATTTTAGCTTCTGACCATTCGTAGAAAAAAATAGCGAAAATTCCATGATGACCTGTTTGGTGCGGCAAAACCCTAGAATCCAAAGCTTTGATACCAAATGTTGTGAAACCAACTCCAAAAAGAGAAAAAAATAGATATCAATGCCTTATAAATAAGCCACTTCGAGGGGGAAACCTCCAATACATTACATGAATGAACAATTCTTGGATGATACAAATGACAAAACCTCCTTTCTATATATAGGAGTCCATGGGGCCACAATAACCTAGTTGACCTAACAATAATAATTTAAGGGCACAATAATAACAATATGGGGATTACAGGGGTACAAAAATAACAATAAGGGGGTTACACTAACAACAATAAGGGACTATACTAGTAATATAAGGACATAACATGTACCTCTCTAAGAAGAACATCAAATGAAAAGAAACCACCCCAACTAATCCAACCTCATCTACTAGGTGGATTAAAAGATGAACATGCAAGTCCATGAAACTCATCGGTAGTTCCTTCTCAAACATACAAACAATATCAACTATCTCTTGATGCCACCGTAGAATGCTAGCCATGTGAATCTCCTTTGACATGATCCAACGTACACATGCAGATAATTTAGATATGGCACGTCCTAAGTCTTGAGGGAATTCATGTTTCACACACCCACGCACGAACAAAGGATAATGACATTGCAAATTTATTAACACGTTTAATAATATGAAAAATTAGTTATGTTTTATGATCCATGCATGGGATAAAATTTATTAATATAAAAATTAATAAAATCATGCTTTTTACATTATACATACTCTTAGAAGATTAAAATGGTCATGCGATTTCAACCCCGACAAATGGTCATCCATGATGAAGCAACGTCGTAGTGAAGACCCGTATGAAGATGGCACCCTCACACCCATTATAACTTCCTTTGCCAAAGAAATATCATCTTTTTTAAAAATCCATGGGACATCACCTTCTTTGAAATACCATGAATTAGAGGGACCAGTGCCTGCCTCTGATCTTGTACTTTCTAATCGTCTTGGAAAATGTTTATTTTTAGTTTTTAAAGTAATAAGATCTTTCCTAATAGCCAATGCGTCACCTTTTTTTGATGATATGTGCCTCCATAAAGAAGATGAATTTTTTTTAAATATATGCATGGGATCTAATAAGTGGGTAATCTTAAGATGCTCCCAATATGGGAGGTTATAAAATATAGATTTCCTTTTCATCCCAATGGGAAATTTCTCAACATAGGTGTCAAAGAATTCTAGATCATCGAACATAGGATCCCCATTTGAATCGAACATTTCTATGAAATCCTTGTCCTTCTCTCTCTCGTATGCTCTAATCCATTCAATTGGTGTCATTATTGGAGGCCTTTGGGTTCTCTCTCGTTTACCATTGAAAGTGGATGATGCTCTTCTGTAAGGGTGTTCTTCTGGGAGGAATACCCTAAAGAATCCATACACAGGCTTTCATAGGTCATTGGACCATCTAGCTTTTAGAGAAGGTCCACAACATTTACATCAAAAATACCCTTTTGTTACAAGACCTACGAGATTATTGTACACAATTTATATGCATGGCATGTTAAATAATATCATGAAGATCAGAACAATTACAAGGAATTAAATAAATAATATGTGAAAGAATAGTGTTACATATATAAACAAATCAATAAACATGTAATTTACCAGAGAAAACTCCTAAGCCTAGATAATCATGTGTTGTGTAAGCACATATGCCATACAACGTAAAACTCCTCTCTTCTGTGATTGGTCTTGATACATTGTATACATTTATCCCATCCCATAATTCCTTCAATTCATCTACCAATGGCTGTATGTAGACATCCATATTCTTCACTTGTCTTCTACCAGGGACTATGAGAGCCAACATAAGATGTTCATTATTCACGGACAACCATGGGGGGGTATTGTTATTGATCACTACTCCAGGCCAAACATAATAATTGGTGTTCTAGAGGGAATATGGGCCAACGCCATCCATGGCTATGTTGAGTCGTAGACTTCGTATTTCATCCTTGAATTTTTCAGGCCATGTATCCTCTATATGCTTCATGGCTATTGAATCAGTTGGGATTCACATAACTCCCAACTCACGTCTGTGTGAGGCATGCCATCCCTGCAACATAACTAATTCTTTGCAATGAAAGAGCCTTTGAATCCTTGGGATTATAGGCATGTGCCTCAATATCTTAAAAGGAGGACCACATGATTTACCCTTCTTTTTTTATTTATCATACCTTTCATGCCAAAATTTTGGACTTATCTTTTTGTCTGCATATTCTCCTCTATATAGAATACAATCATTTGGACATGCATGATATGATATGTACTCAACACCCAACATTTTCAACAATTTCTTTGCCTCTTCGCAGCTACTAGGCAAGACATTATCACTCGGAAGAACCTTATCTTTGAATAACCTATAGTTGGTGATCATGGAAAATATAAAATGTACATTAATGCCGATATAATTATTAACGTTCATAAAATTTATCATTTGTAATGATCATTGTGTCATTATATTTCTCAAATTTATATAAGGGAGGACTTTATGGTAACTTACCTCAAAATTTCCGAGAAACATGCATTCAACAAGACAAACTTTTCTTTCAACTTCTACAGAACCATCGTTGTCCCTAACTGGGTAGACTTTTACTGACCGCCAGGTCTAAAGAGAGGGGTGGTGGAAGCAAATTTAAGGCTTTCGAAAAAAGTGTCAGCAATATGAGCATCATCTGCTAGCTGATCATCATTTTGGAATGCGTCGAACAATATTGTCTCCATGGAAGTCATATCCCTTAAGTAATCATCCATACCAACCTCTATTTGATTTCCTCCATTGCAAGCTTGTGAAGAACTAATATTGTTGTAGTCATTCCTAATTGGTCAATCTAGACGTAGAGGGAATTTAATCGATGGTTGATTTAACCATTCTTGGTATCGTTCCTCTCCGATTTTTTCTCTTAATTAAGACTTCTCTCGACTTGAAATTATCATGGGGTGCAATGGAATATGGTAGGTAGGTCGCTCATCATCACTAGAATCCTAATAATTTCAAAAAATATATTTGAACATGATTAGTACAAAATCTATGATATCAATTAGTAAGAACGTTGACAATGCATGATTAATTTGTTTGACGTTGAAATAATTACATTAATATAACAAACAATTATTATTACCATCATTGTCCCGAGATTGTGGCTAGAAGATGCAATATTGTTACAATTAGCAGGGTGAAGCAGCTGTCCATTTTCATCTACAAAATGCACCTTGCGGTATGCTACTCCTAATAAGAGCTTCAGATGTTTTGGATCTGTTTGAATATTTTGTGCAAATGAAATCGATTTTGAATCTGCAAGAACCTGCAAATTTGTATACATTATAAATTTTAATAAGCTAATTGACATGGATAAAAAAACATAAATTCAATTAGATAATGAAAATATAAATAAAATCTGAAGTAAATATTACGTCTCAAGATGGATAGGGCAAACTCCACGATGGACTTTGAGAAATATTATGGAACGAACTAGATTTTGAAGAATTGTCCATTCGATATAATTATGATATTTTCTCCCTACATTTGAGCAAAATCAACAATAAAATTTAGTGTACACACCTAAAAGTAATTTTGGTGCCTTAAAAATGGACTTATTGTTATTGATGCTTATGTGCAGAAAAACGCACCGGTGCGTTTTAGTTACTGTGCACCAGTGTCATGTTATTAACTGATGCACCGATGCGGTGTTATTAATTGATGCACCGGTGATGAAAATCCCCAAATAAAAAAAGCGCAACTTTAATTTTTTTAAGTGAAAAAAAAGCGGTAAATTGAAAAATGGGCGGCAAAATATTTTCAAAAATCTAATTTCATAAAACAATTATTTAAATACTAAACACTTTTCATTATTTCACTATTTTTGCAAAAAAATTCAGGCAGAGATTTGCACGAGACATACCTGGAGCAAGAGAGCACGAGAGCATTGTGGAGCAGTGAAATACTTTCGAACAAAACTATTTAGACAATTAGAATATTAAACCTCTAGTGATTCAAATCTTGTAGCATAGAATTTCAAACAATCTCGTGATTAAATTTTATTATTTTTTTTTACATTTTTTGTAGTATTTTTTATGCAGTAAGTAAAAAATTTAATTTTATTATTCATTTTCAAAAACAAAACAAACAAACAAACAAAAATTCCATTTTACCCTAAACCCTTCTTCTTCTTCTTCTTCTCCTTTTTTTTTTTTATTTTTGGCCCTTGCTTCTTCATTTTTCTGTGATTTCAGAATTAGGGCTTTTCATTTTAGATTTATATGGTTTGTATTGCTATATATATAGGCCTATGACATCTAACCCACAGTATGATTTGCATAGTCGGATCCCAATCCATGTCGGCCCTCGCGTGAATTTTTAAAAAACTGAATTTTTTTAATCAGTGCACCCTGCATAAACTAACACATTGGTGCGCTGTCTTATCACAGTGCACCGTGCATGTACTGTTTCATAATAAAATTTAAAACCAATTTTTTTTTAATCCATGCGCCATATGTAAAATAGGGCACCGGTGCGCGATTTCATTATAGCACACCACACACGTATTGTTTGGCAAAAACAGTTTTTTATTTTTTGTTAATCGGTGCACCATGTAACATATAACACATCGGGTCTCCTTGTTGACAGAGAGCACCGTACAGTGGTCCCATGTTTGTGTGGGGTGTTTATAAGAATGGGCTACATCGCCCCCTCCACGACACCATATGCTACCAAAACTAAGACTAAAGGATTTTTTTTTTTTTGTGTTAATCGGTGCAGTGGTTAGCATATAACACACTGGTGCTCCTTGTTGACATAGAGCACCGTACGGTGTTTTATACTATTTTGGTGGTGCGTTTATAAGAACACGACGCATCGACGTTGGTGCGTACAACATTTAAAAGCACACCGGTTTCTTGATATATATTTTTTTACCTGAAAATTTGATGATTTATTTATAAAATATATTAATGAATGATATGGTACAAGTTTCATATTGATAAATAAATGGCTCACAAGAGATCAAGTAACAAAAATACTGATAGCACATTAAGAAAAGAAAAAAAGGCAAGTTCTTTGTAAATTATTTACAAAAAATATTATTTTTGAACTATATGTAAGTTTAACTATATTTACAAAAACTATATTTTTGAACTATCATGCAGAGCCAAAAAATGATGAAGCTCGATAATATTATTTATGATCTAGGACCAGAAGAGTGTAAAAGCTGGATGGAAAAATTGCAAAAGGATGAATCAGGTGAATGAAAAAAATACTATCGATCCAATATGAGTTTCTTTTTTAAATTTTCATTAATAATATACTTAAAATTATTAGATAACATGTTTCAAACAATCTATTAATTCACATATCTTTAATGTTCTACAGTGACCAAAAACTCAGAAAAGGAATGTTGTTCTACGAAAAGAAAAAAAATAGAACATGCAAATGAAAATGAATTTCTCCTTCGCTCATCTGGAGTGGTGCTGGAGGTTAACGAAAGGGGGCAAAACTTTTACAAAAGTTTGATGGATCTAGTGGAATGAATGTATAGACGTTCTTTCCACTTACAATACAAAAGTAAATCTGATGATTCCAAGAAACAAATTTTATCTAAACTAGAGGAAGAGTTTCCAGAGAATTGGTCAATGAGACATGTCAAACTTTTAATAGCAAAAACGTACAACAACAAAAAAGAAGGAATGAGAAATTAATTTTCCTTTAAATAGTTTTCTAGAATTATTTATAAATATCGTTTATAAATATCACTTTTGTTATATTTACTTTTCATATATCAATATAAAAATTAAATAGTTTATTTTCATGTTACATTTTCAGGAAGATTATGAAAATCTCAAAAGATGAGCAAGCTGATATCAGAAATATGCCAGTAGGAATGTCCAAAAAGGTGTACAAGGAGATGGTCAAAGAAATGGACAAAATTGCATCGCAGGAGGAGCCATCTCAACAACAATGTGCTTCAAATGTAATATGTAATCATTGAATTTTTCGATCATTAGGTACAATAAATAAACAATTTAGCATTAAATATTAATTTTAAGGTATTTTCTTGTAGAAAAGAAAAGAAAATAGAACCCATTCAGCACATAAAATAGGATGACAAGGAAGAAAAGGGTTGATATCTAAGTTTGTGAGTAATTGTTACTTCCTTATAACAACTTAACTAGATTTCATTTTTGTATAATTTAAGTTGTTTTAAAACAATCATCATTAAATGTCTTCAAACAGGTGCTAACATACAAAGAAGAACCATCAGATGAATTGATTGACATTTGGTTAAATATGTGTTGTGAGTATATGTTGGCCTATCATAAATTAATTATGGAATTTGTAAGCATCTATCGATATTGTTTTACTTAGCTCCATCTATAATTAATAGAACAAAAAAATATTTTATATTAAATATATTATTTTTTATGGGGTATAAAACTTGCAGGAAACAAAGTATGGAACTGCGCCAACAGATGAAATCTTGAAAGATGGCATAAAATTTGGTTTTGAAAGAATGTGTATAGTTCATGAGTCAATTTTTGCTATGGTACATCATTTATTTTAGATTTACATTGATGTATATTATTTAATATTTCAATTTTCATTATTCTCACCAATGTATATACACTCATTACAATTTATTTTTATGTTTGTAGATTGAAGGTGAAGAAGAAGAAAACAATCAACACCGTGAACAAAACATTCCTCAAAATAACCCAAGTCATGGAATTAGCTCGAGCAGTGACAACACTTCAAGCGAAGAATAATGATCATTATGTTTGGATATCAAAGCAAGGTCTTGTATTTTTTGAAATATTTGTGTGTGAAATGAGACATTTTCTTTAATGTAATGGACATAGTGTCCCAATTGAAAGACAAAGGAATACCAATAACTTTCCCATTTTGTATGACAAATATTGTCTTATATATATATATATATATATATATATATATATATATATATATATATATATATGTTTTATTTTATTCTATTGCGTTCTCCATTGTCGCTGTGAAATGTAACACCATTGATTAACTTTATGGATGATTAAATATTATAATGAAGAGATGTGAAATATGATGATATGATATAAAAAATTAATCCAAACATCACATTCAAATGCACTAATAAAAATTTAATTGATATGAATATTGTTATAATATATGTGTCGTCTTTTGATGAATAATGAATTTTAAAAAATCACAATAATTATGATATGATATAAAAATTTAATCCAAACATCATATTCAAATGCACTAATAAAAATTGAATTGATATGAATATTGTTATAAGATATGTGTTGACTTTTGATGAATAATGAATTTTAAAAAATCACAATAATTTCACTGTCACAGGTCGATGTTTCTAAAAAATACAAAATGAACACCAGTGTGTGTCAGTTATTGTACACCGGTGTGTTTGTATTATAAAGCGCACCGGTGTGTTTCTACGACCTATGTGCACCGCACAAATACCAATACCAATTATAACTCTCGGTGCATTTGTGTGATACTGCACACCGGTGCGTTTATGTGAGACTACTCACTGGTGTGTTTGTACTACCTATGGGCACCGCACAAATACCAATACGAACTAGAACAATCGGTGTGTTTATGTGATACTGTTCACCAGTGTGTTTCTATAATACTATGAACCGGTGCGTAGATATGACCTATGGGCATCGCACAAATCCCAATACCAATTAGAACGACCTGGTGCGTTGTATCGCCTACAGTGCACCCGGTGCAGTTTTAGACCTTTCCAGCTCGGTGCATGCACCTTCGACCACCCCGGGCTAACCGTCTGGATGACACACATCGGTGCATTGACACCTGAATAGTGCACTGATGAAAAAAACATCCGTAATAACCTTCGGCCACCCTTTTTCTTAGTTGTGTTGAAATTCCATTAGAAGCTCTGCCAAAACCTCCATTACCGAAAACGAATGTTGTAGAAAATGTTTTTTTGACAATTTTGACAAATTTTGTATCACTAAAAACCTCCTCAATAACCTCCGCTAGAGAGTCTTTTCCTTGTAGTGAATAATATATGGAACATTATTTAAATCTTGTCTTGTATATTGGATGTATGGAGTAATTACTATTTCTTTTTACTGTTTAACTACTTTTATTGCATGGATCTGGTTTTTTACAGCATTTGTTCTATCTATTCCTTGCAAATATAAAGAGTTAAGCATCCATTTCTGTTGTTAGGGTTGTTTTTCACACACAGCTAAATTAGTTTATTTTCGTACACTTGCATTAATAATTTACGCTAACAAAATAATCTACTACTACTCAAACAGATCTATGTACATAATCCCAAAAATTTTCAATTTGAAAATGCTATTCATTTTCTAGAGAAAAATTGGCTCTAGTTCAATCACAGATCCCAGTCTTTAATCTTCCACCACAGAACAAAGAAGAAATAAAAATTGTAAAAGAAGAAGGTGAAGGATCCAACAAAATACCCAAGAGTTCAGATATCAATAGACCAAACTAACCGTTTGAATCTACATGGTAAAAATGGTGTAACTCCAATTATGGTTCTCTTGGAAAAACTCCATATGATCCTTCAAACACTGATGAGTTCCCTACTCTTAGTTGATTTAACATTGATCAAGCTCCAATGAAAAATATGAACTGAAAATATAAACATGAAATCCTCATGGAAATCCATACTTGGAGTGCTTGGGCAAGCACTCAAAATTCCATTCACAGAAACAAAGTTTCATAGTCACAATTAGCTTTAAGGATAACTTGGGGTTTCCAAGGTAACTTATAATTATGGTGGTATATAATGAATGAATCTGACAAACTCAATATTATGAATAGTGATAAGCAATTCGTTGAACTTGTCAGGGAAATTCTCCATGATTGTTATGGAGAAATTAAATTTGATTGCCATCATTATGCAAATATGTTCATGAGACAAAGACTTTGTGATATAAAATAACTTCCTGAGTTTCTCTGCACAATGTAGGATCTTATTTACAAGGCAAGAGACCCACAAAATACAACTTATTTGAGAAAATATTTGTCCGCAATGCCTGGCAAAATCCCAGACCTTGTCAGGGCTGGATTTGAAGCTGAAAATATAGATATTGAAAATCCTTCTCTTGCAGGACTCCATGAACAAATTGTATTTACTCTGCAAAAATAATGCCTCCGAAAAAAGATAGCCAAATTAGTAAAGAAACAACTTGGTTTCAATGCAAGTGTCTGTGATATCTATGCTGAAACTTACCATGTTGTCTACAAAAGAAAAAAGAATAATGCTAGCAAAGGAAAATGTGGAAGTGATTGCCAATTTAAAAAATGCAAGAACAAAAGCCAACCCAGAAGGTTTTACCCTAGAAGGAAAAGGTTTCAAATACCAACAAAAGGACACTTCAAGAGAATGCATGAAGGCACCCAAATATCATAATCAGGAACCTATTTCATTTATAAGAAGTCAGGGAATTGGGATAGAAAATTTCCTTTGAAGGGTACAACTCGTTTCCAAAATAAATTTTTTGACATTTTTTCTAATATTTATGATCCGACTGAATGGGAGCAAGTAGTTCATCCCGACAAAATGAAGAATATTTTTCATTCACATATTCAAATGAGTGAAACCCACCATCTCCACATCCTGAAGACTCATCCTGCTCTGAATCCACCTCAGACCTTGACTTCATTTCAGATGTCAAGATGTTTCATTTAGAAAACCCCATAGAACTATGTTATGAAATTTCATCTTTACGATATCGTATTTCTTCCCTCACACTAGGATATTTCTCCATCCGACACCGTCTTACAGAACACCTATCAACCCTCCAACATCAAATTTACAAAATCACGTAGCCAAGTGTGGTGAATCTTGGCGCCTACTATCCAAGTGACACTCCCACCACATGTGCACAGATTTCCAATATGCCCTCATATAACATTCCACCCAGGAAGAAATTTCCCTACATATCTACCATAACCATAGAAGAAGTAAGAATTTTTCATCATAGAAAATCCTATGGGTTTAAGAAATATACTCTCATCATTGAGAATCTCTTAGACGAAGAAGAATAAATAGACAAGGTTAGCAAAATACAAGAAGAAATATTACACTTTGAAACCACCATTGAAGAAAAAAGAGGCATGGTTAAAGAAATTCATGACATGGAGCAACAAGCATTACAATACATACCATAAGATCACCAGTCAGAACTAGGTACATCCATTCTCTAGATGAAGGTATATGAAGATAGGATTGTTATTAGAATATATGTCAAGGTTAGTGGTTATAAAAAATATTCTATGGATGCACAACTAGACACAAGACCTATGAATTCATGTGAAAAGCATAGTGCCATTCCTTAATATTATTGGAAACCCACAAGATTGCAGTTTAGAGCCATAAATAAGGCGTTAATGACTATAAGAGCTATGGCTCACGATTTCCCAATTATTCTTAATGGAATTCCTATTTCTATAAATTTGTAAATTTTTTATACAGGAAGCGATATTTTATTGGGTCAAGTTTTTGTAAGAAGACATATTCCTCTTGTTGTATAAGAAAACCAAATTTTCCTCAACATCTAAGGAAGAATTTTAAAAGTACCAAGTAAGTCCAGCTATGTAAATAGAATTGTAGACCCTGTCCCAAATATAGTTGAATGTTCTCTTGACAAGCTAGCAAAGATCAACAAAGTAATCAGAAATGCTTAAATCCAAGGGCCATAATACATCATAGAAATAAAATAAAAAATTGAAGTAGAATTTATAGTAGATGCACCCAATGCATTTAGGAAAAGGGAACAATACTTTGTGGATATTACCTATAAAGAAAATTACTATGGAAATCCTCAAAAGTCATCACCAAACCAGATTTCCCCACTAGAGCTCGAACTCTATAAAAAAGAGATTGTTGAACTATTGAAACGAAAGTTGATCGAACCAAGCAGAAGCCCTTCAACTTGCCCAACATTTTATGTCAACAAGAATTCAGAATAAAATAGAGGTAAACCTCATATGGTGATCAACTATAGAGCATTAAATTATTCCTTTCTACCTATCAAGTATCCTATGCCATTCAAAGAAGCTTTATTTCATAAAGTCATTAATAATAATGTGTTCAACAAATTTGACCTTAAGAGCAGATTCTGGCAGATAGGGATCAAACCATCTGATAGACACAATACTGGTTTTGTGTTGCCACACGGACAGTTCCAATGGTGAGTAATGCCATTTGGATTGAAGAATGCACCCTTTGAATTTTATAAAATAATGGAAGACATTTTTGGAAATTTTAATTTTGTTATTGTTTATATTGATGACTTACTAATCTATCATTTTGATTTAAATGAACATAAAAAGAACTTGGATATAGCTTACCACGGTATTTTTAAACATTGGCTAGTCCTCAACAAGCCTAATCTTGAGTTTGCAAAAACTAGAATTGAATATTTAGGACTAATCATATTCTAAGGAAAAGTTGAATTACACGCATATGTGTTTAAAGCTTTAACATAATTTCTAGATGCCATTTATGACCACAATAAATTGTATAGGTTCTTGGGAACCCTCAATTACATTTGAAAGTTTTATGAAAATAAAGACAAAGATGTCAAGGTCCTACAAAAGAGGCTCAAAGGAATAGAATGGTCCCCATATATGATGGCTACAGTTCAAATAATTAAACAAAAGTTCCAGAATTTTCCAAGTTTGGTTATTCCAAGACATGAATTGCCTTACATATTAGAAACATATGCATCCAATGAAGTATGGGCATAAGTTTTGATGCAAAAACATGAAAAAAGGGAAGAAGTTTGCTTATATGCATAAGGATGTTTCAATGACACTGAACTCAGGTATCCATCTTCTCATAAAGAAATCCTTGCTATCAAAAATGGAATCAAAAGATTCAGGTTGTTCATAAAGATAGTAAGATTCATTGTAAGAACATACCTGAAACATATGGTTGGGATGCTTAGAAACAAAATTTGTTAGAACAAGGAAACAATATGATACTAAGATGGAGCCTATGGTTGGATGGATTCGACTTTGAAATTGATTATAGAAAGGGTAAAGATAATTTCTTATCATATTTTATTATGAGAGAAGTAGCTCCGAAAGAAATCAAGATGTTTAGTTATCCATCGATTTCAACTTCATCATCACCTCCCCATGCTCCAGAGGGTTTCCAGTGGGTTTTAATATTTAAATATTTTCATATGTCATTTTGTTTTCAGTGTCTCTTAGATAGGTTCAAGGAGAGTCCTACATATGAATGCATTCTTGAACAATGGATTAATAGTAGACATACAATGTAAGTAATATTATGTATTTTATAGAGTCGCCCAAAATGTTGATTAACCCTTAGCTAAACTGAGAGGGGGAGGGGGGTGAATCAGTTTATTACATTCATGGACATTGAAACTCTTTTCTTTAAAATATTTAGCAGCTTCATTTTATGAGCAGCTTAATACATAATGAATCGGTAAACTTAATGTTTGGGAGCAAGTAATAAGCAGATTAAAAACAACACATCAACACATAATCATCATGCACATAGACAATATATATAAGTGGAAACCCATAAGGGATAAAACCACATCTTATTATTGTTGTGATGCAAAGGAAAGCTCCTACTCCCTCTCACAACTTAATTTCTGTAGGCTCCAACCTACAGGAGGCTCCTACCTCAATTTTTGCAAGCTACAACTTGTAAGGAAGCTCCAACTCCCAAATATTTTCTGTAAGCTACAACCTACAGGAGGCTCCTACCTCACCCAGCTCCAACTAGAAATTTATCAAGATACAACTTGAAATGAGACTATGACCCCCTCACTCAACATGAAAATAATATGCTGATTTACCTAGATATCAGCTCTATTATCCTCCTTCTTCACTGTTGCTTCTTCAGGCTTCATATATGCTTCATATCAACTCTTGATGTGCACAACATATCTATCATCTCTCTCTTATTCTTACGCTCTCTAACCTCTCTATGCACATTACAATAACATCATTTATAGAGATACATTCATGGTTTTTTGCATTCTATATGAGAATATGAAGTGACCAGGCATGACTCTTTTCCTTCCACCCACTCATTTCCTCGCTCAGCATATTCAGGATGTTACAACAATACATACATTTATTTCAATATCAAATGGAGTTTTCTTTGCCTTGGATACTTTCCTTTGCATCAAAAACAATATAAAATATATCAATAAATTTACATTCATACAAAATATTTCAACTCGACCCTTTCATCTTCTTAGCTTTACTGTGAATTTGTCCTCTTATGCTTGATGTACCTTTGTCTTTTTTGTTTCTTCTGTTATATTCTAACTATTTTGCATAACCACCCCTTTTCTCGACTTGACCCATGCTGCCTATGTTTCAAACAGTGTGACATAACGGAATTTTTCCCGACTCTGCCTATTATATCTATTAGCCGCAACGTTCAATATTATCTGGCCGCAATTTTGATGAGCCCAACTCGACCCATGGTGCCTATCTCCTCATAGCCACAACATTCAGATTTCTATGCTCTTCACTATGTGTCAGGTCACTTACCCGAGTCTACCTCCATTTTCATCTTTTGTTTGATAAACAACCGCAGCCATAGCTGCATAACACCGTTGCATGAGTGTCGAGCCTTTTTCACCCAAGTCTACTCCTGCGTTCAAAATTTTCTTTATAAACTGGTGTAACCACATAGAACCCTAGACCTAAAATATATTAAAAAGGAACTCTAAAACGAATCGCATTCAACCTCATATTGAATATTTGATTTTCTTGTGTTATTGCTATATACATCTCCCCAACTTTTCTTAAGAAATTTCTTATAAAATTGCATATACCCCGAATCCAAATATATTAAAATTCAACTCCGACCTCTCTTCGCGTTCGGTTTCTTATCTCAATTCGACATTCTTCTATGTTATATGTTATATATGCCTTTCTTTCTCCTAATGCGATTTCATAACTCAATATACATACACTCAAACTTTTAAATGTATTATCATTTACCTTTGGAAGGTATCGCATCCGGTCTCTCATCACAGTTCGACACTTTTCATTGTTATCCATCATGCTCTAGTCCTTCTAAACTCCTGATCTGCGATATGCGAAGGGGTCCCACCTCTCTTATCGCAATTTTCCATCGCAGTTTCCTATCACTTTTTTTCTCCGATCCAAGGTTATCACCTCTTGCAAAATGAGATTTTTGATTTTTATTATAAGGGTTCGGATCCCACCGGAGGTGCCACGTCATCTGCCACATCATTTTCTACGTCATCATAATTTAATTGAGATTTGTGGGTTTCTGCCCATGTCATCTGCCACGTCATCTACCACATCATCTCTCGCATTTCTGCTTCCAACTGCGATTTGTGAAATAGAACTATAGACCCTATCCCAGATATAGTGAATGTTCTCTTGACAAGGTAGCAAAGATCAACAAAGTAATCATAAATGCTTAAATCCAAGGGCCAGAATACACTGGAGAAACAAAAGAGAAAATTGAAGTAGAATGTACAGCAGATGCACCCAATGAATTTTGGAAAATGGAACAATACTTTGTGGATATTCCCTACAAATAAAATTACTATGGAAATCCTCAAAATTCATCACCAAACCAGATTTCCCCACTAGAGCTTGAACTCTATAAAAAAGAGATTGTTTAACTATTGAAACGAAAGTTGATCGAACCAAGCAAAAGCCCTTCGGCTTGCCCAACATTTTATGTCAACAAGAATTCAGAATAAAAGAGATTTAAACCTCAGATGATGATCAACTATAGAGCATTAAATTATTCCTTGCTACCTATCAAGTATCCTATGCCATCCAAAGAAGCTTTATTTCAAAAAGTCATTAATAATAATGTGTTCAACAAATTTGACCTTAAGAGAAGATTCGGGCAGATAGGGATCAAACCATATGACAGACACAAGACTAGTTTTGTGGTGCCACACAGATAGTTCCAATGGCGAGTAATGCCATTTGGATTGAAGAATGCACCCTTTGAATTTCAAAAAAGAATGGAAGACATTTTTGGAGATTTTAATTTTGTTATTGTTTATATTGATGACTTACTAATCTATTCTTTTGATTCTAAAGAACATAGAAAGCACTTGGATATAGTTCACTACGAGATTTTTAAACATCATCTAGTACTCAACAATCCTAAGCTTGAGTTTGAAAAAACTAGAATTGAATAGTTAGGACTAATCCTATTCGGAATGGAAAAGTTGAATTACAAGCACATGTGTTGAAAGCTTTAACATAATTTCTAGATGCCATTTATGACCGCAAGAAATTGTAGAGGTTCTTGGGAAGCCTCAATTACATTCGAAAGTTATATGAAAATAAATCCAAAGATTTCAAGGTCCTACAGAAGAGGCTCAAAGGAATAGAATTCTCCCCATCTATGACGGCTGCTAAAAAATAATTAAACAAAAGTTTCAAACTTTGCCAAGTCTGGTTATTCCAATACATGAATTTCCTTACATATTAGAAACATATGTATCCAATGAAGTATGGATTTTGATGCAAAAACATGAAAAAAGGGAAGAATTTTTCTCATATGCATAAGGATGTTTCAATGACACTGAACTCAGGTATCCATCTTCTCATAAAGAAATCCTTCTTGTAAAAAATGGAATCAAAAGATTCAGGTTGTTCCTAAATCTAGCAAGATTCATTGTAAGAACATACCTGAAACATATGGCTAGGATGCTTAGAAACAAAATATTGTTAGAAAAAGGAAACAATAGGATACTAATATGGGGCCTATGGTTGAATGGATTCGACTTTGAAATTGAATATAAAAAGGGTAAAGATAATTGCTTAGCATATTTTATTACGAGAGAAGTAGTTCCGAAAGAAATCAAGATGTTTAGTTATCCATCGATTTCAACTTCATCATCACCTCCCCATGCTCCAAAGGGTTTTCAGTGGGTTTTAATATTCAAATATTTTCATATGTCATTTTGTTTTTAGTGTCTCATAGATAGGGTCAAGGAGAGTCCTACATATGAATGCATTCTTGAACAATGGATTAATAGTAGCCATAGAATGTAAGTAATCTTATGTATTTTATAGAGTCACCCAAAATGTTGATTAACCCTTAGCTAAACTGAGAGGGGGAGGGGGGCGGGTGAATCAGTTTATTACATTCATGGAAATTAAAACTCTTTTCTTTAAACTATTTAACAACTTCATTTTATGAGCAACTTAATACATAATGAATCAGTAAACTTAGTGTGTGGGCAACAAGTAACAAGCAGATTAAAAACAAAACATCAACACATAATCATCATGCACATAGACAACAGGTATAAGTGGAAACCCATAAGGGAGGAAACCACATCTTATTATTGTTGTGATGAAAAGGCAAGATCCTACTCCCTCTCACAGCTTATTTTCTGTAGACTCCAACCTACAGGAGGCTCCTACCTCAATTTATGCACGCTACAACTTGCAAGGAAGCTTCAACTCCCAAATATTTTCTGCAGGCTACAACCTACATGAGGCTCCTACCTCACCTAGCTCCAACTGGAAATTTATCAAGCTACAACTTGAAAGGAGACTATAATCGCCTCACTCAACATGAAAATCATATGCTGATTTACTTGGATATCAACTCTGTTATCCTCTTTCTTCACTGCTACCTCTTCAGCCTTCATATCTGCTTCATATCAACTCCTGATGTGCACAACATCTCTATCAACTATCTTTGATTCTTTTGCTCTCTAACCACTCTATGCACATTACAATAACATCATTTATAGAGATAACTTCATGGTTTTTTGCATTCTATATGAGAATATCAAGTGAACATGCATGACTCTTTGCCTTCCACCCACTCATTTCCTCACTCAGCATATTTACAACAATATATACATTTATTTGAGTATCAAATGGAGTTTTTCTTTGCCTTGGAGACTTGCCTTTTAATTAGAAACAATATAAAATATATAAATAAATTTACATTCATACAAAATATTTCAACTTAGCCTTTTCAGCTTCTTAGCTTTGTTGTGCATTTGTCCTCTTATGATTGTTGTCCCTTTGTCTTTTATTTTTCTGTTGTTATATTATTACTGTGTTTCATAACTGCCTTTTTTCCTAACTCGACGCATGCTTCCCATGTTTTAAATAGTGTAACATAACATACTTTTTCCCGACTCTGCTTATTATATCTATTAACCGTAGTGTTCAATTTTCTCTACCCACAATTTTGCTGAGCCCGACTCGACCCATGGTGCCTATCTCCTCATAGCTGCAACGTTCAGCTTTCTGCTCTTCACTATGTGTCAGTTCACTTACCCGAGTCTGCCTCCGCGTTCAGAATTTTGTTTGATAAACAGCTGCAGCGGCATAACACCTATGCACGAGTGTCAGGTCCTTTTCACCCATGTCTACTCCTGCGTTCAAACTTTTCTTTATAAAATAGTGTAACCACATAAAACCCTAGACCTGAAATATATTAAAAAGGAACTTTGCAACAAATCATATCTAACCTCATATCGCATATCATAGTTTCTTGTGTTATTTATATATAGAACACCCCCACTTTTCTTAAGAAATTTATTATAAAAATGCATATACCCCGGATCTGAAATATATTAAAATTCAACTCTGACGTGTCTTCGCGTCTGGTTTATTATCGCAATTCGGAATTCCTCTATGTTCTATGTTATATACACCTTTCTTTCTCCTCATGTGATTTCATAACTCAATACACATACACCCAAACTTTTAAATGTATTATCATTTACCTTTGGAAGGTATCACATCCGGTCTCTCATCGCAGTTCAGCACTTTTCACTGTTATCCATTGTGTTCTAGTCCTTCTGAACTCCCGATCTGCGATATGCGAAGGGGTACGACCTTTCTTCTTTCAATTTTCCATCGCAGTTTCCTATCGCTTCTTTGCTCTGATCCAAGGTTATCAACTCTTGCGAAATGTGATTTTTGATTTGTGGTATAGGGGTTCAGGTCCCACCGGTGGTGCCACATCACCTTCCATGTCATCTGCCACGTCACCTGCCATGTCATTTTCCACGTCATCATAATTTAATTGCGATTTATGGGGTCAGGTCCACGTCATCTACCACATCATTTTTCCATGTCACTTTGCATGTCATCTACCACGTCATCTCTCGCATTTCTGCTTCCAACTGTGATTTGTGAAATGCAATTTCCTTCCAATTCCGAATTGCAATTTGTGATTTCTCTACCCTCTGTCGAACATTGTTCTACACAAGTTTCGTCGGAAATGACCTGACTCGACCCACTGAACTACATGCGCCCTTGTGCACTGTTCTGAATGCAAAACAGTTTGACTTGACCTAGCTCGTTCACGATTTTACTTTTCCTCTTTGTCATGTTGCTCCTATAATTTTTTTTGTCTATTTATTGCATTTTGTTGTTCCTGATCTTCTCCTTTGCTTCTTTGCTACTCATTTGGCTTAAATAATGATTCTAATGTTGTTCCTTGCCTCTTTGCTGCTCCTTTGCCTCTTTTCTACACATTTTCCTCCTTTTCCTTATTGCTCCTTTGTCATGAATGGTCATCTGATGATGCTCCTTTGCCTTAGATGATAATTATAATGATGCTCTTTATCATCAATGACAATATTTCCAACAAATGTTTCAAGTGGCCATTATATTTGCACCTTTTATAGGACAAAGATATATTTGTCTGTATGAGCCATGGTTGAGCTATGCATACTATTGTAATATCCTGATATACACCAAATATGCCAAAAACATTTGGCTGATGTTCGAATGTAGTTATATGAGTAATCCCTACAACCACTGTTCACCTTCGTTCAAAATACTACTACATGATTGGTGCCAAAGGGAAGGAATATTTTGGACCATCAGAAAAAAATAATTTATTTATTACCTCCGAGAAGACATCAGAACAATAGCTTATTCTGAGGCATGGTTTTTCTTATAGATAGAACATTTGTTCAACACACTTAAAGTACATAATATTTGGCCACCAAAGAAACCATATGTAATGAAATATCTCAATTCTTTGGATCAATTTGTAATCTTGTAGTTGAGAGAGTACCTAGCATGTATGGATCTCCTTTCATTCTGTGCTATAATATCATTTTGCCTCATGCATAAGCCCATTTGTCACCAAGTCTACAACATTTGTATTACTCAAGTGATAGTGATAATTATGGATATCCAAGCGACTGAAAAGATCTTTGTAAAGAAGCATGGTGATTATTTTTACATGTCTAGTCGCCTGACAGTGAGTGTGACGAGTATCATGAGATTCCGATAAAATCTCCATTGTGTAAATGTTAGGATAATTTAAAATGACTAAGTGGAGGGGTTTGTCCTCCAAAATAAAATCTTAGGTTAACTTTCTAGATGAATATCTAAAAATCGGAGAAATTCTCTGACTTTTGGTGGCATTTGACCCACTTTTTAGGGAATCTACCGAAAAGTTAGATTCTAGATCTATAGTTTGTACAATTTATGTAGACAGGTCATATTTCGAGAAGATGCTTGAATCTCTCTCGAAATCCTATAAATAAGGAATATGTATCGCCATTAGGGGCTTTCGAGTCTGTCTGGTAATTCTAAGCTCTCCCTCTCTGAAGCTCTGTGTCATTATGTCTTTAAGTTCTAGTTTGACAAGCCTATGCATGTGCACTTGATGTATATATGAATCTAAAGTTGTGGGACTCTTAGGGAGTATTGAGTCTGAGACTTTGTTAAGGTCAATCCGCGACCATATATATATATATATGCCATTACCTGACAGGGTCACTAGGGATAATGATTATTTTATGCTAGTGTTTACATCTATATATATGTATGTATGTCCTTGTCTAGTAGGGTGGTCAGGGATCATGATTGTGGAGGAATGATTATAATGCAGGTGAATGGTATGAATAGGTTCTCGGTTTTATGAGGAATAAAGTGGAAAAAGTATCCTAACAAATTTACGAGGTTAGTATCATGTGGATATGAATTGATATTATGTGCTTAAATTATGCATATGTTTATGTTATGGATAGGTAATGCTGAGGGATACATCAACTGAATGAAAGTAGTGCGATCCGCTGCATGCTGTGACAAGCATGGATAGTGGAAAGACACTAGAAGCAAGGTTGCTTGGTAGAGACAATGTTGTCTCCAGATGTATAATAATGGTGTTGTGTACATGTTGCATATGCAGTGTTGTGTACATGTTGTATATGCATTTTGCGTACATATGGTGTTGTGTACATGTTTTATATGCATTGTTGTGTGCATGTTGTATGTGTGATGTTGTGTACATATGGTGTTGTGTACATACGGTGTGGTGTGCATGCTGTACATGTGGTTTTGTGTGCATGTGGTGCTATGTACATGTGGTACATGTGGTTTTTCATGCATGTGGTGTTGTGTACACATTGTGCAGGTGGTGCTATGTACACGTTGTGAAGGTGGTAATGTGTACATGTGGTATTGTGTACACACCATACTCTTTGTGTTTTACACATGTGGTACTGTGTTATGTGTATTGTTTAGTTGCTGCATTATGACATGTGTAATTATTGTGTTGTACTCAGTGTACGTATATGTATTATGCTCTACCATGGATGTAGGTGTATGTCTTGTGTTGTACACTAGGTGAAGATGTATGTGTTGTGTCGTACACTAGAGGTAGGTGCATGTGTTGTTTTGTACACCAGGTGTAGGTGTATGTGTTGTGTTGTATGTTTGGTTTAAATGCATGTATTGTGTGGTGTTGTACACTGTATGTGGATGTATGTGTGTGAGGTACACTGCATGTATGTTTATGTGGTTGAAGAGAATGCACTGGGTACTTGCTGGGTGTGGAAACTGATTTAATGTGTGTGGACGAAAAGGACAAAGAACAAAAGTAGAAGAAAAAAATTGATTGAAAGATAAGTATCAATATTTTATTTTAGTTTTTTTTTGTGCATGTGATATATGATTTTTTTTTTATGATAGTTGCATGTGATCTATGATTTTTATTTATGATGGTTGCATTTTGAGCTAACCAGATGTGATATGATGATTTCTACATGATGATTTGATCAAATAGATATTTTGAATTGTTGTGATAGGAAGTAAATAAAATTGTAGGTGTATATTATTAAAGAGTTACGAATGAGGTATGATTTAAATTTGTTTCAATTCCTTTTGGGTCTAATGGAAATTACGTGCTTCGTACAAGAAGGAAGGGAATTGCCCGATTTGGGTGGTTGAAATTGACTGCAAGAATGTTAGTAGAAATAGTGAAAGGAATTAGAACATGCAAATTTATGTTGGTAAAGCACTTTAGGAGAAGGGCCATTGTGGGACATTGGTACCCAATAGTGTCCATTTATTTCCACGAGCATGCTATGACCGGTATGATGGTTTTGAGGCAAGGATATTCCTTGGTTTTGGCCCTTCTGATGCGAGGAAACCTTGAAAAGAGATGGATCGCCTGAGGGATTGTGTAGAAGAGAAGGGGATGCCAGTGGAACTTGGAAGGTGTGTGACTACACGGAAGGGGGTGGCCATATTTCCCAAGGGACTATGTAGCAGAGAAGGTAAATTTTGGGAATACATTTTTTTTTGTCATTATCATTTCCAGATGGGATCAAAAGTACATTGAGACTGTTCCTTGGAACAATGAGTCGGTAATTTTACACTGAGAGAACAAGAATCGCAAGGATTGTAGCATTAGAAATTGGATACAGGTTTGAATTTGGCAGTGGATTATGGACTTCCTGGGAAGGAGGTGAATCCTGGTACTACCTTGAGGGTGAAGGTGTGAGCCTCTAGATTCCCTTGTTGACTGATACTGGAACCATATCCTTTTTATTTTCCAATTAGAGAAAATGTGCATATGTATATGTGTGTAGTATTGTAAATACTATATCGATCTAGGGTTATAAAGCAACATAGATAGTGGTGAGACCTCATATTGCACCAAGAGTATTGCAACTCCCAAGTGCTCCTAAACTCATATTATCAACTCGGGGTTCATAAAAACTTAGAGGTGATAGTGTTATATGTACATTAGGTTGGATTCTACTCTTGCCACCCTCAGTCATGACATTAGACCAAGGTGCTCTAAGACCATTCCTCCTACTTAACTACAGTGAAATGTTGCCAATGAAAGCACAATTAAAAAAATAATACTAGCTATGAAAGTGAAAATTCCATTTTCCCAATTTGTAGATGCTAATTAACATTACATGCAAGAAAAAGGGCTAATATACTTGCAAAATTAAAGATATGCTATCTTGCATAAATCATCAAATCAGTAACATTATTTCATGTATCATTCATATACTTCACACTTGCTTGAAAATCAGAATTCTAACTTGTATCATGATTGTGATTGAGAAACACAAATTATACTCTGTTTTGAAGTGAGAAAAAGGAATGGTTGGAGTGGTCTAAGAGATTATTTTGATCATCAAATCAACACTTAGGGTAATTATTCATCTTTATTGAGCTAAGGTTGAAGTGGGGAGAAAAATAGATGAAGGAAAATGGTGCTACTACAAGAGGACCTATAATGCTACATGAGGGGTTCCGAGAGCCTTCTTAGGGTGGAGATGATTTCCTAAGGGCATGAAGAGGTAGATGAATGTAGGAGAGATTGGTGGAAGGTTGGGGAATCCTCCTAGCCAAGCCTAGGACCTCTCAAAGGTATGTCTTACACCAAGATGAATGCCCACGGTGTCCTAAATTTCCTAGGTAGAGTAATTGTGGAAAGATATTTTTGGGAGTAGAATTGAGGGAAGGAAAAAGAATATGGAGAAGTCCAAAATGGAGGTGAAATAGGTTCGCTCCCCTACATATCAACACAAACCTGAAACTTGCCACATACACACATCCATTAATTATTAACACAGTGATATTAACTATCCTGGAAATAATGAGCTGAATTTGAATAACATCTATTTTATGCCATAACACTATTATGATCACTGAGCTGAATCCTAAGGTACATAAAGTAAATATGAGCTTGTAATAACAGGTTTTTATAGCTTAGCCTCTATTGTAATGAAATAAAACTATGACATGCTTGGAACTAAGAACAAAACATATTTACCGAAGAGGGACCAAAGCCTTTGGATTGGGCCCAAACCCCAAGGGTATCATCCCCATGAAACTAAATCATATGCAACTTAATAACCAACTTCTCATTATAAAAAATTAATAGTATCATCCATCACATTAAAGTTAAAAATGAAAATGTCAAGTTGTGAGCTCAATAACTACTCCTATTTGAATCAAAACTTCAAATCCTAATGATATTTTCATATTTTTTATTTATACAAAAGGGTAGTTGATAGCATATCACTTGAAAATATGAGTGATTTCCTCCTTGATCTCATAAATGGTGGATCATATCCCTCTTAAGCTTCACTTTCACTAGCAGTTACGCGGTTGTCAATGAATTCAAACTGGTGAGGGAGGATGTTGTAATCCCAAGACGAGCTAGGGAGTTAAGGAGGTGGAAAAACCCCTTAGATTCTCTTTTTTTGTATCTCCATCAAGGCCCTACATATTAAATGCCTAAAAAATGCTTCTATTTCTTGAAATTAAACCACATTAGGCCACATATTATGAAAAAAACCTTTTACTCTTCTGACATAGCATATTATAACAAAAAATGTGAATTAATATGAGAAAAGGATAGTTTTAAGGCTGGAGGATGGCATAATGATCTTAAATATATACCTGTTGATGGGACTCATCATCACCCATGTGAAGGTAATTCATGGCCCTGGTGGCCTCTCGGAAATCCCAAGGAACCTTAGATGGCATGCCTTCTGGTGGGTAAAAACCTAAAAACCTACATTTGTATCTATCTCAGTCCATTATTTTTTCTCTTATGTTTGGTTCCTTCCTCCTTATAAGCCAAGCAGCAAGGGTGGAATGATTTTGAGTCCTACCCAATTGATATCCATCCTCGACATGAATCTCCTGTATAATGGTGTTCTTTCCAAGGAATTCCTTAGCCTTTTAGAAGAGTGATATTTCCTGACTTGTAGACTATGGGGTAAGGCATGCCATCTTCTCTGTAAAGCTTGCAAAATTTATGTTCCCAAAAATTCAAAAGTGTCTTCAAGCTCATAATGGCTTTCTCCTAGGTTTTAATGTATTTGGGTGCTAAAGAAGCATTAGAGGAGATGAGATTATGATTGTTGATGACAACCTTAGGGATCACTAGCTCTTCTTTGACATACAAGGGATCCTTCTCTTCTTTTGTCATTACCTTTTTCACTTCCTCGCCCCTTATCTATTCTTGAGTCAAAAATGATATTAAATCCATTAGTTGCATGTATCCCAATCTTGAATTGGGATCCCAGAAATTTAGATCTGTAAAAATGAAATTGTGCACATATAATTCAGCTAACTTTGCCTTGTCTTCCATGCTAGTTTTTTTGCAAAAATCAATAAACTGTCTGTAGTCTTAAAAAGGAAGAGACCCATATTGTGTTATATTTTTTATTTGGAACTACAACCACTATTATTTGAGGAAGAGAGCATAAGATGTTGATGGATTCCTGCATTTTAGGGCTTCCATAGAGATACTTACCATGGTGGCAAGTTGTGTTTCTTTCTCATGCAGCCTCCCTATCAACCTTGTGTTTTCTTCTTATAGCTACTCCTTCATAGAAAAATACCTTAATCTGAAATCACTCAGTTCCTTTCCCATTATAGTGACTTTATCCTCCATGAGGCCCACATATTCCATATTCCTGGATTTTGAAATTTGCATCCACTTGTGAGTTCTTCCTCTCTCTATCTCCAACTCATAGAGGAGTGGGATTAAAAAAATTTCAGGGACAATCCTTCCTTTTTCAATAAATTTGTAGTAGGACTCTAAGCTAGGTTGAGGATCGGGCTCTTAAATCTCTTAGAGGCATTTTTTGACTGATTTTGAGGTGGATTCCTCTTCCTGTAGCTCCTGTAGCATCCCATGTTCCTTCTGTAGCATCCCCTGTTTCTCATGTAGCTTCTATTTTTCTACTTTTCAAAGGAAGATTGTGTCTTGGCTTTCTTGAAGGTAATTTCCATAGTGTCAGGCCTACCAATAGATGCTACAAGTGACTTGGTTTTAGTCTCAAGAGAAGTGACCTCCTTAATATTTCCCTCACTAGATCCTACTTATTATTTTTTAATTGGTGATTTATCGATAGTGATAGGGACCCTTGTATGAGTTTTTTTTTTTCCCTGCCTAATTCTGGTGTTTTTCCTTGTTTTGAAATATATGAGACCTTTTCTTTATTTTCTCCTCTTGGGCTTGACAGGTGTGCCCAATGTAGCCAATGTTGCAACTACTTCTTGCTCTGTATCCCCTCGAGAGAGTCTTGTCTAATGTGGTTGTTTTTTCTACTTATTGGGGTTCCTTAGGGATTACTATTACTTATAATTATTTATTCCCCTCTCCTTTAATTCCTTGTTTTCCTTCCTTTGTTTCTTCTACGTCCTCTTCCTATGCTTTCTCTCCCTCTTCTTCCTTTTTTTTTCCTTCCTTATCTCTAGTGCTAGAGGTTCATGTTTCTCGAGGTGTGATGGCTTGGGTTTCTATGAAAGTTTCCCTATCGATGTCCACAAATTTAGTCCATAGGATAGGGATCCTTAAGTGCCTAAAAGCATAAGCCATGGTGAGATAAGCATTGATGCTTTCCTTCCCTCACCTTTGGACTCATCTCAATGATTGACTGTAGGAGGAAATGGGGAACACTAAGGCTTTGAGGGATAGAAAATTCTTCCTTGAATATCAAATCATGGAGAAATATGAAATGGTAAGAATATATCACACTCAGTATACCTTAAAAATATATATAATTGATGACATGGTAAGCCACCTCATCCCGGATCTATGGTAAACTTTCTCTTCTTACTCCATTTGTATATTCCACAGTCTTCTCTTTCAAAATGAAGAATTTTTTTCTAGTTGTGACACTCACTGCCTTGTCTTCTTTACTCCATCAAATTCCTAGAGGTATGTTGGTCACTCTACTTATGGTTTTAGGGCTTAGAGAGATGGGAAACCCTCTAACAATAGTAGTGGAATTGTCTTATCCTTGAGAATGTAATTCCATAGAAAATTCATGAGTGAGTTCATCATCATACCCATTTAACAACTCAAAGAAACACAACCATTGATGTCTTCTGAAGATTTTCACTACATGAGGTTTTTGGTGAGTCCTCTTGGTGTTTGTGGGTTCTCTTTTGTTAAATCCTCCCCCCATTTCTTCTATTGTACCTCCTTTGTGCTACTTAAGTGTGGAATTCAAAAAAATTTAAAACAATATCAGTAGTGAAACAATGTTAAATTCCTTGGTGTCTGTGAGGGACAAGGATGCTAGAGTTGATATCAAATAAACTATTTTTCTCTGCTTCTAACCACATCAATCTTCAAAAATACCTCCTAATTCTTAATTGACTATTATGGGATATTAATTTCAAGCGTGCCTCTTATGAAAATGGATGGAAAAGAAAGGAAGGAGGATGTTACTTACTTTTTGACAAATAAATTTATGTGTGTATGATGGTTTGGAGACAATCTCGAGCCACTGTGACTCTTTTTCACCTTTCACTTCCTCCTATAGCTTCTTCTCAAACCTCATGTAGCATCTCAGACTTGCATGTAGCTTCCTCTTGTAGCACCTATAGACATCGTTCAAAACTTCTCTTTGGCACCCTAGGTGGTCTGATAACAATAGCTCATCCTTCCTCTAACTTTTTTTGAAATGAGAAATGGTGCAAATGAATTCAAGCCTAGTACATAATATTCTCTTTGGGGTAAAGGCTCAAAGCGCTTTGGTGACATGGAATATATACAAGTTTCATTTTTTAGATCATTATTCTCACTCTCTGCAATCATTTCTCCTCTCCTCGTGATTATCACCCCACTCTTCGTGAACACCACCTCACTTTGAGTTGGCATCTCCATGTTGCATGGGTGACTAAGAAAAACTTAATTTCACTAGTTGTGGGTGGTCAAGTTCGCTGGCCACCTCAGCCTATTAAAAATAATTTCTAGACCATAACACATTTTAGACATTTTATGCATAGGGAAGATGTGAGGGCTTCCATACCTGAGCCTACGTATGGGTCGAATTGGTGGAGATGGTTGCACGTTGGAACTAGGCCATATAACATCATTATCTCAAAGGGAGTTTATTTTTTTTCTTGTTTCTTGTGCATGTATTCATAACTTTATGATTACCTTGATTGATAACTTTGATATATGTGTGCAAGTTCCTCCCTAATGTATAAGTTGTTGGTCTTGGTGGAATTCCTTCCTGAGGATGATGTGCCCCCTCCTATTTGCATACATGGCTCCATCATGGTTCATGTGGGTGAAAAAAATGATCTTAGGGATTTCTGTAGTGACTGCAAAGGCTATTACAAGAGCAGTTTTCTCCCTAGAGCAGCCATTTAAACCTCCCTTGAAATCTTCATTTGGAATGTTGGTGTTGAGGGGAAGTGATGAAAATTCATGAGGACAGGGTAATATTCATGATGAAGTCATGTAGATATTGGAGGAATAGAAAACAAGGGTTTCTGTGTTTTTTTAGAGGTAAGACAGTGGAAATTTTGAGCAAGTTTTGGCGAAATGGAATGGATGAGTGATGAAGGAATCATTGGACCCCCTTTATCATTTCCTAGGGGAAGAATGTCCTTTTGGCTTGTTCTTCTCATTTGATCCCCCTCCTATTTCTTCACATGCTCCTTGTATAGCATTACAAGACCTCCTATAGCAATACCCTCCTGTAGCATCAAAGTGAGGAGGTAAACTTCGAGTTTCTTGTTGATTGGATGGTGGAGAGAGATGACTATATGAGTTGAGAGTATGGAGATGAGGTGTATGGATTGAAGGATGGAGGGAGACTCATAGGTTTTGTCCTGTAGTCATAAAATCTTCCAATTGTGTGTAGTCCTACAAAAGAAGAATAATGTTAGCAAAAATGGTGTAAGAGCTCCCTCCTTGTGCTCCTCTTTTCTCTTTTGTTTTTTTTATTTTCCTCTCTCTCTCTCTCTCTCTCTCTCTCTTTTCTTTGAGACAAGTAGGCTACCTCTATAGAGGTTTTCAACATGCATGCCTTCCCTAGGCACCTTAGAGGATGTTTTCACCTAGGGATCTTTAATTTTTTCTCTTTTTTTTCTCCTAGGATTCCTCAGAGAGGTTTTAAACCCTGGAGTTGGCCGCAAATTCCTCATAGATGTTTTCATCCAAGCCTTCTTATTATCTTTTTATTTTTTCATTTTTTAGGAATATTGTGGAATGGAAGCTATGAAACTCCCAATCACATTTAATTCTCTACTGAATGAACTAACAAATTCTTCCATGGATAGAGGTCTCCTATATAGCTTCAACTTATAACCATTTACAAGTAGGGGGATACCTTCCTCATCAATGGTTATGATCTATTTTCATGGAACTTCTCTACTATATATGGACCCAACTATCTTTTCATTATCTTTCCCTTGAAATATTTGAACCTAGAATCATATAACAGGGCCCAATCTCCTTGAAAATTATTTTCCCTGATATTCTTGTCATTCCAGATCATCCTTTTCAATTTTATGACCTCAATTTATAGGATATATTACATCTTGAACTCATCTAGGATATTAATTTGGAGCAACATTTCTTGTTGTGTTGTGGTAAATTCGAAGTCCAATTGAGCTGCCATCCTCAAAGTGTTGTATTCAAAATCAATAGAAAGAAAAGCCTTCTTCCCATCAACCAAGCCATAAGGATTTAATATAGTGGTGGATTTCATTACGGGAATTTTGAGGTCTAAAATGGGCCTCCTAAGGAAATTATAAAATAATATTTGATTACATCATCAAATTTTAGAGAGAAAAAAGAAAAAAACTATTTTTCCAACTCATATTTTCAACTTATCTCCCAAATTTTTTACTTGAATTTCAAGCGGGAGTACTTTTTGGATGCAAAATTTAATTCCTCATCCAAGTAGTATCCATGTTGCATACTTTCGATGGGTCCTGCTACACGAAAAATGAGAAATACATGAAAAACATGATTGTAATCACATTTTTGTATGTATTTCTCATTTTTCATGTAGCAGGGTCCATCGAAAGTATGTGACATGGGTACTTCTTGGATGAGGAATTAAATTTTGCATCCAACAAGTACTCCCACTCAAAATTTGGGTAAAAAATTTGGGAGATAAGTTGAAAATATGAGTTGAAAAAGTAGTTTTATTATTTTATTATTTTTTAATGTTTTTACCCTTTTACTTAAAAAATGGTGAATCATCCCCCATGGTTGACATCATCATCTTGAATCCTATTGGTTCTTATAAATTTTATTTTTGTTGTACATTTTTCTTAGGAGGCCCAATTTATACCTCAAAATTCCCCTAATTCCAAGTGTTTTTGTAGGCCCAAGTGGCCTCCACTAGTTTATCTACCCAACATTCCTTGTTGCTGCTAACAACCTTGGTTAGGATGATTTTGAATGCTCTATATGTGACCTCTCCTTGCCAATTTTCTTGAGGGTTATAGGAATTGGATGTCCTGTGCTTGATATGGTGTTTCCTCATTAGATATTCAATCAAATTTGATGTGAATTATGCTCCCGGTGACTACCTCCCTTGGATACCCAAACTTGTAGAAGATGTTTTCTCTTAAAAATCCAACCACCTTATGCTCAGTTGCTTCTTTAATTTCCTTTGTGCCATCCCACTTTCTCAAGTAATCAGTGAATACAACGATTTACTTCTTCTTAAATGATGATGGATCAATTGGCCTAATGAAATCCATACCCCACATTTAAAATGGCTCTAAGGTTGCAAGGGAATTTCATCCATGGGTGTGGGTTTTCCCATCCTTTGGCACTGATCACATCTGGTGGTGTATCTCCTTGCATCTTGATGTAAATTGGGCCAATTGTAAGCAAAATTTAGAACTTTAAAGGTTGTACTCTTAGCAGCAAAATGACCCCCACAAGGTCCAACATGGCATGCCGAGAGGATGTCAAAAGAATCTTCTTCCCTTACACATCTCCTCAAAATATGATTTGGTTCCAATATGAAAATATTTCCCCCAATCCAAGTGAAAGGAGAACTTTTTCTGACAATCTTGATATTCTCCTTGGATGATAGATTAAAAGGGAGCCTCCCAACAACCAAGTAGTTGGCTATGTCAACAAAGCAAGGAGAAAGCATCAAAATGAAAAATATGTGTTAATATGGAAGTTTATCATCCACCATATCCTCATTATCTGTAGGAAATGTTAGCCTTGGCAGTAAATCTGCAACCCCATTTTCTTTCCCTAATTTGTCAATAATAGCCAAATCAATCTACTATAACAATAAAAACCATCTAATTATCCTGGAATTGACATTCGGTTTATTCATTAAATACTTAGTGGTTTCATGATCAGTATGAACAAAATTTTCATACGCAGTGATATAGTGCGTAAATTTGTTTAAAGAATGTACTACAACAAAGAGTTTTTTTAGTGATAGTGTAATTCAACTTAGATTTAGACAGATTATCACTAATGAAGTATATGGCATAAGGAAATTTCTATTCTACTTTTCCTAAGGCTGCCCCCACAGTTTTATCTGATGCATCACTATGGATATGCAAAGGTAATGCCCAATTGGGACCCCTAAGGATGGGTGTAGTGGTTGAATTTTCTTTCAACACTTCAAGGGCTTCTTGACTGTTGCTTGTCCAATAAAAATTTATTCTTTGGCTAGTAATCCAAACAAAGGTGAGGCCACTTTACTAAAATATTTTATGAACCTTCTATAATACCCAGCTAATCCCAAGAAACTCCTCAGATCTCTAATTTCTTTAGGGATAGGGAACTTTTGATGATGGAATTTTTTTTTGGGTCAACATGTATCCCTTCCTTGGATATGGAATGGTCAAGGATAGTCCCTGAATTCATCAGGAATTCACATTTCTTAGGGCTTAATGAGATATTAATTTCAATACATTTCTTCAAAACTTTGCACATATTAGAGATAACTTCCTGGAAGCCACACCTATAAGGAGTGAAATCATCCATATATATCTCAACAGAGTCATGCAAAATTTCAACAAAAATACTTAAAATTTACCTTTGAAAAATAGTAGGGGCATTGCACAGACTGAATGGAAGAAATCTATAGGAAAAATTACCCCAGGGGCATGTAAATGTGGTCTTGTCTTGGTATTAAGGGCTGGTATGGATTTGATTATATCCACCAAATCCATCCATGAAGGAAAACAAATTCTTTATTGCAAGACAATGTAGGACTTGGTCAATGAAGGGCAAGGGAAAATGGTATTTCTTTGTGGCCTTGTTAAGCTCTCTATAGTCAACACATATCCTCCGCTTTCAATTCTTCTTTGGAACTAAAACTAGAGTGGACACCCAATCACTATAAAAAATGGGGTATATGAACCCTGCATCCAGCAACTTTTGTAATTATCCCTTCACAATGTCCTTAAGTGTTGGGTTCATCCTCCTCTGAGGTTGACACACAAGTTTTCATCCATCTCTAATGTAAATATGATGAGTACAAACCAAAGGATGTACATTTTCTTATAATCCCAAGAAAAATTATCTAGGTGGTTCCTCTGTATATTGCAATGTTGTTCTTCTTGCTTGGTTGAGAGAGAGGGGTTGATATTTAAATTTTTGGATGTGCCAAACTCTACAATCTTGACATGTTCTAGACTTGAGTCAACTGAGAATAATTCATTCCAAGGACTACTCCAAGATTCTTTCATAATTTCATCAATTGGAATGGCAGTGGGAGGTTGGTTCTGTAAGATATGGCCAATTAGGTCATCTTCATCAGGTTTCCCCCCTCCTATAAAAACATCTAGAGTGCAGATTGGGTAGGGGGTTGTGTGATACAATTCATCCTCTTCCTCATCCTCTAACCACAATGGTAAGTCATGTTCAATAGAAGGCTAAGCAGGAGGATAAAATACCAATTGTTTTGATAAATGTCCATTCTTAATGGTAATTTTTCCATCCCTACAACTAATGTAGGCATCAATAGTGGCCAACCAAGGTCTTACTAAGATGAGAGGATAGCCATTAAACTTGGTTTTTGTATGGACAACTAGGAAATTAGTAGGGTACTCCCAGGAGTCAATGGAGACCATAACATCTTCAACAATTCCCTCAAGAGCTACTATGGATACGTCTGTAAGCTGCAACACTGTGGTGGTCTTCCTCAAATCCCCTTATAGATTGATATTTAACATGGTTTCCGTAGTCATCACATTGATTGCAACACTAAGATCAATTAGGTTATTAGGGACCATAATTCCATCAATGTTCACATCCACTACTGGAATTCTAGGGTCTAGGTCTTTCGGGAAGATCACCCTCCTAAGAATCATATCAGATAGTTTCCCAACAACATTGATGGTGGGGGTGTCTCTTTTTCTTATCCCAGTATTTTTAAAAAAAATTTCCTTTGTAAGCTTATCATAGATGGGAACATCCTTAATAGCCTCGAGAAGGGGTATCTTAACACACAAATTCTTCAATTCTCCAAGAAGTTCAATCTCTTCTAGGATGTGTTGGCTAGGATGGATAAACCTTTCATGAAAGGAAGGTGGATTGAATTGAGGATACCTCTTTTCCTTCTCTTCTTCAAGCTCTTCAAGTGGAGAAGGTGGATGATTATCTGGGAGCACTCTCCCAGGCCGAAGGTTGATCTCCTGGATTTCCACATCATAAGAAGGATAGGATGTCTCTCCATTATAAACCTGTTGTGCCTTCTTTTTATTCAGGTTCAGATTCGGTTGAGTAGGAATCTAAGGTTTCTTAGGTGGTGTAGGATAGGTGAGATGTGGTTGAGGTTGGGATGGAGGTAGTAAAGCGGGAGGCTAGTTGGTTAGAGGCCTCCACCCTTGTGATGGGTTGCGTCATTGAGAAGGTTGAGGAAGATATGGTTGAAAACGATAGTTGATAGGTCGAGGAGGATATGGAGGAGCATAAGGACAAGAAGGAGGTGCGGACCATGATGGATGAGTGGAAGGGTACAAAGGCTAGAAAGGTGCATTCTTATCTGGATTGTAATGAGAGTAATGTGCACCTTGCATGCCCTATTGATATGGTTGAGGTCCTTGGGGCCTTCTTTGACTAATGAAGTAAAGTTTCTCTAACCCACCTTATGTCCCTTGGTATAAAAATATTAGGCCTGGAAAAGAGGGGAATTTCTATGTTGCATGATTCTATTCACATAATAGGAATACTTCTATGACATTCAATGGGAATTCATTCCTAGGATGTCCTTTAGCACATCTAGGGTAGAAAAAGGCTGGTGCAATCTTTGTTTCCTCTTGTTTTCTTTTGATTTGCATGGTATCCATTTTCAATGCAAAGGTATGCAACATTTAACTCTTGAAATACTCCAACATGTTCCCTATCTCATTCTTGATGGATATTGTGGAGGGAGAGCAACTGAAAAAGCCTTGACTAGCCCTACCATTTTTTGTAAAATCCTTAGAGTGATTATTGAATACATTTTTGATGTCATCGTAAGTTAATTGATAGATATCTCCTTTAGATAGTATGTTGAGGATTTCCATCACTAGTTCCTTGATCTTTCAGAGTAGGACTAGCTTGAGTGACTCAGGATCAAGGGTACAATTGGCCATCCTATAATTGAGTTGGAATATTTCCTCATAGTCCTCTAGGGATTCATCAGGTCCAAGAGTCATCCGAAAGATTTCTTCCTTGGTTTCTTTGGACCTACAGTAGTCCATGTACTTGTTATTGAAGGCCTATTTCATTTGGGCCCAAGTAGTGATGCTAAATTTAGAGATCGAAGTTTCAAAACCACAATTGAGGTTCATCATCAGGATACATAAGAATATGGAAAACCGAACACCATGGTATTATGATAAATAGGGAAATGATTTTTAGGTTTTTTGTGAAAATGGTCGACCATGAAATTATAATATGAATGAGCACTTAAATAAGTATGTTTAATTGTAATTTTTCAAAGCTTAATGTATTAGGTTATATTATTAGAATAATGTTTTTTATTGGTTTGATTGTAATTTTTCTAAGATTAATACATTAGGTTATATTTTGAATAATATGTTTAATTATATTATAAAATAGTATATGTGATAGTTTTTTAAGTTTTTGTATTAAATTAATATTTGTGAAATTATTCAATGTTATAAGATGAAACAATTATGTGTTTTTTTTATTATGGGATTAGATAAATAGTTTATATTATTTAATTTCTTTTAGAAAAAATTTTAAGGAAATTTTTAAAAGTTTTTATTATGTTATTTTTTAAATAATATTTGTAAATTTATTAATTGTTATTAAAAAGAAAATAATTATATGTGTTTTATTTATTATGGGAGTAGGTGAATAGTTCATATTATTTAATTTCTTTTAGAAATTTTTTTGAGTGTTAAAAGGTAAATGCAAAACTTAATATTATTAAACGAACTACTAATATAGAGGTAGTGAAGAATGGGACAACATTTAAGGGAACCAAGTTATTTGGAATTAGAATTTAATGTGGGGACCCAATTCTTACTAATGATCCATCTTTAATCTCTGTTTAGGTTTTTATGATGTTTATTAATTTCAGTGGCCTCTCTAAATCTTCTATGGAAGTAGTGGTCAATTTTGGAAAGGATGCGGGTATTCTCAATGCAAATGTGATGTTTGGTATTATTGGAATGCTCATGAAGTGGAGAGCTTTTTTATTGATTGTGTTTTATGTCAACAAAATGTTCAAGGATGCAAGTGTTGAAAGATTGTCTAGTCTCCCCAACATATGGGATTCCACAGGAATAAGGAACAGATAGACTCCTTTTAGGTCTTTAGGGTTAATGTGATCTTTAACAAAATTGAGGTGATTGTGAATTGTGTTTATAGGTTTGAAAGTGGTCACGATTTTATGTTTTTTCAAGATGTGGGAAATTTTTTCAATGGTACTAAGAATATATGGAAGGTTCACTTTACCAATGACGTTATCCATATTTTTATTCTTATATTTAGTACAAATTTCTTTGTTAGCTCTATTTAAAGCTTTGATTTCCTAATTTTTTTTGTATCCATTTTTTAAAAACACATTTATTAGATGGAATTTTTCTTTATCTAAGTGATCTTTGTCATAGATTTGAATGGCTCTTATAGTGAGAGTGTTTAGAATCCCTAATTTTTGGTTGGGATGGTGGTGAGAAGTGGCATGGAGATATTTTCCATTATGGATCTTTTTATGGTAGACTTGGTGAGATATGGACCCATCAAATTTTTGAGTGATGAGAATGTTAAGGAAAGAAAGGTTGTCATTAACCTCAAATTCCATGGTGAATTTTATTGGTGAGGAAATACTAATTAAATTTTTTTTAAAGGTTTCTAAAGCTTCACTACCATGGGACCATATGATGAAAGTATCATCTACAAATATTTTCCATAATTTTGGTTTTAAGGGAGAATTTTCCAGGGCTTTGGTTTCAAAAATTTCCATGAAAATAATGGCTATAATGGGGGAAAGTGGAGAACCAATTGCTACTCCACATGTTTTTTAATATGTTTCACCCATAAAATTAAAGAAAGTGGATTTGAGGCAAATTTCAACAAGTTTTGAAGTGTCAGGATCAGTGATTTTTCGAATGAACTCCATGGATTCATTTATAGGAATATTGGTGTATAGAGTAGTGACATAAAAGCTAACCAAAATGTCCTTTTTGTCGAGTTTGATATCCTTTATTTCATTGATGAAGTGTGTGGAATATTTGACAAATGAATCAATGTTTCCAACCAATGGTTTTAGTTTTTTGGCAAGGTATTTTACTAGATGATATGTGGGACCTCCAATAGTATTAAAAATGGATCTAATAGTAATCCAGTGTCTATGAATTTTAGGCTCCATAAATTCTACGGGTATAAGGAAAATTTTCATTGAAGGTCTTATTATCTTGAATGTTGCTATCTTTTATTAAGATGGAAACTTCTTTTGTGATTTTCTTTAAAGTAATTTTATTTAGTTTTTTGTAGCATCCACTATTTTTTAGATGATATATCATTTTTCCATTGTAGTTGTTTCTATTCATTATGAAAATTTATCCTCCCTTGCCTTCTTTTAATATTACAATGTTGTGGTTATATTTTAAGGATTTTAGAGAAATATATTCATATTTTGTGATATTTCTTTTTGGGGGTTTGGATTTTCTAAGGATGATGTAGCAATCTTGCCTAATGAGCTCTTTAGTGTCATCAGGTAGGCCTTTGATTCCATATTCTATATGATAGAGAATATATTGTATGGAAATTTTTATAGGAGTTATGGAGAAATTTAATCCCTTACTTAAAAGGTTAATGTTGTTGTTACATAGTAATTTGTCACCATGCTCATTTTCCCATCCCTGACCCTGAAATGCCTCATGAATAATCTTGTGCAATGTTTCCATCATCAAGAAATATGCTAACATATCCCCTTGAATATCCAAAGAAGACTTCCTTGAAATATTACTGAAGAAACTTGGTCAAATTCCTAGTTTCATGCGTCAGTGCCCTTCCTGGTGCTATGACTGCAATAATTTCCTTATCCCAGTTCTGGCCCACCGCTGTCAGCGTCCTAATTTCTTAGAAAACCATGCTGATCCCTTTTTTGGCAGTGCTTACTCAAATGGAGCAGAAGCTTTGACCTCTAGAAGCTCAAGGGCATCGATGTGGTTGTTGAACAGAGATGATAACATCGAGCTCTCTCATTTTGGAGCTTTAATCACATCCATTGGGGATGATCCCTTGGAAATTGGGCCTTCCTCCTTCTTTCATGGGCTCCAAACCTCCTTCTCCTTGCTATAAATTTACATCCCTCATTCCCCCAAGTTTAGAGCTTCTTTGATCATTATCAGACTCATCTGAACTCTCATCCCTTCGCATGATTGCATCGTGATTAAGGCTAAATGCATGGGAGAAGGAATGATTTTGAGCTGGGTGAAGGACTCATATTTTCACCTAAGTATGCCTCCAAAATCAAGGCCTAGTTGTAAGCTCTCCTTTTGTAATTTATCAATAATAACATCTGATGTTTTCTTTCTATATTTTTCTACATGATTATGCAAATATTTCGGTACTCCTTGATCTGCTAGATAGCTAGTGTTTATGTTTATTATATATTGTATCATGTTTGTTGTTGTCTCCTGATCATCCACATGTATTCGCATGCCATTAGTAGCAGGAAGCAGGACTACAAGGATCATGGATCGAGGTCACCATCAACAGATCGAAGGATAATGATTGGAAAAAGGTATTTATGTCTCTTTCCTCTTTGCATTGTAAGAATTAGTTAAGAAAGCTTATGTTAGAAAGAATCTCGTGTGGCTAGACCCACTCTAGGGCTAGAGATATCTCCTCTATCCACAAAGGGGATTTATCTCAACAACAGAACTGGTGACTCAACTGGGGAGATTTAGCCTTTTAAGTCCTCCTTCCCCCAACTGATCTTGGATCATTTTCTTCGATTTATGAAATTTAAATCTTCTTAGATCTCCGTCAACTTGTGTAAATGTTGTTTGTCACTTCACTGTGTCAATTTTGGTGTGTGTGTGAGATTCTTCTCATTTTTTCCTTGTTTTTAGCGACCAACACCCTTTCTATCCTCACAGTATTACTGGCAGCACTGTTATATATACTACAATCGCACTGATTCTCCTTTCAACACCCTTCTGCTCAACACAAAAGAGTTGATCTCAGCCTTAGGAAAATTTCAATTTCCCTTCTGATTAGCCAGTGTGTCTTGGGCTTTGAAGGAGTCTGTGAGATCACAGTGATATCCTTGCTGTGTGTTTGACTTACCTATCCTCTCTGAGTGAGTCTGTTCTATCTCTTCGAATTGTTGTAAGCTTGGGAACTTTTTTCCATTTCAAACACTTTTTGTCACATTTTCTTGTCTTGTTTCAAAGAGATTTGGTGTATGCTTTGGTAATCTTTGCATTTATGATTGTTTCTCTTCAGTTCAGTGTCAAGCACATGATTACAATTTGTTTGGCGTGCAAGTCTAGAAGAGTGTGTTTTGACATCTTCCAACTTGGCCATTGGCCTATGGATAGTAAGGGGTGGAGTTATCGTGACGTAACCCCAACTGATCAAAGATATCTATCATCATATGATTACGAAAATGAGTGCCATGATAAGTGACAATCATTTTCGGGACACCAAACTGAGCTATGAAATGATTGAATAAGAATTGTTCCAGAGTGAGACCTTCATTATCATATGTAGGCATCGCCTCGGCCCATTTAGTGAAATAGTCAATGGCGATGGTGATATAAATTAGAGGAAATTTCATCCTAAAAGTGCCCATGAAATTTTCATCTAATTTCCATGTCATAATATGTAAACAAATCAAAATTATTTAAATTTAAAAAGAGGTACATGTAAATATTTTGGAGGGAAAAGAAGAAAAACTACTTTTTTTAATTAATTTTGATTTATCTCCTTATATTTACTCAAATTTAATGTTTAGACACTCAATAGATGTGGAATTAAATTTCACATCCAACGAGTACCCATTATGCATAATTTTGAGAAGCCCCACATAGATAAAATTTGAAGATATATTAAAAACACGTGTTGAAACACATTTTTTTAATGTATCTACAATTTTTACCAAGGTGGGTCTTCTCAAAAGTATGCATAATGGGTAGTCATTGCATGTAGAATTTAATTTTTCACCCAACGAGTGTCTACACTTGAAATTTAAGGAAACCTATAAGGAGATAAGTCAAAAATACAATTTAAAAAAGTAGTTTTTATTATTTTCCATCCAAAATATTTACATGTACCTCTTTTTAAATTTAAAGCATTTTATAAAGATACCAGTTTCTTTGAAGTGAGACCTAGTCTGTCTCTCGCTCGGTTCTTCATGATCGTGGGTTTGTGCTCGCCTGCCCCTCCGGCTCCGCTCCGAGGCTTCCGCCTTCATTTTCTTAAATGTCGCTTTTTTTTTTATTTCTCGAAGGCTCAGAAGTTTCGCCGTCTCGGCTCCCTCGCGAGTCACTTTGGGTGGGTGTTTTGGCCCGGGTGGCGCAGTTGGGTCTCTCCTCATGGAGTCCCGGGCTCGCTCCCATCATCCTGCCTCCGGAGGTTTCTGCATTCAAGGCTATGATTGCTGCAGGTTCGAAGCGCCCTCCCTCTGCCAGTCAGCAGAAATTTGTCAAGAAGTTAGACTCTATCCCCACGGTTGCCCTTCCTGAAGAAGAGACTTGCAAAGTTGCTTTGAATCTCACCGAGAGAGGGCTTATAGGCCAGTTCACGGGCCTTTGGCCCTCCCCCAAGTCGGTTGAGGATTGGACTCAAAGAAACTGGTCTCCCTTGATCAAGGAGGGGGTCAAAAGCTATTTCGTGGGCAAATGTTTCTTCGTATTTGTCTTCGAAAGCCAGGATGATCGAAGTCTAATATTCAGAAATGGCCCTTACTTCATGGGACCACAAGGCCTGTATCTAAACAAATGGTCCCCAGATTTTGACCCCACCCAGGAAGCCCTTTCTGCCGTCCCGGTTTGGGTGTGACTTCCCCATCTGCCTCTTCACTGTTGGAACCAAAAAAATCTTCAGATCATCGGTAGTGCTCTAGGAAAATACATCGACCAAGCTGCAAGAAAAGACCAGTACTCATGTGCCCAAATATGTGTAGAAGTGGATCTCGAAGAGGGTTTGCCTGAAGCTATCAAGCTCACTGTTGCTGGGTGGACACACATCCAGGAACTAGACTACGAACAGCTCCCCTTCAAATGCAGACACTGTCATGGCCATGGGCATTTCGCAAAGAACTGTAAGAAAAAGGTTGAAGCGCAGACAGACAAAGCAAAAGAGGATCAATGGAATTTAGTCCAAAAAATCACCCATCAAAAAAAAGGAAATGGAAAAGGTAACACGTTCGGAACACAAAGCAGTTCCAAGATCAATAAAGAAAAGGAAGCTACCCTGAGTGGAGCAGAAAAAGCCCAGATCACTCCTGCAAACTTGACCCAGGAAAATCAGGAACACATAGAAGTCCCTCCCCCCAAAAAGGATGGAGAAGAAGCAATACAGGTCGATGCCTCACAAGGCAGTCCCTCCAACCCCTCATATGCTGAAGTTACAAGAAGAAAAAAAAATCAGTAGAAAGCTCAGGTTCATCAGAAGATGAAACTCTCGAGCACCCTTCCAAAAGAGCAGGCAGGAAATCTCGCAAAGAACTAAGGGAAGAGGAGGCAGAACGACTCAAAGTTCAAGGAAGCCAGTCCACCATAGAAATGTCCATCAGAAGAAATACCAGACCAAGGCCTTCTAAGGGAGGCCTTATCCCCCCCCTCAAGTAAATTATGAAGCTCGCCTCTTGGAATTGCAGAGGATTGGGGAACGCCTCCAAAGCTGAAGCAGTTATGGATCTCCTGAAAATAGAACCCTCAGACATTCTCATGCTCCAAGAGACGAAGATAGAAGGGCGAGCTCTTCTAGATATCAGCATGTCAAAATGGAAGAAAAGTGAAGGCAAAGCTGTAAGCTCACGGGGATCTTCCGGAGGTCTGGCAACTCTCTAGACAGAAGATTTATTTCAGTTAAAAAATCCCATGAAACTCAGCATTGGATCTTCACTGAGTTGACACACTGCGCAAGTAAGTTGACTATCTCTCTGTTTAATCTTTATGTCCCTGTCACATACAATGAAAAACGAGAATGTTGGTACTCTCTCTCAGATTTTTTAGATCAGCATAATCCAAGCAACATTATCATAGCAGGAGACCTTAACATAGTCTTGAAATCTAAAGAGAAGAGGGGTGGCTCCAGCAGCAGAGATCCTATGCTGTCTTTTGTGGAAGAGCTCTCGCAGCTCTGGGATCTTCTCGACTTCAATCCTGTTCATGGCCTTTTCACTTGGTCCAACAACAGATCTGGGCCGGATCATATTTCTGCCCGCCTAGACAGATTTCTGATCCAAAGCTCTCTTATGATGAACAATAAGATAATCAAGACCAAAATTCTCCCCAAGTTGACCTCCGATCACAAGCCGATTCAGCTTCTCCTAGAAGATGAAGAAGACCTTGGCCCACTACCATTCCGTTTCAGCCCCTTATGGATTGAGAGAGAAGGCTTTACTGATATAGTGAAAGAAGCTTGGGCCAAATCTTTCTCAGGGTCCTCAAGTTTTGTTTGGGAGCAAAAACTTAAGGCCACTAAACTTGCTCTAAAGGATTGGATTAGGAAACCAGTCCCTACCCCAACCAGCTTAAGAAAAGAAGCAGTGCATACCCTGGAGAACCTGCAAGCAGACATGGAAAGCAATGAGGTAACTTCGGACCTGTTGGAACAAGAAATAAAGGCCCAATGTGCAACATACCACTCCTTTCGAAAAGAAGAAGAATATTGGAGAAACAAATCCAGAAGTTTGTGGCTAAAAGCAGGTGGTCGGAACACCTCTTTCTTCCACAGAAAATATAGAGCGAGGTTGTCCAGAAATCATATCTCAGAAATAAAAACAGCTGAGGGCTTTGTCAGCAAAGGTTTCGCTCAAGTCAAAGCTGCTGCTAACAGGCATTTCAGGAATTTATACAGTGAGGGACCTCAGATCTTCGAGGAGGAAACAGTCGACTTTCTTTATAACATTCCACATCTTATCCGACCTGAAGATAATGCTGCTTTGTCCAGCGAGATGACTGAGGAGGAAATCATCAAGGTTATCTGGTCCATGGAATCGGACAAGGCTCTGGGCCCAGACGGATTCACTATACATTTCTACAAATCTTGCTGGTATATCATTAAAACTGATCTCCAAAAAATGATAAAGGGGTTCATGAAAAAAGCTAAGATCGGTGGAGGAACCAACTCCACTTATCTAGCCTTAATTCCCAAAGAATCCAATCCTGAAACATTTGCAAGGTTCAGACCTATCTCGCTTTGTAACGCATCTTATAAAATTCTGGCCAAACTTCTTGCAAACAGGATCAAGCCTCTGCTCAAAAGGCTGATCTCCAGCCCCCATGGATGTTTTGTGGAGGGCAGGCATATCCTCGACAATGTCATTCAAGTACAGGAGACTATCCACTCCAGCAAGCAGTGAAAAGAGAAAGGTATGTTGATAAAATTAGATATGGCAAACGCGTTTGACATAGTTAACCGATCTTTCCTCATTAAAGTTCTCCTCTCCTTCGGTTTCTCTCCTCACTTTGTCCAACTTATAAATGCCTACATCGACAATCCGTGGATCGCCCCCCTTGTCAATGGTCGCCCTTCAAGCTTCTTCCAAGCTCAGAGAGGCATCAGGCAGGGATTCCCTCTCTCTCCCTTTCTGTATATCTTAATGGCCAATTCCCTCAGTAGAAAAATCACAGCGGAAAGATTTGTTGGTTCCCTTCCAGGTTTGAAACCCACAGCTGGTGTTGATCCTCTGAAGCATGCGCTCTTTGCAGATGATTCTCTGCTCCTTGGAGGGGCGGCTACCAGAATAGCCAAAGCCTTCGACACAGTCCTAAAAAGCTATTGTAGAGTTTCTGGTGCTCTGGTCAATGAGAGTAAGAGTGAAATCTACAGCTGGAACATCGATCAAGAAGAGCTCATAAGCATCTCGAATATCCTTGGGTTTAGAGGGCATGCCCATTGGGATCGAATCAAATATCTTGGACTCCCCATTACAAACGGACCAAACAGGAGGTCGCTCTGGACTGATATCATATGCAAAATCAAAGCAAAAATATCTTCTTGGGGTGGCTTTTGGCTAACCAAAGGAGGCAAAGTAATTTTAATAAAGTCTTTGTTGTCTGCGCTCCCAATTTATCAAGCTGCTTTCTTATTAGCTCCCAGAAACGTTATGGATCAGATATTGAAATTGTTAAGAGGTTTTTTATGGCAGGGAGGGAAAGGCAATGAAAGGAAATTGCACCTTGCTAACTAGGATCTGGTTAAAAGACCGACAGCTGAGGGTGGCCTCCAAATCCGCGATCCCTCCCTCGTTAACCTGGCGTTGGGAGGAAAGCTCCTGTGGAAATTGGCTCATGAGCCCAATCTCCCGATCTGCACTACTTTGCTGTCCAAATATGCTCACAATCTATCATTCATAAACATGCATTTCGATCCCCCAGTCAACAGTACGCAGGTTTGGAATCTCTGTTGCAAAAGTAGTTCCTTCTTCAAAAAATCATTGTACAGAGTGTCGGGTAACGGCAAGCGTACCAATCTGTGGTATGATCGTATCATGGGGCATGACCCCTTGGAGGTGAATGAGGACATTTCGGATCTCAGAGACTGGTTGATCCGTGCTGGTATCAATAACTTATATGACCTCTTTGTTTGGGATCATCGTGGAGAATGGGCCAGATGGGACTTCCAAGGCGTCCCTGACCGGTTAACGCCCCAAAAAACTCTGCTCATAGAGCTGTTGGAAGACTCCACTCCTGAAAATCGATACATGAGAGACAGTTGGGCTTGGGGACAAACTGGCAAGTACTCCACAGTAGCAGGTTACAAAGTTCTACAGGACACAAAGATCAGCAGCCACACTCCGGCCTTTTGGAAACGAGTATGGGACAACCTAGCCTTCCCAAAAGTGAATTTTTTTTTATGGACTCTGGTCCACAACAAACTACTAACAGGAGACAATTTAGAGAAAAGGAACATTGCAGGGCCTCATAGGTGTGAGCTATGTAGAAACAACCTTGAAACTGCCCAACATTTATTCTTGGATTGCATTTATGCTAAGAAAGTATGGGAACTTACTCTCTTGGAACTTCAGACCTCCGCTTTTCCTCAGAGTACAGTGGCTGATCTGTTTGCCTCTTGGAACAATTACTACCCTCACAACATTCCCATCAAGTCTTTCTGGCTCAAAGTTTGGACAGTTATTTCCAAATTTGTTTGCTGGTAGCTCTGGCTGGCACGTAATGACCAGATCTTCAATGGATTTCGACACTCCCCTCCTCAGGTTGCAGCTAAAGCTAAAGCCTTTCTCTTGGAAGCTGCTCAACAACAGTTTTTTAAAGAAGATCCATTGCTTATGCCTGAAGAAAGGAGATGGTTCCAATCCCTTGAGCCTTCTCCTCGAAAGTTCCTTCTCTCTCCCCAAACTGCAAACCCGGAATGGTGCAAAAGAGACCCTGAGAAATCTTTCATAAGTTGGTGGAGGTCCAAAAATCTAACCACAATCTTCTTCGATGGAGCCTCCAAAGGAAACCCCGGAACTGCCGGTGCTGGTGGGGTCATTTACTCTCCGACAGGGAGTTCAAGAGATTGCTTTTGCTGGGGATTAGGCCAGAAAACCAACAACCAAGCAGAGTTATTTGGTCTTCTCAAATCTTGCCTCATATCAAGAGATAAGGGAGTCAAAGATCTCCAAGTGTTCGGAGATTCTGAGATTCTAATTAAAAAATTAAATTCGGAGGATCTCTTTAGCAACACTAGTCTTAACAAAATTCTGGGCAGATTGAAAAGAGTTCTTCAAGACTTCACCTCTTACAAGTTCTATCATATCCTCAGAAACCTGAATGGCGAGGCGGATCATATGGCAAACAAAGGATGCGTACTCATGAAAGGGTAGCTAATTATAAACGACGAAAGTTCCTTTCAAACTCCCTGAAAATGATGCAATCTTTAAGCTAAATTTGTTGAATGTCTTCTTTGTAATTGGGGCTGCCTCGGCAAAGACCCCTCCTATCTTTTTCAAATAAATAAAATTTCATATCCGTTACAGTTAAAAAAAAAAATTTAAATCATTTGACGGTTTACATATTATGACATGGAAATTAGATGAAATTGCGGCAATTTTTAGGATGAAATTTCCTCTAATTTATATCACCATCATCACTATTTCACTAAATGGGCCGAGGCGATGTCACATATATAGCTTAGGTATCAACAAGGTACAATGTATTTAATCATGTCATAGCTTGGTTTGGTGTCCCGAAAGTGATTTTCATTGATCATGGCTCTCATTTTCGCAACCATATGATGACATACCTTACTGCTCAGTTGAGGTTACATCACGATAGCTCCACCCCTTATTATCCACAAGGCCAATGGCCAAGTTGAAGATGCTAAAACACACTCTTCTAGACTTGCGCACCAAACAAATTGTGATCCTATGCTTGAAACTAAATTGAAGGGAAAATCAGAGATGCAAAGATGACCAAAGAATACAAAAATTCACTTTGAAACAAGACAAGAACAATGCGAAAAAGGTTGTTTGAAATGGCGAAGAATTCCCAAACTTACAAATAAATCAAAGAGATGAAAAATATTTGCTCAAAGAAGATAGGTAAGTCAAACACACAAGGATATCATCGAGATATCGCGTACTCCCTTCAAAGGCCAGGACACACACTAGAGAATCGAAGGGAAATTGAAATTTTCCTACAATGATCAACTTTGTGTTGGAGTGTATGGGTACCGAAGGAAAATCACACATTGTAGTATGAGGAATGGTGTTATCGTTGATACCGTGATATAAAATATACTCTAAAAACACGAGTTGAATTTGAATAACATCTATTTTTTTCCATAATAATATTATGACTACTGAAAGAATCCTAAGTTGGCGTAAAGTAAATATTAAAGGTGTTGTGGTAAAACACAACCCCTCCCCCCCAACCCCATTTTTTGACTTGCTCATTTCCAATAATGGAGACCATTTTTATAAAAAAAATTGGCTAAACGCCTTTTAGGATTTTTATTAAGTTAATTATCCTACGATTTTCTTATTTTTTCATTTTCTTTAGGTTCTTGTTTTGATTGCTTGGTTGAAATCGATTTTTATAAGCTTCATGTTGATGCTTGTTACACTTCATTTGGTTAACCAGTTTGTAAATGGCACTCCTTTGAAGTCTAATCAATTATGTTGCCTGGGTTAAAAAATGCGTAAAATGTACAATATTTCATTTTTGTAATTAAATTAGTTCAATAATGCATTTAGTTTAAATATTAACCCCTAGTTAGTTATTACTAACAATTTTTATTTTTACTTATACAGCCAAATCATAAAGCATCGAAATTTCAGTCGTTTATTCCAATTTTCCAATTTTCAAATAAATTACTAATTTCGAAAAAATCCAAAATGTCGAAGTGGCTATAGTTCATTTTTATCAAAATGGATATAGTTTAGATAATAAAATACACTTTAGATAAATTCATAATTTAATTAAACATCATTAAAATGAAACCAAAAAAAAAAAAAAAAAATTAACATTAAATTTTAAATTATTTAAATTAATTATTATATAATTAAATTAATTAAATTAAAAATTAATATAAAAAACAAAGTAAAAAAATTATAATAACACATCGATCGAGCTTATGGGATGCACCCGCTTTAAAACTGGCGACCCTCCCGATGGCCGATTGCAATGCTATAACCTTTGCCTTACTCTTTTTTATTTTCAACTCACTCACACGTGAGTATAAGGGGATTAATATAGTGTTAGTTCAATGTAAGTAGAATGTTAGTTTAATAGTTAGCATACGTTAGTGTTAGTTTAATGTTAGTAGTATTGCTAGGTTTTTAGTTTTTATGTTGGTTAGTGTTAGTTTAATGTTAGTAAAATATTAGTTTAGTATTAGTTTAAAATTAGTTAGTGTTAGTTTAGTTTTAATTTTATAACAGATTTAATATTTATAATTAATTTTAGATTAGTTAAATTAATTAATATGTAGAATCTAATTAATTTAATTAAATCATAATTAATTATTAATTAGATTAATTTGTTTAGTTAATTATATTAGTTAGTTAGATTAATATTAATTTAAATAATTAGTTTAGCTTATAATTAACAATTAAATTAGGATTAATTACTAGATAATTAGAGTCTAATTTAGGATTAAAATTTTAATTAAAATTCTGATTTTTAGCCCAACAACAAAATTTCCAGATTTATATTAGATTTGACTTATCAACTTTGGAGGCTCATAGATTGAGTTTTACTTGGCCAAATGAGGCCCAGGATGGCTCATTAGAAAGAGAAAATCAAGGAAAACATTTCTGAAGAGGTTTCACTAACAGATTTGGTCATTTCTTGGGTCAAAAATCAGGTAGAAAATCAAGCTCTGAATTTCTAAAACAAAATCAATTTTCTGAGTTTTATTTTCTTCATTTTCATTTGCCCAAAGCCTCTTCTAATTGCAAATTCGCTCATCAATGATATCCTTGGCCAATTAAACCATTCCAGGCATAAATAGAGAGCTTATATTTCATTTTTAATTATTTATTCAAATAGAATCTGATTGAATTTGTTTTAATGCCAAAAATGATATTTTGATTTTATTGTTGCATCTTAATTCATTTTGATTTCTTTTTGCTGGAAAAAAAGTAGAAATGATATGGAGAAAAAGATCTCAATCAATGAGAAGGCTTCAACAATTAAAGATTGAAATTTTTGAGCAATTAAAATTGGATTGGGCAGATTTTTCTTCAACAAACTCTCCTCTCAAAACTCTTTTGGAAATATTATAAATGGAGGATTGTAGAATGTGAAAAGGACTTCTCTCCTCTGCAATTCTATACTTCTAAAAGCATTTCTGTAATAGGAATCTAGAGTTGTAGAAGGGAGAAGAGAAAATTTTAGATCTGAACATTATTGAGGGTTTTTCTTTATATCTTGAATTATGTATGATGGGCAGAGTTTGCATTTCTGCAGCTCTAGTTTTGAAAGCAGAAATTCAAGTAATGTAAAGGAGCTGCTCTAAGGTCCTGAATTGCTAATATTTTGGTCTTGGACAATACATTTTTGTACTCCTTTACTATATCATTTTTATAAAGGATCACATCCTGTGATTTCATGGTGAATTATTTTTTAGAGTTACATTTCTATACCTTGAAGATTGTTCTAAGTTAAAGCATAGGATTCCTGTAATTTCATGGTGGATTATTTTTTAGAGTTGCATTTCTGTACCTTGAAGATCGTCCTAACTTAAAGCACAAGATCAGAATATCAAATTACATCAGGAAGATATCAAATGTATCTGGTATTTCTATCGATTTTGTTTTATTTTCTTTATGTGATGAAATATTCTCATTAAAATTTTCTATCGCTTATATATACTTGTTTCTCAAATATTTCTTTATCATATCATTTCTGAAGATAGAGGAATATCATCTTTCATAGTATGTGTAAACGATATAAATTTATGAATGTGATGTGCTATTATAACTCTGTTTAATTTTTTAAATAGAGTTATCATTATATGATACTGCATCTTTCTTTTAAGTAAATAATACATTTTCATGGTTATTTGTTTAATTGAAACAATATTTAAGTCGTGTTCATATTTAATACCCGGGTTAGTTTTAGATTTATTTGCAAGTCATAGATTAAGTTTGCATTTAGATTAACTTCTACATTCTTTGTGTCCTCTTTCTCAAAGAGGCAAATCGTCAGGTTTGTTTAAAGCATTCTAAGTTCAGCCTAAACCAATAACCAAGATTTTGGCTTTCTCTTTTGAGAAGAGAAATTAAAGAATGTATTCAATAACCCAAATCACTTAAGGTTCGAAATTTTGTGGTTCTCTTGCCCGGCATCAACAACAAGAAGAAGTGATTTGATATCCCTGTCTATTGGTAGTTAAAGATACATCATAAACCAATAACGATAGGGAAAAGGTAACTGGACCTAGTTAAACCAGTCGGAGCCAGTATCATAAATGGAAAATGAGCTATATTAAGGTCCGGACCGAGTGGTTATCCCCCAATGTTGTCGCAACGATTTTCGAGGCTTCAACAGGCTGACATGTTATATATATCCATTTCCAAGAAATCATAATCACATTGTTTTTGGACTGAGATTGTGAATCCTTCCAACCATTATCCCACATGAGATATGATATAGAAGCTTGCAATCATAGGTTTTTATAGCTTAACCTGTGTAATGACAGAAAAATATGAAATTCTTGGAACTAAGAACAAAAAAAAAGCACAAAAGAGGTACCAAATCCACTGGCTTGGGCACAAACCCAAGGGTCTCAACCCTCTGAAACTAACTTAGATGTAGCTTAATAACCAACTTCTCATTATCAAAAATTAATAGTCTCATACATCACATAAAATTTAAAAATTATAATGTCAAGTTATGAGCTCAATAGCTACTCCTAGCTAAATCAAAACTTTGAGTCCTAATGAGATTTTCATCTTTTTTATTTATAGAAAAAGGTAGTTGATAACAACTCCCTTGAAAATAGGATTGATTTCCTCCTTGATCTTGGAAATGGTGGATCTGGTCCCTCTTGAGATTCAATTGCACTAGGAGTTACTCGGTTGTCAATGGATTCGAACTGGTGAGAGAGGATCTTGTGATCCCAAGATAATTTAAGGAGTTATGGAGGTGGACAAACCCCCTAAATTCTCTCCTGGTTGTCTCCATCAAGCCCCTGCATAGTAAATTCCTCGAAAATGCTTCTATTTCTTTCAGTTAAACCACTTTAGGCCACATACTATGACAAACACCTTTTACTCTTCTTACTAAGCATAATATAACAAAAAATGTGAATTAATGTGAGAAAACAATAGTTTTAAGGTTGGAAAATCAAATAATGATCTTCAAGATATACTTGTTGATGGGACTCATAAGATAGTATGATTATTTTTTGGTTGAAGAAAATGTACATGAGTATATATGTGGTTGTTATTTTAAATATCGTAATGAGTTTTGTTATAAAGATCCAGTAAAAAATATGATTGTCATGTGTTCAGCGGTTGATACGTTGTAAATACTGCAACGAGTTGGGTTATAACGCTGCATGGGCAGAATTTTTTGTTTTCAACAGTTTTACTAGTCATAGGTGTCACAGAAAATTGAGTACGGTGTTCCCCCAAGGGGGAGGGGTTTGTAACAACCCCTAGTTCATTTTTCATGTAAAAAAATATAATACCAAGGTCATGGAACACACATTCCAAGATGAATGGTGGGAAAAACATCCTAGTGTGTGTCACTATTGGTTTATTATGGCTAAGGTAATTGGAAAATGCACTAGAAAATGCAAAGAGAGGAATTAATTGACATTTATTTGTGAAATAAGGGAAAATAGGAGAAAACAAAGGTAAAGAGACAAAAATTTACATGAGAGGGAAATTGAAGGAAAAATGAAGGAAAAATGAAGGAAAATAGAGGTGTTGTGTTCTATTTATTTCGGTTGAACTAGTTGAGATTAGTTAACTAACTAATCAACTAGATATGAGTGGAGTAAATTAAATAATATTTAATTTACTAAATATTAACTCATTAGTCAACTCAAGAATACTTCAGTTCACTACAGTGCATGATCAGTTCAGTGAAGGCCAGTGAAAGAGATAGATGAAAGGGTAGAGTTAGCTATCAGTTGTAACTATACTGTTGCTATTTGCAACACATAGATAGGTGGAGTAAGCTATGAGTATTGCAAAGTTTAGGCTGGTGGTTTATCTATATAAAGAGGCCATCCCATAGCTTTGAAATACGAAATCAAGGCTGGCTATCAAGTGGCTAAGGATTGGAGCAAGTGATTTGCTAGATCTAGCTTGATAGTGTGTAGCATGGGAGGTAGTGCATGAGAGCTTGTGAAGAGTTTTTGTACTATGATTGTTACATGATTTCTCCATTATAATATACACAATAGCTGCGAGGTTTTCAGCTATAGGCTTTCCCCATACATACTGAGTTAATGTGTGATTGATTTGATGTGAGATTGCTTCTGTTATTTTCCGCATGTGACAATTAATTGTAGAAGAAGGTTATGTGTTATGCATGCAATTCGAAATTGATGTATGATCGGGTTAATCTTCATTGAATAAGTGATTTATTCAGCTAATTTCTACATGGTATCGGAGCGAAGTTAATTGTCGAAGTCTATTACGGTGATTACAAACTTATTTCCTCGGACAGAGTCTGCATGCGGGCCAGGTAGCCTCCGGAATATTCATCCTTCTTTGTAAGGTGAAAGATCTGGTGAATGCCCTTTGCAGTCAATCTCTGATTTGGAAATAATTTGTTTTTCAAGTATAGATCGGAAGCGATAGAGCTTGGAGTTTGGAATTCGAATTTTGCAGAAGGTTGTTTTTCTTGGTGCCGGTGTTGAAGATGTCTTCTTTCAACGGTTTGCGACTCGAATATGCTCTTGAAGGAAGTTCGAATTATGTTGCATGGAAGGATCACATGGAAGCAGTGTTAGAAGATAATGGTCTGAAGGAGTTCGTGGATGCGGATGTCCCAAAGCCCACTGATGCAGCTTTGGTCGATGCATGGCAAAAGAAGATCGCGAAATGTCGAAGGATCCTGTTGGAGGGCGTCAAGGATCATATAGTATCCAGCCTGCATGGAAAGGCTACTCCATATTTAATGTGGAAAGCTTTGACGGATCTATTCCAGAGTAAGAGTGACCAAAGGAAGCTGGCGCTCAAAGATAAGCTCAGGAACATCAAGATGGAGAAAGGCGACAGTATCACCAAATACCTCACGAAGTTCACTCAATGCAGAGATGAGCTGGGAAGTGTGGGGGTGACTGTCGAAGACGAGGACATGGTCGACCTGGCTCTCCTTGGTCTTAGGAAGGCTTGGCACTCATATCAAGATAGTGTCAATGGTCGGGAGAAGCTGCTGGGATGGGAGCGCCTTTGGGCGGATCTCATGCAGGAGGAGATAAGGAGGACTACTCGAGATGGATCTTCATCAAAGGGAGCTGATGAAGAAAACTGCGCTTTGATGTCCAAAGCTAAGAAAGGGAAGGGTAAGAAAACCTCTCATTCTAGAGCTAAGGGCAAGAAGCAGGATATGGCGAAAGTGAAATGTTTTCACTGCCATGATCACGGACATTATGCTACCAATTGTCCAAAGAAGAAGAAGAACAAGCAAGCGGGAAGATCTGCAGATGGAGAAGCTTTGGCTTCACGGTTCGAGCTTGACTTTTCACTGATTGCATGCTTGGTTTCAAGTGTGATGGGATCGGTGTGGTTCTTGGACAGCGGTGCGTCATTTCATATGACGGGAGATCGGGAGTTGTTCTTAGATCTGGAGGACAAAGATTTGGGTATGCACATCGAGATGGGCGATGACGGTAGATACAGTGCGACTGGTATCGGTACCGTATCCTTTCAGAGGGAGTCTGGTAAACCCTTTGTCTTAAAGGATGTCATACATGTACCTGGATTGAAGAAGAACCTGATTTCAGTAGCGATGTTGGAGGATAAGGGTTATGATGTGGTCTTCAGCGAAGGAAAAGCTTTCCTGCGCAGTAAGACTATTGGAGAGACCCGGAAGATAGGGGTTCGAACTCAGAACCTTTATCAGTTGCAGGTAGATGACTGCGCAGCTATGGCATGCAAGGCTGGAGATGTGGTGAGCCGGGATGATGAGGGCGAACTATGGCACAGGAGATTGGACCATCTTCACCATGGAGCTTTGAAGATTCTGCAGCAGATTTCTACTGGACTTCCTAAGGGCACCCTTGCGCAGTCAGATCAGTGCAAGGGGTGTACTTTAGGGAAGTATGTGAAAACCACCTTTCACGAGAAGGATAGTCGCGCCACGACGATCCTTGAGAGAGTTCACACAAACGTGTGTGGTCCTTTCTCAGTTGCTTCGACAGCAAAGCACAAGTATTATGTGATCTTTGTTGATGATTTCTCTCGAAAGTGCTGGATCTTCTTCATGCAGAAGAAGAGCGATACATTCGCGAAGTTATGTGAGTTTAAAGCACTGGTCGAGAAGGAGTCGGGGAAGAAGGTGATTGCTCTAAGGAGTGATAACGGTGGTGAATTCATCTCGGCGGAATTCAAGGAGTTCTGCAGCGCAGAAGGGATTCGGAGAGAGCTCATCGCACCCCATAACCCACAGCAGAACGGGGTGGCTGAGCGGAAGAACAGAACGATCGTGGGTGCTGCACGGGCGATGTTGCATGATCGGGGCCTACCCCTTCACTTGTGGGCTGAGGCATGCAATACAGCAGTGTATGTGCAGAACCGTTGTCCTCACAAGGTTCTTGGCATGAGTACACCAGAGGAGGCTTATTCTGGCAAGAGGCCTGATATTTCCCATTTGCGGATTTTCGGATCTCCTGTGTACATGCATGTGACGAAGGATGCAAGAAGGAAGCTGGATCCAACTGCTGAAGTTGGAATATTTGTGGGGTACACTGATACACCTCACAACTATCGGGTGTATGTGCCAGACAGTCGCAAGACTGTTGTGCGACGGGATATAAAATTTCGGGAGGAGAAAGCCATGCAGTGTTCGCTTGAGAGGGAGCTACACTTGCATGCAGATGAGGAGCTGTTAGTTCCTAAGGAGGAGCTTCCGGATGTGGATCAGCCACAAGAGGAGGTTCGGGAGGTGGAAGAAACCACCCAGGCAGCGCCAACCATCAGAGGGCGCATGCGCACTACAGAAGCTGAGCGACTGGCTCGGGATGCAGAGAAGGTTGTAGGACCACCTACAGCACAGCGCAGACAGAGACAGTCACCGGATCGGTACAATGGATACATGGCTCTTATGAGTCAATGTGTTGTGACAGAGCCATCCTCTTTTGAGGAAGCTATGGAGGAACCCGCATGGGTTGATGCCATGATCGAAGAATATGATTCGATCATCAGGAACAGTGCATGGGAGATTGTCCCAAGACCGGTTGGGAAATCGGTTGTAGGTTCGCGAAGGTGTACATAGAGCAGCCTGAAGGTTTTGAGATCTTCAGCAGTGAGTCGCATGTGTGCCGACTCAAGAGAGCACTGTATGGGCTGAAGCAAGCACCTCGTGCTTGGTACACTCGGATAGACAGCTACTTCACCGGGCTTGGATTCTCCAAGAGTGAGGCGGATCCAAACCTGTACGAGATTGTGGTGGAGGGGAAGCTGTTGATCATCGTACTGTATGTAGATGATCTGATTTTGACTGGCGACGAGCAGTTGATACTTTCATGCAAGGAGGATCTTGCACGAGTGTTTGAGATGAAGGACCTGGGCATCCTTCATTATTTCCTGGGATTGGAGATTTGGCAGCGCAGTGGAGGACTGTTTGTTTCTCGGGGCAAGTATGCCCGGGAGATTCTGGAGAGGTTCAACATGCAAGGCTGCAAGCCTGTTGATACCCCTCTTCCTGGAGGATGGAGGAAGGGAGATGCTACTTCGGAGGAGGTAGTGGATGCCACTGTCTATCGACAGTTGGTGGGGTCGTTGATGTATCTGGTCAATACTCGACCCGATATATGCTATGCAGTTAACCAGCTTTCGCAAGCTATGGTTAAGCCTACCAAGCTCTTTTGGAAGGCGGGCAAGCATGTATTGCGCTATATCAGAGGCACATCGGGATATGGTCTATGGTACAGACCGGAGGATGGAGTGAAGCTTTCTGGTTTCACTGATGCAGATTGGGCAGGGAGCCCAACAGACCGGAAGAGCACTTCTGGAGGAGTTTTCAGCATTGGGTCGACAGCAGTTTCCTGGTACAGCAGGAAGCGGAGATCCGTGGCACTCAGTTCAGCAGAGGCCGAGTACATGGCAGCAAGCTTGGCTGCATGTGAGGCTATTTGGATGAGGAAGATCCTCGCAGGTTTGTTCAGGTTGCATTTGGAGCCTACGGTGATCTACTGTGATAACCAGAGCTGCATCAAGCTCTCGGCTAATCCAGTTTTTCATGATAGGTCCAAACATATCGACATCAGGTACCATCACATCAGAGATTGTGTTCAGCGGAGGATCATGATGCTTTCATATGTTCCCACGGAGGGTCAGGATGCCGACATCCTGACGAAGGCGCTCACCAGGAGCAAGTTCGAATTCCACAGAGGCAGGATAGGGATTGCAGATAATCCATATCTTGCTGAGAGGGAGTGTTGAGAATGCAGCAAGATGATGGAGCTTAGTGAAATGAAATCGCCTTCACTAAGTGGGCCCGCAGGCAAATTCTGGCGCAAAGTCTATTTTTAGACTATGTCTATTTTTAGACATACGGAGCATAATTTGGGAATTCTACTTGGAGATTCTTGATGGATGCGACATGTCGGTAAAAAATAGATGAGACCCTATTTTTTAGGACCCAGGCTATTTTTAGACTGATCTCCTAAAAATATGGAAGTCAAATATTATTTACCCTTAATAATATTTTGACTATAAACAGCAGTTTACTCTCTTGGCGCACTTCAGTTTGAGTCATGGAGGTGACTCATGCAGCTGACACAAGGAATCACGTGGTTCCTAGGGTTTGATGGCATCTTGCATGGTTGGCTTCAGTTAGACTTCAGTGGCAGGAGTTTTGGAGGAGTTAACGGGACAGATAGTGGAGTTGTGTTCTGGTTGTTTTAGTTGAACTAGTTGGGATTAGTTAACTAACTAATCAACTAGATATGAGTGGAGTAAATTAAATAATATTTAATTTACTAAATATTAACTCATTAGTCAACTCAAGAACACTTCAGTTCACTACAGTGCATGATCAGTTCAGTGGAGACCGGTGAAAGAGATAGATGAAAGGGTAGAGTTAGCTATCAGTTGTAACTATACTGTTGCTATTTGCAACACATAGATAGGTGGAGTAAGCTATGAGTATTGCAAAGTTTAGGCTGGTGGTTTATCTATATAAGGAGGCCATCACCTAGCATTAAAATATGAAATCAAGGTTGGCTATCAAGTGGCTAAGGATTGGAGCAAGTGATTTGCTAGATCTAGCTTGATAGTGTGTAGCATGGGAGGTAGTGCATGAGAGCTTATGAAGAGTTTTTGTACTATGATTGTTACATGATTTCTCCATTATAATATACACAATAGGTGCGGGGTTTTCAGCTATAGGCTTTCCCCATACATACTGAGTTAATGTGTGATTGATTTGATGTGAGATTGCTTCTATTATTTCCGCATGTGACAATTAATTGTAGAAGAAGGTTATGTGTTATGCATGCAATTCGAAATTGATGTATGATCGGGTTAATCTTCATTGAATAAGTGATTTATTGACTAATTTCTACAACTTCTTTTGCTTGTAAAATAGAGAAATTACAATAGTAAAAAATGAGTTCGTTGTTTCTTCTCTGATACTCTTTGACCCTTCTTTATCCGGATACACTTTTAACTGATATATTAACCTTTTAACAACTATAAAAGGAATTTTCATTGTGGTATAAAAATCAGTTCACTGTCATATCATCTTTCTGTCATACTAGATTTCCCTTTTACCTTTTTACTGTTATAAAAGAGACTCATCAAAAGTAAAAAATCAAAATCAAATAAGCTTTTTATTCTTTTCTTCTCGGTTTGACTTCTTTATCTATACTTTCCTTCATTGTTCTGCTTCTATGCGGCTATAACATATCTGTAAGCTCTTGCCACTGTTTTGCATCAAGTATCTTCATGTTTTTCAACTTTCTGTAGCTTTCATCTACATCAGTGTACTTTGCAAAATTTGGTTTGACAATGAAAATATGTTTAATCTCATTTTGCAGAAAAAATAAGTCTTCAAAGTATTGTAGAATAACTTTGCCAGTGGGGGAACCTTGTGGTAGAGGCTTGTTCACTTGTTCTTTAGCATGGTCCCTTATCTTCTTATCATAGTCTGTTTGGACCAACAATTTCTCATTAAAGCCATGTATATCTGGGAGGCCAGCTTTCCTCAACATTGTATACTTTGTCAAAAACTTTGTTATTGATAAGTTCATGGCCTCACACTTTTCCTCCAAATATTTCATTATGTTCCTTTTTGTTAGGACTTTCTTGATCTAAAGTATTGTTTCTGTCATATCCTGTATTTTTAGCTCCTCAAGTTCCACTCTGTTTTTACTGTTTAAGAATGTAATAAGCTATAAAGCTTGAGATAGCTTATTTGCAAGTTCTTCCTTTGTCCTTTGAATCTCTACCTGTGCTGCTAGAAGTAAATCTCTTTGCTCATATATAATTTGAATTGAAGGCCATTGGAGATGCATGCCTTCAATTATTTTGGTCCAAAGGTAGTTTTTTATATAGGACACCTGTTCACTAAAGTTCACTTCCTTTTGCAAAATCTGTACCTATTCTTCAAGTCTATTTTCCCTTTGTTCATGTCCCTTTGATGTAATCAATGCATTCCTATTGGATGATTCAAGAGTTTGAATGGTCTTTTTCAAATTGTTTATCTCATTATTTTTTTAGGGACATCTCCTCCATGGCTTTTACTATATCTGTTGCTTCACCTGCTTGTTGTACCTGTGTAGAGGATGATCATGTGGCTGAAGTATCAATAGATTGCAGTGACACTGCAGTTGCTAGTGGCACTTTTGGTGCTAAGTGTTCTGCCAATGTAGATGGGACAGTAGTGCTAACAGTAGGTATAACTGTGGGAATAGAAGGCATTAGTTTCTTTCCAACTTCTTTCTTTCATGAGGATATACATTCACACGCATTTTTTGGTCTTCAAACCTATTATTATTAGATGAACCCAAGTACACCATGTAAAGCGAATTTACCCCAGTAAAATTGCTTTCACCACATAAAATAACTTATTTGGTCATATTTAACCCAAAACAAAGCAATTAATTAAATAAATATTTATTTATTTAATTATTTCCCTAAGAACAAGATTATTTAAATCATTATTTAAATAATATTCTTAGTTAAATTTGACTAAATCATCATAAATAACCAAATAAACCATTATTTTAATTCATCATTCCCCTAAAATGATAAATAAATCATTTAATTATTTATTGTTATAAATAAAAGTCAAGCCCAAGTCAAGAATCTTTTCCCTCCGACAAATATAATAAAATGTTCTAAAGGTGCTTCTAGAATTCGATTAATAATATTTTATTCACCGAGTTCTAGACGCCCCAATATTTTGTTATAAATAGGGGGGTTTTCCCCATTCATTAGTCACCTTCATTGCATTAGATCACTCTGGATCTATTCTTGGTCACCATTTTCCATTTTGCTTTGTGAACTCCCATTGAGTTCTATGTTTGCTTTTCTACACCACTAAGAGAGAGGAATGCTAGATCTGAAACACTAAGGACTTCCAAGAACCCATCCCACTGAGGAGAACCGGAAAACACCTTTCTTGTTTTCCTCTCAGGTGCCCCATTCTTTAATATAATACAAAATTATTTTATAAACATTGTTTCTTGTCTTGTCCATTGAATGTATGGAGCCATGTTATATTTTATCTGCTTAATATCTTCTATGCTTAGATCTGAATTTGTGCAGCAAACTTAAAGATATTTTGCAGCCATAATCGATGTTAGGGCTATTTGTTATGCGTAGCTAAAGTGATCTTTTACGACGAAAGATTCATACTAACAATATTCCACATGATTTTCCATATCCTGACTCTGAGCAACAATCTTAATAGTAATTTCATCATTTCATCCTTTCGATTGTTCTTGAATTATTTCTTTGTTTGTGACGTTCGCTTTGAGGAAGTTTTAATTGCTTCCTGCATCAATATCACTGTTCTTATGTTTAATAAATTTTTGAGCAACTCCGTATTTGATGGATCCACCCCTATTTCTAGGACTAGATCTTCTAAGAACTTAACCTTGTAGGGGCTCTTTTTGCATGTGCAAAGAAGCTTGTCTGGGCCTTCATCCGATCTTGTGTTGGAAGACCGTATTTTGTAAATTCAAAGTACTCATGGTTTTAGTCACAAATTTGGAATAAAGCATTTCCGTATGTATGTCCTGAAACTTGACTTGACTCAAGCTCATGATGCTTCGGATCAACTTCCAATTATGGGTTACCGTGTAATATGACACCGTTTTCTGGGATCCGGAACTCGATGAAGAAAGTGACATGATCATTTTATTAGTTGAATAATAAAAAAGTGCTTAACATGTCCTTATCGCTGTTTTTCTTTGAGAAATTGAGAGCAAATTTCCCTTTAATTTCTCATTTTCCTTCCTTAACCTGTTTTTTCTGTACCTTTATTTTACATCAGAATCTCTCCCTCTTATGTTTTAGAAGAAGAGGGAATTTCCAAACTAGCTCGCTTTTCAATCATTTTGCCACTCGTTCATTTCCAGCCGCAACCCTGTTTCTTTTTCTATCTCTGTTAATGTCTCATTTATTATTACCCGTGGCTTCCATTTGGTCGAATCGATCTTTATTCATTTCTCGATCATTGAATCATTTATTTCAATGGCCTTTTCCTTTTCAGCAACAGTAATCTTCATGTTGGCTATTTTGTTGTAAATTATTTTAAACTTATTTCCGTAATAATTGTTGAGCCGAACAACCTTCATCATCCCTTGATCTTTTGTTTGAAACTTCCTGACCGTTTGCAACTATCATAGCCTATGAATTGTCTCGATTTTTTTACTATTTCGTATTACTAGTAGGGAATTACCAAATGTGCTTTCCATCCATTGTATTTGATTGGAAAATCAATATCTGGCTTTGACTCATGTATAAAAACGGCAAACTTATTTTTAATCCTTACACTATTCAAAGACCTTGGAGTCATAATTCCACCCAAACTTTCTTGAAATTGATATTCCGATAATCTTTTGGGATATTTCTTTCATTCTCCCTATTGTTTACTATGAAAGGCCAATTGGTTCTTCAACTTAAACTATGTCTTTTTTGGATGCCATAAAATGGATAGCATCAACATTCAACACCGCTTCGAATACTCCAAAGCAAAGACCTAATAGTAAAAAAATGAAAATTTATATGTCAATGGATCCAAAGATTCTTAACTCGGCGTGCTTCCTCATATAAGTACCAACTCGTTTTACATTCTTCTCGATAGCTTGTAATATTCTTTTCATCTCCTCACTTACTCTTGGTTGTTTTGATTTTTTGTAGCAACTTCATAGCTTGTTTGATAAATAAATTTTTGAAATCTATATAATCGTATTCATTTCCTTCCTTTTCAACAATGATGTCTAAAAGATAATTACAGAGGCTAGCCTTCTACATTAATTTTGCAATGTTAGGAAGCACCTGCTTATAAAATAGGAACAATTGGAATAACAGGAGGAATACCTAAACACCCCTTCAAAGGTAATTTAGCCAATCGATGGTGTATGGAATCGCAATAAATCGAGAATCAAAGATGACAGTAGGAGGTCGATCAGAGACATGGTGGATAAGAATTCAACATGGACTCATCACCGAAATATCTCTAAGATAAAGGACAACATTGAAATAATATGTCTAGAACCTTCGGGAACTTGGAAGTGGAACATGGAGGATTCAACTTTGGGATCTCCATGGGTCGGGCATGAAGTTCTAGGAAATCATGAATCTTAGGGAAATTCTATCCCCAAATATAATGTGAGTTAGGGCTTCAATGGATACTGGGAGTGGGTTCTCATAGGGTCAATTGTAATCAACATTTCATTAATTGACCTTAAATAGTAACAGAAAAGAGGATTTCCCTAATACTATTTATAATGTGATCTTTGATCTCAGACACAATTCCTTTCGGCATAATCTTACCGTAAGTCCTCGCCCAGATGTGTCAACGTAGACTATATATTTAGGCAAGTTTGTATCCCGTAGAGGTTTTCTTTCTTCTTTCTAAAATCATGACACCAATTATGTACTTCAAAGAATAAATTCTACTAGAGGATCTACAATTTTATAATCCAAGTCAACTAGAGGGATAATTTCTTCGCTAGATACCGGAGGTTGAAGAGGATATACAAAGTGATGTACGACCCATAGCAAGAATAAATAGGCAGAATTTGAAATTTGCTGTGTCAATCTTAGGAGGTTTTGACCTCTTAGGATTGGATGTGTTTTGATCCTCCAAACTTTGGTGTAAGTTGCTTTTTTGTCATTTTGAATTAACTAAGGCAGCTTACATCAAGCTGGCAGAGTTAAATTTGTAAAACAGAGGGAAATTTAAGCAAATCATTGAAAATTTAGGAACGATTCGAGGAATAGCTTAACATAAAATGTAGGCTTTTAAATGGATAGGACCCAAAAGGGATTTTTAGTATTTCGATTCAAAAATCTTTCAAGCCGTAACATTTATAGGAATTAAAAACTATGATCTAAATGTAAAAAGAGGCTTTTTGAGATAATAACAATTGGGAAATTTTTGACAAAATTTTGCCTCGATTTTGAGCGTTTTACAATTTGTATAACTAATTTCTCTTTTTGTGTATTTTAGTGGTATGACTTTCAATTTTTGACTATGATTAAATAGTCGTAAGAACACTCGAACCGCAGTATTTTGTCAGCGTATTGTTGAAGATGCTTCCGTTGAATTCTGACCGTTGATTTATTGGAGCGAGAAAGCCTTTCGGTCTTAAAATAGTGGTTTGCTTTAAATCGAATTTTCACAAAGGAAATAAACAAACAGAGGTTTTAAAATGCAACAAAGTTGAAGCAGGTTTGTAGAGTCTGTTGATCACTGAGTAGTAATAATAATAAGATTAGATAAACAAAGGTTTTAATCTTTATGTATAAAACCTTTTAAAAATGTAATAAATGCAAGCTAAATTTGAGTAGCGGATATTATTTTTGTTTTCGATTGCGAAACCGTGTTGTTTTCAGATTGATCTTTGTATGGTTTTCCCTAACCATCCATGAGGTAACGAAAACTGCACAAGTTAAGAGGGTGAATAGTAAAACCACTTATTTCGTTCTTTAAATGCGCACATTATTTCACGATATTGATCCTTCCGCACCCACAGCTATTGGGAAGGGGAGTTGAATACCGATATTTTTAAGATGCATAAGTTATGGTGGGGGGCCGTAGCACTGGTAACGTGTTTCCGAGGATTGATATGTAATAAACTTTCTACATCACGATACTATAAATCCGTGTTTTATAAACTAAAAGGATTATATATATGTGGGGCTAATAAATAAAGGTTAAAGGAGAGTTATATGAATGTATGTATATAAAAGAGTTTATATACAGGTGAGCGATCGATTAATATATTCTGTATAGTTAACCGATATTTATTTCGTTGATAGTATATATTTTATATAACGGGGAAAGTAGTAAGTACGATACTTTAACCTCGTAGTTAAGTTCGTAAGAAGGATGGGTAAATATTATAAAGGCGTAGGGGTGATGAACCCTAATAAATTTATATAAATGATATATGAACGTTCGTTTTATAAAATACATAATACATGTATAAAAAAGGCTAATTTTTGGGCTTTTTAGTTTTAGATTATATAATTTTAATTTTTGGGTTGGTCCAAAACTACATGGTTTTGATATTTGAATATTGATAGTTTGAAAAGCAAAGGATATTTTTGGACTATTTCATTACGTGGGAAATTACTTTGCAAAAAAGTTTATAGTAGTGGGTTTTAGTGGATAATAAAATACATGATCAAAGAGTAATAATAGACAAGGACTTTTATAGGGACTTGTTAGAGTAACTAAAAGTTAACATGAAAAGGACAATTTGAAAACAAATAACACTATACAATTCACAAAGTGCAGATAATATATTGCTAAAAAGCTTTAATCATTTATGAATGAATGATTTTCCACCTTAGAAATATAATATTTATAGAGGGTTTTTTACACAGTGAACAATAATTGAATTTGTATTTTTTCATTATGAAATAAAGTTTACTTATGAATTTTGAAGTGTAAATGGATGAATGAAATAATTGAGATGAATAATCAGGATTATAGAATTAAATACTTTTAACTTAACAATTATTGAGCCTTAAACTGTCCTACGAAGTCAAAAGAAATGCTCGAGCCTCTTTGACCTAAATTTTAGAATGTGACATAACTCATAGTAGCTAAAACGTAATAGTTGCCCGATGAAAAATATATACAATGAGTTTACTTTATACCTACCCAACTTTAATTCAATATTTTTTCTTCCATTTTTACAGTGCATTTTAGCTAGCAACTCGTAAATATTTTATTCTTTTTTGAAAGCAAATAAAACTATCTAAATCTACCTTATATCATCTCAGAGGCTCGTATTAAATTGATGAACCTCTTTATTCTCTACCTATCTACTAATTAGTCAATATTAAATTGGTTCGACTAATCTTTATTCACTATTCTATAACAATAAAATTTGAAACATGACAAGTCAAGATTAAGTAAACAATTTGTCATGATTATAGCATTTATTGACACTCTGGCCATAATCACTGCGTAAAAGTAGTGGCATTTGACCTGTAACACTTTCACGTTTTATTTTCTTTTTTCTCTGGGGGTAATATTATTTTTTCTAAGTCCTTTGATCTTTCTTTAGGACTTTTACCCTCTTTATTTTCTATATATATATATATTTACAAAATATGGGGAAAACAACTGCGTAAAGCAAGGTATGTACATATTTTTACAATAATATCATAAGTCAATTCCAAATTATGAATCTTATACTTATAGGACCCTAACAACGGCTTTACATGAAGATGCATTTCCCTAGTAAAAGCCACGAAGAAATCGTAAGATCAGTAGCCTTCTATTTTGATCATGATGATTCCGTAAATTTTTCTTGACTTTCGTAAAAACTCATACTTGTGACATTTTACTTTTCTAAGTGTGTCCTTAGGCCTTCTACCTCGGGCTTCAACCATAGAAAGAAAATATCCAATCCAATCTACACACTTGCAATGAATATTTACAATGATATAAAAGGAAATTAGGATTAACCATTAGTTAACCCGCAGGAATAGTAGTGTTTGAGCATTCTACCATTCACCGGTCCTTCGGGAACGTCGCCTCCATCCAATTTTTTCCGATGAAAATGCATTGTTACCTCCGTACCTCCATAAATAACACAAGGACCTTTTCCATAGAAAGCTCAAATCCTTGTATGTTTTCCTTTTTCTTCTCTCTTGGAGTCCCATTTTAACACTTTACTTCCATGGCAAAGTCATCTTCTCTTTAGTTCTTTTATCAAAGATTTTCTTTATTTCTGTATCTTGAATGACCTGAGATTTTTCTCATATACTTCTTCCCTTGTCACAGTATGAACAGTCTAATTTATCCTTCTCGTATACCATTGAGCTCTACTTTTGATTTCCTGACAATTTTCATAACTAGAACAATCGAAAGATGATAAACTCGTATCCATCCCAGACAATCCGGGTAAGGAGATGTCCTAATTGACTTCGGGTAGTAATTCTATCTCGCCTACAAGGTACAGAATAACTTTTTATTCCATGTTTTCTTATTTTCTTCAAATATTTTTCGATGATACTCTCCACAAGGCATTTATTGAAGATTCAGCCTAGGTCATTACCTTGGAGGGTAATAAGCAAGAGAGTGAAGCCCAAGGTGAAGTGATACTCGACAAAAAGGAAATCATTTTCTTAGATTTAAATGCAACAGCATTATCAAGAATAATTTTCTATGGGCATCCAAATTTAGATAAAATATTGTTTTCTAGGAAAGACATAATGACCGAGCCGCGGGTTTGCCTAGTTGGAATGGCTTCAATCCACTTGGTGAAATAATCAGAGCAAACAATATCCATTTGTGTTGGCCGTAGGATGGAGGGTGAATTTATCCAATGAAGTTCAAAACCCCATTGTTGAAAAGGCATCTCAAGAGAAATTGGTTTGGAGTGGTAAAGGCAATACTTTTTTCTCTGTAAAATCTCGACATTTGTGACATGAAGTAATAAATTTTTTCACATCAGCAACAAGGTAGGCTAACAGAAACCAGCCCTAGGAATCTTATTTGTTGTACTTTTCCAATATAAGTGTCCCTCCACAATCACCTACATGAAAATTTAATTTTGCCAAATTTTCCGATTTCAGAAAACAATTCAAATAGGCAATCCCACTTTCGTCTTTTCCATTGAAAGTATTTTATCTAGAATACAATATCTCATTGCTTTACCTTCACGTAACTTAGCTTTGTTCTAGTTAATCTAGGAGGAGCTCAGAATTTGTGGGCACAAAGATAGTATCCTAGGCTCATGGTGAGTCTAGAAAGGCTTCACCGATCGATGGAGTCGTCATCTCTTCCCGGTCATCAACTCCGGGCAATAATCCGGTATATCTAAAGTATTACAATTGGATTTAGCCATTAACTTAGCTAAACCTTGTCCTTTTATGAGCTTGGTTGGTTTAATTCTATGTCAGTATTCAAGGATAGTAACCACTTTCCTCTTCTTCCATCCCCTCCATCCTCGTGTAAGAACATCTTCGACTATAGTATTGGGGACATAGGCAATAATGTGGGAGTAACAATGTACACTTGAAATCTTTTATGGTTTAACCAAGGCTAAGCTTTTTCCATATGTTATATCTCAAAGGTGCAACTCTGATGGGTTTTTACCGAAAATGCTATGGGTCGTTCAAAACCTTTTGGTCATTTTTCTTCCAGTAGAACTGCAGCCTATGGTATGTTCTCGAGGCAAATGAAAAGATTATGAAATCTTTTCGAAGTTTGGGGCTGACTAAGACTGGTGTTTTTGTTAAAGGCTTAATAGATTCGAATGATCGTTTTGCTTCAACTTTTCCATTTTAAAAAGAGTCATTTTTTAACATGTTATTCAATTTTCGATGATTTTCGTTAGATTAGAAATAAATCTTCTTAAAAAAGTTAATTTTACCTAAAAATGCTTGTAACTCCTTAATGTTCCTAGGTGGGTTGAATTTGCAATATGGCTTCTATCTCATCGTATTTATCCTATCACCTTCCTTGGAAATTATGTGTCCTAATAATTTCATTTTCTTCAAGTCCAAAAATAATCTTTTTGGGGTTTAAGGATATACCATATTTTTCTATATTTAATGAATACCGTCTCAAGTGATCTAAATTTTCATTATCGTATTTAGAAAACACATGAATATCATCTAATTAAATAACCAAAAAGTCATGGATTTTCTTTAAAAGGCTATGTCCATAGCCCTTGAAAAGTAGCTCCAACATTCATCAAACCAAAAGGCATTTTTCACATACATGAAAGTGCCCCAAGGAGTGGTAAAAGTTGTTTTAGGTTGATCTTCTTGTTGAACTAGTATCCGGTTATGATCTCTGAGAAACCATCTAATAAAGTGTATCCTAGAAGATTCAACTACTCCCTTGTAAAATATGATCCATATTTGCAAAGGGTAATTGTCTTTCAATGATACTTTATTGAGATTTCTAAAATCTACACATAATTTGATTTTCACCGCCTTTCTTCCTTGCATTTGTTAGGAAACCCAATCAGAATATCTCGATTGGCAATGATTTGGGCACTACACATGTGTTTAACTTCTTTTTCAATCAATGTACAGGATAGGATTAATCCTCTTCAATTCTTGTCTAAATGGCTTCTTATTATCTTTTATAGGAATCTTGTGTTGAACGTATGTTGGTGTCATATGCTTTTAAATTTCATAACTCCATGCAAACACATCTTGGTATTCCTTTAAAAGTTCAATATATTTTTATTTTTCTTGAGGGGGGTAAAATTTTGACAATTTAATCATTTTTGGTTGTGTGTCTATCACAATATTACATTCTTCTCTATGCTTCGTACTCTGGACCTGGGTTCCATTATAGCATTTTTGGGCACATCAATGGAATCAAACAAGTCTTCCAAAGGAGTTAAACCCTTAGGTGCAAAAAGTTATCCTTCTGAATCTAGCATTTCAATTTCATTCACCTATTTCCCTTCATTCTCCTTTCTAAGTATCTGCGTTTATTTATAAATACAAAGGTTTGCAAGTTTGTGTGCATCATGTTATTTATTTTACCATTAACATTCAACGATGTTATTTTCCTAATCTAAATTACCATCAAGAATTATAATAATTTGAAATTCATCCTCGACTATTCAAAAAATGGTAAATTTGTTCATCTTCAAGAAAATCTTCTGAATATTTAATATTATCAAGGACAATGGGTCTATTTAACTTAACGTATATATCTATGTGTTGGTTGAAAAGGTAAGTTACATAAAGCAGCAAAATTTGGTTAGACAATGTGCTTACAAATTTGTTTTCTTTGGAATAGTAGCAAACTTACATTCTAGTAAATCATCACATAACTAACTACGATTTCATATCCCTGGATAATCTAGGATTATGAACTGCATAATCTCTGTTTACCTTGCCAATGATTAACCTTAATCTCTCTACAATCAAAAATTTTGACTTCTAAATTTCGATGACTTGAAGGCCCAAGACAAGTGCCTATACTCTTCCATGTTGTTGGTGCATTTAACTGAGTCTAAAGGCATGTCCTTCCAAATGACTCTGTCCACCCTTTGTGATCCACACCCGCCAACTCCCCGACTTGTTGACAAACGCATCAAAGTTCAAATGCCAAAGGGCTTGATGAAAATATTATCATTGTTTGGTTTAGGACGATGTCAATTAATCCGCCTTGGATCTCATTATCCGAGTTTCACAAATGAAAGAATCTAGACCGCCTGAAGTTGAGTAAATTGGTACCGATTGATCTTCAAAGACCACTAACCATGTATTTCATTAGGAGTTTCTTCCGTAAAGTTTCTGTTGTCCAAACATTGTTATGGTGGCATAGCCTGCGTCTAATCGTAGAGATCCCCGCAACTTAGCTCCCCATGAGCTAGAAAGAAGCATACCAGCATTTTTATGGGATAATATCTATTACAATATCCACGACCATATTTTTACTGGTGGATATTGAATTAAATTGACACATAAGTCTTTTATCAATCCTATGCATTTGACCTTGCTTAACCTAAATAGAGAATAAATTTTTGTAAGGTCTTGTTATTTTCTAAATTGTGAGTTTCCATAATAGCTTTTGGCATTAAGTTGCGAGAAGCTCCCTAATCTAACATTGTATTATATAGAATTTGACCAGAATAGTAAGACTTATATAGAAGGAGGAATTGATCTGATCCGAATGTTTAGCATTAACACTGTGCACAAAAATTAATTCAAAGTTGATCATCATTTAAATTTACAGAATCTTCGACCAATATTCATATTCGAAGTTTCAAGAATTGTTGTCTTATACAAATCATTCTTTACCAATTCTCAATAAAGGAATTGGTATCTTTAACTTTTCTATTTTAGTTTGAATGTTAAATGTTATTGAGATTTACTAATCTGAATTATTTCATCTTTTGTTACGTGCTTATCTTGGTGGGTTTTTTAGGTATTTCATAGTATACTCTTATCTTGAGTTGTCTCTTTGTTTTTCATGGTTTGAGCCACTCTTGTTGTCTTTAATTCTTTCTTTGTGGGATGGTATCCACAAGTAAAGTAGTGAGACTTCGTACTCTTGAACTTTCGAAAGAAGATTTATCGTTAATGGGAAGTGGAATTTTTAGAATCAAATAGGATTCTTCTTGGGACTGTGAATTGTTGATTTCTTTGGTTGAATTAGGGCTTTACAGTTTTCATTGTGGTCATCAGTGATTGGGCCAGCTTCTTCTGAGGCTGCCTAATGCAACTTTGGACTTGGTCCTTTTCAGATTGGGAAGATTGAATTTTCTTTTTTCCTTCCAGAGAATCTGTAAATCCCGGTTTTTTGTGCTTCTATTCTTTTTAGTTTGATTTTTAGAGTTGTTTTTGTAGAAGGTTCAATGTTTTTTCTGTTTCTAACGTTATACCTGACCGTGAATTTCGTTAATGGCGAAGTCATAACCTTGTTTAAAATCAAATGATTCACTAGATTCTACTTTAGAGTTGTTGAAGCTCAAAAAGTTCTCGATCCTCCTCAAAGCGGAGGAAAATAGTGTTTTCTTCATCTATCCCCATTACTATATTGATTTCATCCTCATCTTCATCGGCTATCAGAGAACTCTCATCATATGTCTTCTTGGAATGGGGCCTGTTTGCTTTTGATCTAGAGAAGGTTTTGATTTTTCCAAGATTGTTGTTTTTTCCGTAGTTGGGATTTCTAATTTGGGGTTGGTTATCCCAATGTGTTTTTTCTCAATGTTGTTCAATCTTTCAACTACTCTTTTCTAAAGTTTTTTAGCAAAAAGTCAAATTTACCATCTAAGTTTGAATTTTCTTCTTTGATCGTGACTCTTCTTTCATTCCTAAGTCCGGCTCTTCTAGCTAGAATATTAATTTTTACCAACAACATCTAATTGCATTTTTTCTAATGTTTCGCATTCCTTTCTTCTTAGTTGGTGAAGTCATATCTCGGATCAAATCCATCAGGAACTAAGGAGCACAATATGGTGTAGGTTTAAGATCCGCTGAAATAGAATTATAAATATTGTTGTATCTAGGCGTAACTCGAACAGACTCATTTGGAGTTTCTTTAAAGAATCAAACCCAGATGAAATTTGCAAAGGGTTTTTTTCTTATTTTCCATTTATTCAAAAATGTTCTATGAAATGCAGCTAAAATTAGCCATACTAACAAAGAATCAAATTCTAACCATTTCTTAACTTCTCAATAAACTTTGAGCAAACAACCTCACTTGAACATCTAATTCATCTAATTCATAGATTTCTACAATAACTGTTATTCTTGTAACATGTTGTTGAGCAGCAGCATCGTGATTGGCTAACAAATAGTGGTATATTTTTCTAATAATTGGGGCATATCATGAACATTTTGGGGTAAGACAAGAGGAGCATACCTAGCAACCATGGCTTGGAGTTTTGAAGGAACTAAGAGGTATAACAAAGAATAATAGGAGCAGTTGTTGGATATGATAAATAATGATGTAGTGCTTATAAAACGAGTGGATGAAGTGGATTTGAGGGTATGATGGAAATAAAATCCTAGGGCCGCAAAGGCAACCCAAGAATAAAAGGTTCTAGATGAACCCATTAAAGGAGTTCAAAAATGAAGCTAACAACATACAGTTGAATTGCTGGTCGTGAAATATTGTTGTGTACTGAGAACCGGAGGCTTTAAACTTCGAGACAAAAAATGGGCTAATTTAATAGCTTCATCAACGTCTTTAATCCGTGCAATATTAATCTTTCTACTTGACTTTGAGTTTCGTATTTATCCGATTTTTATTGATGTCGTAATAATTTTGTGTTTTTCTTATTCAAAATAATAAAAACAGGATCTATGACAGCTTTCTTTCAAATCGCTCATTTATTTCTAAACAATGAATGTTTAAACTTGAAATCAAAAAAATCAATATCAATTAAACTCACTTAAATTTTCAAAAAGAATTAGCCTTTCTTAAGGGCACTTCTGCCTTCTAAATTAACAATTTGTTTTTTCTTTACTTTTTTCCAATCTAATATGGGTTATCTACTATAATCGTACGCTAGGGATCCAAGTTAACTTCCGGTATAGTAGGTTTTCCTAGCTTTTTAATGACTATTTATGGATACCCACAACCCTTAAAACTAATCTTAAAGCAAAAATATGAGATTAAAGATCTTCTCTAAGACTAATTTTAAAACCTGAGATTGTTAGATCCTCGTGATAATGCTGCAGATGTTATCACCATAGCTATTTCTAAATATTGTGGGCTATTGGATTTTTTTCAAAGCTTTAAGAAAACTAGGGTAACCACAAACCTACTTTGGAAATCTAGGATCTAGCTCTTCCCAAATTTCGCGTAGAGGGCTCTCTCTTTATGATTTAACTTTGTTTTTTGTTTTAATATTCAGGCTAGTTATGATAATTCAATTTGGTTTTGTTTTTAAATTTTTGATGGAAAATAAGACTATTTGAAGACAAATTAGATAGGGATCTACTAGTCCATTGGGCTATGGAGTCAAAGTATAGCAAGTACTCAGAAGGCAAGCGTTTAAGAGGATGCTAATGTATTAAGGGCAAGGAGATAACCCCCGCAGATTTGAGATTGCTTGGATGAAGCGGGTTTATTTTATATGGGCAATGAAGGATCCCTTGATCCCAGTGAGGAAGGAGGCAGGGTCAAACCAGACTAGGAGCAATTAAGAATTCAAATCACAACCGTAGGTAAAATTTAAAAATGATTAAGTAGTTAAGACAGTGAGTTCCCACACTAGTCCCTAAGTAATACTCCTACTTAATCATTAAGATTGAACAATACATATGAAAGGAATGAACCAAAAAAGTAAACAATGACAAGATATGCACTTTACTCTTCAAATTATCGTATAACTCTAATTATGAAGTCCAATTGGCTACTGTCCGTACGTCGCTACAGCAGAAATCAATACATAAGCTCAACGATCAAAGAAATTAGCTCAGAGTAATAACCACTTTATTCCACCCCCAAACACTTCATAAACCTAGGTATTTATAAGCAACAAGTTTATTATAAAATATCCTAGAGAAATCTAGGAATAACTCTAGAAAATAAAAATATTCTTTACACATTAAGAGGGATGAAGCGCACAATAACCTAGCAAGTCATTCTCTTGCTTAAAAGAACTAATAACATTATCTAATCAAAATACTTTGTCGATCGTTAGGTGTACATGCTTAATGTACATATTTGCAACATTCTTTTGAAGATTGGTTGATTGATACTTTTCACTTATACCCTTTATCACTGTCTTTCTCCCACTTTTCATTGCTCATTTGTCACTTTACCGCTATGGTAAAGGAGAAATTACAAGAGTAAAAAATGAGTTGAACAAGTTTTTTTCTATCGATACTCTTTGACCCTATTCTTTATCTTGGATACACTTTCACAACTGACATATTAACTTAAGACCGTAATAGGAATTTTCATCGTGGTAGAAAAATCAGCTTTCATTTATGTCACCTTTCCGCTACTAGATTTCCTTTTACCTTTTTACCGCTATAAAAGAGACTCATATCAAAAGCAAAAATCAAAATCAAAATAAGCTTATTGTTCTTTTCTTCTCAAATTGATTGTCGTATCTCACATTTCTTCATCGTTTTGGCTTGTGTCACATAGTAACTTGAAGGCCTGCATTATTGTTCAAATATTGGCATCTTCTGTACCAACTTTCGTAGCTTTCATCTATATTAGCAGTAATTTTGTAAAATTTTAATGGATAATGAAAATGTATGAATCTTTACTTTGCTAAAAAATAAGTCTTCAAAGCATTGTAGAATAATCCCTAAAGCAAGGAGGAACCTTGGGGAGTTTGTTCACTTGTTCTTTAGCATGGTCCCTTATCTTCTTATCAGTCTGCTTGGACCGTGAGTTTCTAGTCTTGCTCGTATGTCTAGAGGCCAGCTTTCCTCAATATTACATATTTTATCAAAAACTTTGTTAGTTGATAAGTCTAAGGCCTCACACTTTTCCTCCAAAATCTTTCATTATGTTCCTTTTGTTAGAAATTTCTGACCGAAGTATTGTTTCTCGTCCTTCATCCTCGTATTTTCAGCCCTCAAGTCTCCATCATTACACCGTTTATATACCTAATAAGCTTCTTTAAAGCTTGAGATGGTTTATTCTTGGCAAGTTCTTCTTGTCTTTTTTACACCCCACCGTGCCGCCAAAAGTAAACCTTTGCTCGTTATACACTCCGGAATCGAAGGTCATCGGAGATGTATGCCTTCTATTATTTTGGTCCAAAGGTAGTTTTTTACATAGGACACCGTTCACTAAAGTTAACTCTTTAAAAGCTTGTAACGTTTTCCAAGTCTTTTTGCCCTTTGTTCATGTCCCTTTGATGTAATCACCATCTATGTTGGATGATTCAAGAGTTTAAATGGTCTTTTCAAATTGTTTATCTTATTATTTTTTAGGGACACTTCCATGGCTTTCTTACTTATATCTAACGTATTACCTCGCTTGATGCACTGTGTGGTGGATGATCCTGTGGGTCGAATTAACAACAGATTGCACCCATAATCGTAGGTTTCCTGTTGGCACCTTGTTAAGTGTTTTGCTAATGTAGATGGACAACAGCACACAATAGGTATAACTCTGGAACATACATAGCTAGTTTCTTTAAAGCTTTTTCTTTCATGATATCCATTTTATTTTTCCATATCCTTGACTTGGAGAAAGCCACTAATATTAATTTCATTTTCCATCCTTTTCTCATTGTTCTTAACGTTTCTTTTGTTTGTGGATGTTCGCTTGAGGAAGTTTTATCTGTTTCCTCAAAGCAAAGAATATTTATCATTCTTTTGTTTAATCAATGCTGACAACTCGTATATTTGATGGATCTGCACCTTATTTAGAGACTCAGATTCTCTAAGGACTTAATCCCCAGGGTCCTTTACATGCAAAGAAGCTTTTTCCTGCCCATCGATCTTAAAGTTGAAGACCGTATTTTGTAACCAAAGTGTACTCATGGTTTTAGTCACAACTTGGAATAGAGAAGCTCGATATGTCCTGAAACCTCGAGTTTGATCAAGTCATGGATGCTTTCTTCGAAACAACTTCAATTATATCTTTCCGTAATATGAAAATTGTCTTGGGATCCGTAACCTTTCATGAAGAAAGGAGATGATCATTTTATTAGTTGAATAATAAAAGCAGTTTAATAACTCGTCCTTATTGCCTAGTTTTTCTTTGAGAAATTCTTTGAGAGCAGCCTCTTCTAATTTTCATTTTTTTTCTCCTTAATTGCTTACATTTTCTTTAGCAATGTGGACCCCTTTTTCCTTCGTTTTTCAGAAAAGAGGGAATTTCCAAACTAACTTGTTTTTCAATCATTTCGTTGCTCGTTAATTTGTCGCAACCGTTCTTTTTCAACTTCAATGTTCTAGCCTACTACCGTGGCTTCATTTGCTAATTGGTCTTTATTCATTTCCCGATCATTGGTATCATTTATTTCAATGGCCTTTTTCCTTTGATAGCAGTAATTAGCTTTTTTGTTGTAAATTATTTTAAACTTATTCTTTAATAGTTTGAGCTAAATAACCTTCATCATCCCTCGATCTTTTGTTCGAAACTTCCGACTACCTTGTAACTATCAGAAATGTTAATTGTCCGATTTTTTTAACAGTCTCCGTATTGGCAGAGTCTACCAACGTTTTCCATCCACCGTATTTTGATTGGAAACTTTTCAATATCTGGTTTTTGACCTACAAGGCAACAGAGGAAGATTATTTTTAATCCTTATATTATTCAAAAGACCCTGGGATCATAATTCCACCGAAAATTTCTTAAAATTGATATTATGGTAATCTTTTGGATATTTTCTCAACCTCCTTATTGTTTGTCATAAAGGGCCAACTGGTTTCTTCAACTAAATTGGGGTTTTCTTTGGATGCCATAAAATGGATATCATCAACATTCGAATACCTGCCTTGAATACTCAAGAGCAAAGACTCTAATAGTTGTATTTCAACTTATATGAAACAAATTGGGATCCAAAGATTTCAACTCAAAGGTGCTTCTACATAAGTACCAACTTCCGTTTTACATTCTTCCGACAATGAATATTTTTTTCATCTTCCTCACTACATTTTTGGCTAATCGATTTTTGTAGCAACTTCATAGTCATTCGATAACAACCGTGAAATCGTATAGCCGTATTCATTTTTCTCAACAATGATGTCCAAAAGATAATTTATATAGGTCGTCTCTACATTCATTTTTGCAATGTTATAGGGAAGTGATCCGTTTGTGAAAATAGGAACAAATGGAATAAAGGAGGAATACCTAAACACCTCTTCAAAGGTAATTTAGCCAAATCGATATGTAAATCGCAATAAATCTGGCAAATCAAAGATGACAAGAAAGACGCTCAACACTAGGAGACAAGGTGGATAAGAATCCAAGGATGGACTCATCCGTAAACTCATCATCGAAATATCCTAAGATGAAGGACAACATTGAACAATATGTCTAACCCTTCGGGAACTTGGAATTGGAATATGGAGGATTCAACTTTGGGATTCCACATGGTTGGGCATGAAGTTCGAAAATCACACCTTTTTAGGGAAATCCATCTCCAAATATAATTGAGCCGTGCCTGGTGATAGTGGGACCGCCTAGGTCAAAATTGTAATTAAAACATTTCATTAATTGACTCACAGTAATAGAAAAGAGTGATTTCTATCACTATTTACAATGGATCTTTTATCTCGACATAATACTTTCCATAATCTTATCAAGTCTCTTACCAAGATGTGTCACCGGGACTATATGTTTAGGCAAGTTTGCATCTCTAGAGAGGCATTTCTTCCTTGTTCAAACTTCTCATGACACCAATTATGTACTTCCGTAAATTGGGACTCATTAGAGGACGTGTTAACTTATAATCCAAGTCAACTAGAGGGGTAATTTTCCACCGGATACCGGAGGTTGAAGAGGATTTACAAGGATGAAGTGACTTAGCAGAAGAAGGTGTGGGCAGACTTTGGAACTTTTTGCTACATCAATCTTAGGAGTTTTGACCTTCAGTTTACAGTTTCGATCCTCCACCCTTTGGTGTAAGTTGTTTTTTTGTCATTTTGAATTAACCAGAGCAAGATTATATTGTTTGCGTAGTTAAATTTGTAAAACAAAGGAAATTTCGACAAATATTCGTAATAATTTAGGAATTCCGGACCGAGGAATAGCGACATGCAGGAAACGCAGCTTTCGAATGGATAGACCTAAAAAGGGATTTTTAGGGTAATCATGATTCAAAAAGACGACAAGCCGTGGAAGTGATTTATAGGAATTAAAACCGAGGATTCGTACCAAAAGAGGCTTTTTGGAGACAATAACAGCTTTCTCGGGGAAATTTTACGCAGTTTGCCTCGATTTTGAGCGTTTTAGGAAAATTTGCACATCGACTTTCTCCTTTTCGGTGTGTATTTAGTGTAAAGGACTTCAATTTTGGATTTCAGTAGCCGAAGAAGCGGGAAGAATACTTGAACCGTAGGTATTTTTGACAGCTTGGACGGGGTTTTGGAAGATGTTTCTACTTGAATTTGGACCGTTGATTTGTTGGAGCTTAGAAAGGCTTTATGGGCTAAAATAGGTATTTGTCGTTAAAATCGAATTTTATGTATGAAATCGACAAACAGGTTTGAAATGTGGTTTCTTGTAAGCTTAATGGTATTAAAGTGGAGTTCATGTTTATCAATGGAGGCAAATAATAACAATAATATTGATAAACAAATGTTTTAATTTTTATGTATAAATGTCACAAATGCAAGTCAAATCACAGGCAAGAGTGTTGTTTTGGCTTTCGACCCAAAACCGGAAGTTGTTTTCACATCTCAGCAGTAAGTGGTTTTCCTCCAATTGAACACGATGCAACAACCGTGCCACGTCGCAGGAGGGTGAACAGAAAAACCCTTATTTCACGTTCATTTGGGCTGCGGCGATGCAGATGGTTTCCGGCACGATATTGATCTTGCACCTTAGATTATCGATGAACGAATGGTCGATATTGTTTTGTCGTGGTTGGCGTTATGGTGGGCCGGCATCATAACGTGTCGACTGATAGTAACAAACTTTTCGGGATTGCGCATTATAACCAAAGTTTTATGTCCAAAAATGATTATATATATGTGGGGCTAATACATCGTTGTGTACAATAAGGTAGGTTTATGTATATAAAAAGAGTTTATATACATGAAGTAGTTTATCGTATTATGAGGAATGTGCGCGTGAGGCAAAGTTAATCAAGGTTTAATGTTATATAAAACACAAGGTTTTATAACGAGAAAGGGAAAAGGCTTATACTTTAACCTCGTTAAGTTTTTGCGAAGATGGTAAATATATTATAAAAGGGCTAGTGATGAACCTTTGTAACAACTTAGGATAAAATGTGATAGGTCGGAAATGCTTCGCTTTACAAATACATAATATATGTATAAAAAGGCCAATTTTTGCATTTTTAGTTTTATTATATAGTATTTAGACTTTTTGGAAGGTCTAAAACTATAGGGCATAGGATATTTGAATATTGATAGTTTTATGCCAGTGGATATTTTTTGGGATTTATTTCAACATGCGGGAAATTACTTTGCAAAAAAATCTTATAGTAGTGTTTTAGGGATAATAAAATAAAAGGATTTATAATAATAGACAATGGCTTTTATAGGGATTTAATAGATAAATTAGAAGTTAATATGAAAAGGGACAATGAAAACACCAAAATGTAATTACATAACTTCAAAGAAAGTGACAATATAACAAGTAAAAAAGCTTTAATCATTTATAATTTAACCACTTAGAATATAATAATACTTTTGGAGGATGGTGTTTTTAAGAATGAAGTGTAATTAATCAAAGAGAATTTTCTTTTCATTGCTAAAATATCTTTACTTACAAGAATTTTGAAGTAAATGGATGAATGTAGGGTTAAACGATGACAATTAGGGATTAACATAGAAATTCAACACTTTTAACTTAATAAAATATTGAGCCTTTTGTCCTGTCTCAACAGAACAAGAACAAGCCTCGACCTCTTTTCGATCGAAAGTTTAGAATGCAGCATTAACTACAGGGGAAATGAAAACTTTAACATATTTTAAAAACATATACAATGAGTTTCTACTTCTTTCTACCTACCCAACTTTTAATCTAACATTTTTCTTCCATTTTGTTGCAAAATTTGAGCTAGCAACCTGAACATTTTATTCTTTTTGAAAGTAATAAACTATCTAAATCTACCTTATATCACCGAGGGCTCGCATTAAATCGTGAACTCTTATTTATTCTCTATCTATCTACTAATTAATCGTATTTAAACCGCCCGACTAATTTTATTCACTATTCTATAACAATAAAATTGAAACACGACAAGTCAAGATTAAGCAACAACTTCATCATGATTGCGGCATTTATTGACACCGCCATAATCATCAAGAAAAGCAGTGGCATTTGGACTCGTACACTTTCATGTTTTTATTTTTTCTTTGGGGTAATATTATTTTTTCAAGTCCTTGATCTTTTCTTTTAGGACTTTTACCCTCTTTTTTGATTTTCTATTTTTTTTTTTTTACAAAATATGAAAACAACTTCGTTAAAAGCAAGGTATGTACATATTTTTACAATAATATCATAAGTCAATTCTAAATTATGAATCCTATACTTACAGACCCTAATAGAGCCAAACCTCATGCTAAAACAACTACTCTTCACATAATGCAAACATTATGGATACATTTCCAGTGACTATGTCCTCGCCTGGCTTCCTACCCCAAATAATGGAGGCAATCCAAGTATACTGAAATCATTGTAAGTAGTTTGACTACTTATATATGTGAGGAAATGAATCTGGTCCCGAAAAGAGCTTAACAGATGATCAATAAGCAACATTGGTTCAAGTAGTCAATGGGTGCTTAGCTCGAGTGGTAGGGATGGTGGTTTGCCATCCCATCCACCCGGTTCAAGCACTCAAAGATGGGGCTCGTCATAGCATGTTGGCCTGAAGGATAGGTTTTACTTAGAGGCCCAGGATCCCACCCAATTTCCGGTGGTCTTTGGACGTCTTTGCCTAGTCTCGAACTATGCGTTCCCGATATATGGGCTTCGAGGATGTTGCGCACTGTATTATTACCCCTCATCATATTTTTTTAAGTAACATTAATGCGACAATTTTTAACATTTTAATTTTTTAGATCCATCAATAAGCCCATATCTTTTAAGGCGTAGTCTAACTTATAGGCAAATAAACTTTTTACCATAATTCGCAGAACAATTTCCAAGAAAGAATGCGATTTTTTGTTGTTTAGAATGCATTAGCTATGAACAGATTCAAAACCCACAAAAACCTATGGACCACCTCCAATTATCCGTATTAAACAACTTAAACTCAAGTTTTTAAAATTTTTTATCGAATTTTGATTAAAATTAACTAGAAAACATGTCGTGAAAAAGTAATTTCCTTTTTTTAATTTAGGCTTCTTCCGATCCATAGTAATTTGTCATAAACCTTTCGGTAAAAAACACATAACATATAACATTTTCGATGTGTTTTGGAACCAACCAATGTGGTTCATCTTCGTGACGAGATGAGAAATTGTACCAAGGTGCAACGAGCTTAAATAGTCAGAGATGGGCTACAACCACGTTGGCATAATGGCTAGTTTGAATAAGAAGGAAAATTAACAATTAATTTAATTTAGTTTGAACTTTTATTTATTTTATTTTTTATATTTTTATTTTTAATCAAGCCAGAAGTTTTTATAATATTTTTAATAATTTCCAAATAAAAATATTTAATTTAAGGAATTATGTCATACAATTAATATAAGAACAAAAGATAAATAAATAAAAAATTATATTTTACGTTTTAATTAATATTATATAACTTCATGGTGTAGAACAATGTGCGATGGGGTGACCGTTAAGGCACCCGTTCCGTAAGGTCACCGGCTCGAAACCTGGGCGGGTGAATGGAAGGAGAAAAATGGGAAGATTAGGATTAATGAAATGAGAAAAAAAAAAAAAAAATATTATAAGGAACAGACAAGCTGTTGGATCTACTCATCTAAAAACCTAATCGAAATGTTCTTAGCCGACGCCATCGCTTCCTCGGTCTCACATGGCGGCCACCGCCGACACCACAAGAGAGGGCAGTGCTCGCGGATTCATCGCTACGCATCCATGCGCGTGCCCGCCTCCGTCCGATGCACAGACCGATTCTGACAAAACGGCATCTTGGAAGCATTCTCGACGATCTCGAGCAAGACAAACGCACGCGCGGCCGGGGCCCCCCCCACTAAACGAATGGAGAGACAGCATAGCTTGGGAATGGAGATTTTTTCAAGAGGATCTTACTCTCATCCAATCGTTCTAACCCAAATGCCTTGTGGATCTAGGAACACAAGGAGCATGTGTTCGAAGGCTTTATATGAGCAGAGGTTTGCAGATTATTCACCCTCCGCTTACTGTGACCAGACATTCTCATCAGGAATGTGTTACTTCCTGGGGTGAGAGTCACTTCGTATTTGAAAAGACATTCGCAGATTCGAACCCAAACCCGGGATTCCTCGTATCTCCCCGAGATTGCTCTACGAAGTGGTAAACAACTCGAGGAACCTCTACCCTTGTCTTATTACAATATCAAAAGAGATGCACTGGCTTAAGCTCTCCCCATGCTTGAGAGGAGGAGCCTTCGGACAAACCCTTGGCTCCCTCGCTTTCTTATAAGGATGAACTATAAGCAACGCCCTCTAAGAGAGCTATTTCAATCAAATGCCCTGCTTCAGGACAAAGGGAGGATACCCCCCTCCATTGAAATCTCTGTCCAACATCGGAGGATCAATTTCCGTACGTTGGCAGTCATTATTTGCAACGAATGGACTATGGCCTCATCCGCCGATCTCTACCAAATGATCTTTTTCCAATCGGACCAACTACAAAGTTTTCTTTTTGCTCGAGTTGCTTCTTCATTGTGGCCTTTGCCTTCAATGAAGACTACTCTGCATATTAACGAAAGGCCCATGGTTCTCAAATGTTGGGGCTCTTCCTTACTCCATGGTTTCCGTACTTCGACCTTCCACAGTGTCATCACCAAGCTCCCAGGCCTGGGTCTGATTTCCCAACCTCCCTACGCATCTCCTCGGGCACTTCGGCAGCTCTCCAAGGGATTGGGTAACACCTCTAGGTGCTTCTTGGCCACCGACACCTCAAGGGGGAGAAAAGGAATAGCACCTTGGCAGTAACTCAGTGTTATAAACAGACATCAAGAACGGCTACTCATCGCATCAATCTCTGAAATTGGGGACTTCATTGGACTCAAACCTGGACTATGAGAACACCGCCTTCCGGGTTGCCACCGCCATCGACGCATTACCTCCAAAACCTTTTCGTGCCACGGTTTCGACAAAGAGAAGAATAAAAAGGTAAATCCAAATCGAAGAGCCGGAAACCTTGTGATCCACCCCCTCATGGATGACACAGATTCCTTCGCCTTGACGAGGAGGAAAAGAAGTGGATGAAGGGAAAATGTTGAGCACACGGTTGACCCCTTGGTCCGCCTGTGAGGATCCCTACACCTCGTACCGCATAAATGGACGAGTACCCTCTTCCTTCCGATTCGTACAAGGAGACCTTGGCCGGGGTATTAACAATAATCGACCCTGGCCTGCACCAAGTCAAATGGCTAGGATAAAGCCGCAAGAAGAAAGCCAGGGACCTCATTCGAGGCTTCCCACCCACTCGGGCAGATCCTCCGTCTCCGTCGTCTTTTGTTTACCCTTGTTATCTTCCTCGCATGTACTAGGGTTGCTTTTTTGGGACCGAGGTTGATCACAGACATTGGCTCGGCTCCCCGTTCTTTACTTTGCTCGATGGCAAAGCTCGATTGTAACATATGTTTTTTATTGTAACATATGTTTTTCCACAGATTTAGTCTTATTCTTAAAAAGAAAAAAAAAAAGATATATATATATATATATATATATATATATATATATATATATATATATATATATATATATATATATATAAAGGGAATATGTTGACCGAGAGGTCCCTCAAAAAAGATCGTTTAAATCCTTAATAATAACTACGGTTACATTATATATATTACTAATAATCATAAACATAAAAAGAGGAAAGGGACAAAAAATAATCAAACCCACCTAGGAATATATAGGGTCGGGAACCAACACCGCTAATATTCCATCCATCATCCCAATTGAGATTAATAGTCTTTTTTTCAATCTCTAAGGCTTCCTTAACTTACGATGATGGAAATGGTCAATCCTAGAACAACCTTAGCTTCTTCAGATGCAAATGGAGTGATTAATTTTTTTGATGCTCAACTAGTGCGCAGGAGTGGGATCTTCCATAAGCTTCAATGTCACTGGCATGTTCACAAATCCTTCGATTAATTGACCAGGATACTCTAACCAATTCTATGAGTCCGCATGAGCAAGGAACGGTGTAGACACCCTTCCTTCCTTGGGTTCCCGCATCTTTAACCGATTTGAGAGGGTTGCTATTAGTGTTAAGGGGTTTGAAATATGAAGAGACATTATGCTTCAGAAGATCTTGGTGATCTTATCGGTGGTTCCTTGAATAAAGGAAGTATACCACATGATCATTCATTTTTCTTTTTTATTATTACAATGACCTTTTTAGCCGAAGAAAGAAGCCTGCGTCTTTGGATCTACTATAACCATTCTTACAAAAAACATCTGTGGAGGTGTGCCTTCTTATCGAGGTGAGATCTATCGTAGACCTCAACACCCTATTGGCTACAAAGGAGGATGCCTAATTTCTCGAGCAGTAAAATGGTGCAGCTAAAGAAGATATTTCTCAACATAAAATTCCTTCAAAACCCGATGGGAGAAAAGAACCATCATCCTTTTCTGAAATAAGAATATCTAGGAAAGGGTTACCATTAACTTCAAATTCCACCATGAACTTAATGGAACAAGATCCATTATTAAGATGATGGAAAAAGAGATCTAATTTATCTTTTTGAGTGGGGCTGCATGGACGCAAGTGTCACTAACAAACCTTTTCCATAGTTTAGGTTTGAAACAAAGTCAAGAGAGAGCTTGGATTCTAAGTCTTCCATGAAAATGTTAAGAATTATCGAGGAGAGGGGGGAACCCATGGGCACAAATACGAGCCCATTTCAAAAAGAAGCTGTCTTCAAAACTAAAGAAAAAAAGGTGGAGGAAGATTTTAACTAAGAAGAAAGTATCGTGATCTATAATGCTACTGATGACATCAATAGCCTCATTAATGGGGATATTGGCTCCAGTGAGAGAACACATAAAAACAAACAAGTTTATCATTCAGATCCATTCTAATGCCTCTTTAACTCATTAACAAAAGAGGAAGAATCTTTGACATAAGAGTTAATGACTCCACAAGGGGATTGAGCTATCGTCAAAAGTTTAGTGAGAAGATAGGTTGGGCCACCTATGGTATTAACAATGGTCGACAACTTCTTTATGGATCTTAGGGAAGACCATAGATCTCCGGGAATAAGAGGGTTATTCTCAATTACCTTCTTACTCAGTGAGCTAACAAAGTCGCTAGATTAAAAGGCCTATTAATCTCAATATGATCAAGGGTCAGAATATTAGCAGTGTTGGATTTTCCTCGCTCGTATGTTCATAGGTGGGTTTGATTATTGTTTATTCCTTTCCTCTTTTTATGTTTATTATTTTTAGTAATTCATATAATATAACCTTAGTTATTATTAAGGATTTAAATGATCTTCTTCACACCTCTCAATCCAACATATTTCCTTATATTACTAATTGAAAAGTAAAATACAAAATTTTGTTTTGATTTATACTGTTCATATTAATCAAGAGCAATTTCTTAAATTAAATATTTTTATTTGGAAATTATTAAAAATATTATAAAATCTTAACTATTAAAAATAAAAGTATAAAATTAAAATTAAATTTTATTAATTATTAAGTTTTCTTCTTAGTCAAACTAGGCGTTATGCCAACGACTAGTTTGGCCATTCCCAACTATTTAAGCTCATTTCCTTGATTTGATTTCTGCCTTTCCCAAAGATGAACCACATTGATTGGTTCAAAATGTGACAATGTTCTATCTTCATGTGATTTTTACTGAAAATTCCTGACAAAGTAATTCTCTATAAATTAAAATATGACTATCTTTTAACAATACATAATTATATAAATGAAATAAATTTAACCAGTAATTCAACCATTATTTTCAATTGATTATAACTTTATTAGAAAACAAAAACTATCCATCAAAGTGGACCCTAGTAAGCTAACTAATTTGACCCTAATTTTACACTCATTAATAACTTTATAAAAACATTGAAACCATCTTAAAACAAAAACTTAGTAGAGCAACAAAATATGACCCTCTTTAATACCTTGTATTTTATTAAAATAAATAAAATCATGTCAAAAAACAATGTAATAAAACAATTAGATATATGGACATTTATGGTATCCCTTTCTATGTGTATTTAGATACAAGTACTTATTAGACAACTTTGGCTTCAGTATTTCCTCAAGGTTTACTCATCCATGTTATTCGCCGCATGCTACTTCGACCCGCCTCTCACTATTTCCTTTTAGGTTTGTGGTTCTCATTGGCCATCGCATTTATATATTACTTGGAAGAATTCACAAAGGTCATATAGTTTTTTTGGCCACTTTCTTTATCATATTTTCTTCTTTAGTTCCTTGCTTGGGAGGGGTTTCTTTCTGCTGCCTTGTGGTTCTTCTCTTCTTGATTTTGTTGACTTCTCCACTATTCAAACCTTTACTTTCTTTGGCTTGGCTATCTACCTCATTTCCTCATTCTTGTGCCCTTTTCCCCAGCTTCCTCGGTGACATTCTCATGTTGCTAAACCAAAGTTGTGATAACATGCTCACCGCTCGCTAGGGCTCCAATAGTTGTGACAAATAGAAGTTCTGGAGCCTACCCACATGCTCAAGCTTAAAGGTCGATTTTATCATGTTGAAACTCACTTCAAACATTCAAGAGGAAATTGAGAATGTGAAGCAAATGTGGTAATGGACTATTCACGATGGATATTGAAGTTTTAATATCCCTAGCAAATGGGTGATAGAACACAGGCACACCCAAAGGTGCCAAAACCAATCCTTATACACCATTGACCTATATTGACACAAAATCATTTCTGGTAAGGTTCTCCCCTAGAGAAACTAACCAAGTAGGATATTTTCACATAGTTGGACGAGATAAATAGAACATAAAGATATGTGTGCACAATTGGCTCACATAGAAGCAACTTTGGCTTGTGATAGAGGACCTCTAGAGAACCTTGCAAACCCGACTCCTATAGAGGCTTTACCTCATCTTGATCTATATCATCTCGTGGCATGACTTTGAACTTCACAAAGTTAATGACAATGCATTTACTTTTCAACATAAAGCGAACAACAACTACCTACTTTTCCACTAATTGATAAAGCAACTGTTAATCTCACTACAATTTTATTCATTGAAAAATTCAACCCACCTAACAAACTCAATGAATCTAAATCACATAACATCCATTGAAATCTTGACAATTAACAAATCAAATAGTGAAGCCCTCATGTTTATGGAGTCCAACGAATTTCAAAGTTAAATTCTTCAATTTATCCTCTCCATCCTTCACATTCCTAATCCTCTAACTTCAATAATTTTTTGCCAAAAATAATTACAAGACCTCACCTATAATTTTATCTGAATAACAAAAGAATTTATTTGACTAAAAAATGTTTATTTATTAATATATTTTATTAAAAAGAAAAATTTAAACGTAGTGTCACTTTCCACGTTTGTGAGAATAAGAATGGACTGTTAACGAACGACCAAATCAACGGTAGTTTATGTTGATTGCCACGTGGATTTTTAAATAGAAAACAGTTTTGGCAATCAATTGCCGATTTCCTTCTCGTTCCGTTACATTAAACGGGTATCCAAATCACTGTCCAAAAATCTTTCCAACAAACATACACACCACGTATCCCCACTAACCAAATATTAAAAATAAAATAAATAAGCATGTAATATGAACGACGTAGTCTAACTTCCGTAGGATAGCCAACACCTTTATAAAATAAATTAAATAAATGGACATTGAGACATCATGTTTTTGTTATATTGTCAATGAAATTATTTGGCTGGACTTGTGGAGTCAGCGCTATTTTGCGTTATTTGCCTACTTATTTTTAGATAATATAACACCACCTCTATTTCATATCTCATGAAATATTTTAGTTATTTTTAGTGAATACTTTTTCATAAATGATCATCATCTTTTTTCTTATGCTGACGATATTGTTTTTTCGCAAGGTGTTTATCTGATTCTGATAAGCAAATCAGATTTTCAAGGATTTTCGCCCACTATGGGTATGACCGTTAACACCGATAAAAATAAAAGTTATGATTATCAAATTCAAGAAGGACACTTACGCTAATTTTATGTATGACAATGGTAACTTTGGAAGAAGCAGTTCTTTACAAGTACCTAGGAATTGATATTCATCACAAGCTCAATTGGAACTATAGAATTGGAGAAAAGGATTAATGGGGGGTGGAAAGTTTATTTTGGTCTTGGAAAATAATTAAAACGACAAACCTCGTAATGTGAGAAAAAAGTTCCTCTTTCAAACTTTAATCACTCCTTTATTCATATGGTTGTGAGGTTTGGGGTTGCAAAGATTCTAGAGAATCTTGGAGAAAGATTGAGCTAATCTGTGAGCATTTTATAACGTATAAAAACTCAAAATTAAAAACAATACCCTATCTCATTCTCCTTGGTTATATGTGCTCCTTCTCGTACGAGAGCCTAGCCATAACTAGGCTTCGTTGTACAAACACAAACTCACAGCACAGGAGACCATAGACTTCCTAAGCTAGCTTTAAATTCTAGCCTAAACCACCTAAGGCTCAAACGATATTGGTATAAAGACACCAAGACCGTTAAACCATTGGGAGATCGACGAGAATGTTGTATTGCAAAACATTAACAATATTAAAAACGACATTTAAGTTCAAAGTAAAAAATGTGTGAAAAGATCTAACAAACCTAAAAGAAAATTAAGATATTATTAGAGGTCAACAACCTTGACCACAGAAGATCAAAAGTATCTCTCTATTTTAACTATCTCAAAGAAAATTAATATACCAAGATTATAATGAACTCTCATGAGCTCCATAATGAACAGGTCGTTGGATTAGCCCTTAAAACACCATGGATGAAAGGATTTGCCATCTTCCGTGAGAATATGAACACTTTATATGAAACTACTCTCTAGAGTACCTCGCACAACCACAATACATAGATCTCAATTTCATAATCTTGTTGCAATAATCGACCTTCTTAGCCTTTAAGACAAGCCAAAATTATAGTGAGCTCGAGGCTTCTTCCAAGATTTTTGACATAGGAACAAAATCTTAAATCAAACTAAATAATTTGTTTCTTTAGGTCCGCGACTAAACATTGGTCTCGTGACATTAACCATCATCATCATCATCATCATAAAATAATTATTTGTAAGGTGTTATTTTAGCTAAAATATTTTTTCTTTAATTATATATCAATTTAGATTTATTTTAATTTTGGATTACTAAAATTAAGAGGATCAAAAGAATTTTAATTTTGGATTTACTAAAATTAAGAGGATTAACCTTTTTGAGACACATTTTTTTTTGAAGTAAACAAAAGTAAGATCTTTCTCAACACTTGGTAGATTTGGGAATTAAAATGGATCTAGGGATTAATTAGAATTTTATATTTTATTTTATTTTATTTTTTATGTATTATATCATTTGACTTAGTTAAAGTATTTGTTGATAATTATAATTATTAATTATTTTATTTTATTTTATTTGTAATTTATTTGATCTAATAAAATGTTTACAAGGCACTACATTACATTACAAATACATTCACTATGGCAGCTCTACGATAGAATGAGTCAAAGTATTGCTTCGGTGATTCTCAATGAGTTAGGAGACATAAATATCTAAAAAATCAAGTTTATCAATATACGGAAAACTCATGGGAATTTTTTTTCACCAATTTATTTTTAAAATTAATTTGTGTGATTTATTATTGAGATTAGTGTTTATTATTATTATTTAAAAATTTAAATTTAGATGAATGAAATGAACATTCTAGTTTATCATCAATCTAATGATAGAGCTTAAATTCACACTATTTATTGTCAAATCATAGACTGAATTTGACCCAAATAGTATATCATGCGTAGAACAGAGTAAGAACTCAATGATGGACTGTTGTGTTAATAGCATATTTGTGTTCATGACTTCCATAAGGCTATTAGTTTAGCGGAGGAAACTCCCACCTATTTATGCTTGGGTCACCTGAGGAGAATTCCTATGACTATATTATTGAACCACTCTAATCACCTAAATGGTTGGTCTTAAGCACCCATGATTTAGCATTGAGGCAATACCTTAACCAACCTCAATGATAGGTCTTAAACTCCCACTAATTCACCACTAAACCACAGGGCTCAATTTACTATTTACTCTAACAACAACAAACCTCACAACAAACATGATGTAGGGCTTAAGGAAACCAAAGTAAAGTGGCTTATCATTATTATGTGCATGTACATATATACACATGGAAGCCAATAATTTAGTTAGGGAAATCACCATACATAAAGTGAATTGAAGAAAACTGTATGATTATTATCAGATCATTGAAGGATGGCTTATGCTTAGATTAATTCAAGGAAACTTCCAACAGTATCACAAACCACACTCCAACCAACCTAAATGGTGTTTCCTCCAGTCCACCACCAATTTACCATAGGGAATTAACTCAATGAAGCAAAGTTTCACTTGTCCAGGAATGAACTCCACCAATTTACACTAGGGTGATAATTTAAGAAAGCTCCCATGAGCTAAACCACAACTAACCAAACCTAAATATTAAGTCTAAACTCCCACAAATTCATCACTCATAGGGTAAATTTTAAGGAGAAGGCTACAATCGCTTTATCGTTAGAACTCATATAATCTTCTGCATAAAAAATTAGCTGTGGAAAACCAATGACACATAAAGTTAGATTTCCAATTGATTACAGAACTCGATTGATTTTTTAATGATTTGAGTTAATTTAAAATGGGGCACAATCTTAAGGCATTGATGCATTATGCATAATTATTGGATCATGCAGAACTTCTTACTTCATGTTCAGATTTTTTCATTTGATTCTGAATAAATTTGTAGTGGAAAAAGAAGGCATGTTTGCTACAAGATTAGCTTCATGGAGTTTAGACGATGCATTAACACATAAACAATCAGAGTCAAACCCCATGCTAAAACAACCACTCTTCACATAATGCAAACATTATGGATACTTTTTCGAGTGACTATATCCTCGCCTTGATTTCCACTCCCACTGATGGGGAGGGCAAATCCATGACACTAAGTCATCACACTTGATCATTTATATGTGAGGGAATGTAATTGGTCCCGGAAGAGCTTAACACATGTTCAATTATCAACATTGGTCTAAGTAGTCAACAAAAGTTTAGATCAGTGGTCAAGATGGTGGTTTGCCATCCCATCCACCCGGGTTCAAGTACCCAAGATGTGGCCCGTCATAGTAAGGTCGAAGGAAAGGCTTTCCGTTGGAGTCCGGGATCTCAACTCAGCTTTTGGTGGTCTTTAGACGGCCTCACCCTAGTCTCGAACTATGCGTCTCGACATATGTGGCTTGGAGGATGTTGCAGCATATTTGGGGACGTTGTTAGTTCCCATAATTTTTGTTTAAAGTAACATTTGTCAAAGTAAACTCTAAGATTTAATTTGAAGATCCATTAATAAGCCCATATCTTTTAAGGCATAGTCTAAATCAGTAATAAAATACACCTTTTACCAAAATTCGGTAAAACAATTTCAAGAAAGAATGTGATTTTTAGTTGTTTAGAATGCATTTTTAATTACAAACAGATTCAACACTTTCAACAACCTATGGACCACTCCAATTTTCCGTATTAAAACAACTTAGCTCAAGTTTTTAAAAACCTTTATTTAATTTTTGATTAAAATTTAACTATAGTGCTTTGAAAGTATTTTTTTCTTTTTTTTTTTGAATTATATTGTGATCCAGTAGTAATTCTGTCACAAATATTTGGTAAAAATCACATGAGACAGATCATTGTCAACGCGTTTTAACCATCTTATTGTGGGTTCATCTTCGTGACGAGATGAGAAATAAGATCAAGGTGCAATGAGTTTAAATAGCTGATGGCTAAACGTCATTGGCATAACAACCAGTTTATTGACAGTATTGAAAATTATAATTAATTTAATTTTAGATTTTTACTTAACCGCCTAAACTTTTTATAATATTTTTGTTATCAAATAAATATATTTAATTTAAGGGAATTATGTCAATTAATATAAGAATGGTAGTAACAGTTAAATAAAATTATATTTTACTTTTTAATTATTAATATAAGGGAATATGTTGGATTGATAGGTCCGAAGAAAGATCATTTAAATCCTTAATAATAACTACGGTTATATTATATAGATTACAAATAATAATAAACATAAAGAGGAAAGGGACAAAAATAATCAAACCCACCTAGGAACATAGGGCAGAATCTAACACCGCTAAGAATATTATGCCTATCGTCCCTGGCTGGGATTAATAGGTCTTTTTCAATTCTAAGGCTTCCCTCAACTTACGATGATGGAAATGGTAAATCCTAGCAATAACCTTAGCTTTTTCGAGTGAGATGTGATGATTATTTTTTTCTGCATGCTCAACTATGTTACGAGGAGTGGGATCTTCCATGTTTAATGTCAACAAAATGTTCACAAATCCTTTGATTAACCGACCGACCCGTTCACCAATGTAAGGAGACCCGCAGAGCAAGGAATGATGTAGACACCCTTCCCATCTCTTGGGGTTCACGAGATCTTTAACTATTTGAGAGAGCGGGGGACAGTGTTACAAGTCGAAAGATGAAGAGACATTATGCTTCATAAGGATCCTGCGATCTTATCAAAGGGTTCCCTGAATAAACGGAAGCACACCATACCCACCATTCATTTTTTCTCTTTTTTTATTATTACAATGACCTTTTCCATCTTTAATAAAGGCCATAATAATGCTTGATCTACTATAACCATTTCATGACAGTTACTCCGTGACGTTTTCACTTTCTCCTGACGAGGTGAGATTCATCTCCCGAGATTCTCATGTCCGTGGCTAAGGTGTCGAGGTGACGCCTAATTTGCGTATAGGAAAATTGTGCAAGCTAGCGTGAAGATATTTTTGCGCATGGGGTTTCGTCCTAAAAACAGATGGGAGAAAGAACCATCATCCTTTCTTGAAATAAGAAATATCTAGAAAGGAAGGATACCATTAATTTCAAATTTCATCGCGGTGAACTTAATGGAACAAGATTGACTATTAAGATGATGGAAAAAGAGATCTAATTTGTTCGTTTATGTGTCAGTATGACGAAGTGCTCAAAAACCTTTTCATAGCGAAATTTGAAAACAAAGTTGAAGAGAGGGCTTTGGATTCGATGTCCTCCATGAGAAGGTTAGTAACTATTGGGGAAAGGGGAACCCATGGCCACACCACAGTTCCGCTCAAAATAATTCACCTTCAAAAACTAAAGAAATTAGAGGTGAGGAAGATTTTAACTAAGAAGGCAAGATCGTATCCGTACGATCGATGACTTACGAGCTCTAATAATGGGGATCTTGGTCTATAGAGAAACTACATCAAAAATAACAAGTTTATCATCTAGATCCATTTTAATGCCCTTTAACTCATTAACAAAAGAGGAATAATCTTTTACATAAGAGTTATACGACCGCAAGGGCTTGAGCTTATCGCTTAAAATTTTAGTGAGAAGACAGGTTGGGCCGCCCATGGCATTAACAATGGGTCGAAGGGGCCTTCTTGCGGATCTTAGAAGACCACAGATCCTCGTATGTGAGGGTTATTCTCAATGTGATTCTTACCTGTGAGCTACGAGAAAAAGCAGATTAAAAGGCCTATTAACTCAAGAGGGATTTGCTGACCGGAATATTAGCAAAGTTGGATTCCTACCCTATATTCCCTAGGTTGGTTTGATTATTTTTTGTCCCTTCTCTCTCTATATTTAATTATTATTAGTAATTCATATAATATAACCTTTGTTATTATTAAGGATTTAAAATGATTTTCTTCACACCTCAATCCAACATATTCTATATTAATAATTGAAAAGTAAAAATATAAAATTTGTTTTGACTTATACCGTTTTATATTAATTTTGACATAATTCCCTCAAATTAAATATTTTTATTTGGAAATTATTATGCAAAGCTAAATATTTTTATTGGAAATTATTAAAATTATTATAAAAACTCTAACTAATTAAAAAAAAACTATATAAAATTAAATTTCAAATTTAATTATCTTAATTGTTAATTTTCTTTTCTTATCAAACTAGCCATTATGCCACTAGTTTGGCTATCTTTCACAACTATTTAAGCTCATTGCCTGATTTGATTTTCATCTCTTCTCAAGATGAACCACACCTGTTGGTTCAAAATGTCTCTGGACAATGTTCTATCTTCATGTGATTTTTTATCAGAAAATTCTATAAAGCACTTCTATAAATTAAAATACAACTATCTTTAAACAACATATAATTATATAAAATGAAATTAATTCTTAACCAGTAATTCTAACCACTATTTTCAATTGATTATAATCTTCTATTAGAAAAAAACAAACTATCCATCAAAGGGATCCTAGTAAGCCGATTAATTTGACCCAAATTGAGACACTCATCAAAAACTTTATAAAAACATTGAAACCATCTTTTTTAAAAACAAAAAACTTAGTAGAGCAATAAAATTTGACCCTCTTAATACCTTGTAATTTTATTAAAAATAAAAAACCATACTGCATTAGACTAGATATAAGGGATATTTGTGGTATCCCTTTCCTATGTGCAATTAGATACAAGTACTTATTAGACAACTTTTAAGTTGGTATTTCTTCAAAGGTTTACTCATCCATGTTATTACCGTACAGTCGCTCGACCTCTCTCATTATTTCTTTTATTTTGGGTTACTAACATATTGCAAATTTATATATATTACTTGTTGAATCACAAAGGCTTATGGCAGTGTGTTTGGCTTACTTTTCTTTATCATATTTTCTTTTTTTTAGTTGCTTGTTTGGGAGGGGTTCTTTCCGTGGGCCTTGTGTTCTTCTTTCTTGATTTTGTTGACTTCTCCACTATTCAAACCTCTCACTTCTTTGGTTTTCATCTACCCCTATTTCCTCATTCTTGTGCCTCTTTTCCTGTTGGGGCCTCTCCCTGTACAACTTCCTCTCATGTTACAATCCAAAGTTGTGATAAGATGCTCAACGTCGCTAGGGCTCCAATAGTTGTGACGGTCAATAGTTCTCGAGCCCACCTGGTGCCTAAACTTTGGGTCGATTTTATCATGTTGAAACTCTGTCAAACATTCAAGAGTAAAATGGAGAATGTAGAATAAAATGGTAATGGGGATCATTCTAAACATGGATATTTAAGTTTTAACATCCCTATCAAATGGGTGATAGGAACAGAGTACACCCGCAGGCGTCAAAACTAATCCTTATACACCATCGACTTCTATTGGGATACATAAAATCATTGCTTGGTAAGGTTCTCCTAGAGAAACGAATCCAAGCAGGATATTTTGTTGTAGGAAGCATGAGACACAAATAGAACATAAAGACATGGATGAACGATTGCCCACAGAGCAATTTTGCCTCGTGATAGAGGACCGGAGAACCTTGCAACCATCCCTATAGAGGTTTCTACCTCATCTTGATATGGTTTCATTGGCTTTCAATAGCCTTGCTATGCATCCTCGGTACGTTATATACTTTTGTATTTATTTAGATAGTTATGCATGTTTTGTGATTAGCTTGTTTGTTAGTTAATTAGGACAGATTTTTAGTCACTTTTGGACACCATATTAGCCGAGATGGACAGCAAGACAGACAGCATGAACTTATCTTTTGTATGTTGTTATACTCATTTTGGACTTGGGACTTGGTATTTTGTTAATGTCCGACTTCCCAATGGTAGACCACGATAATAGGAACCTAACGAAATGTATCTCCGATTATGTGATTAATAAGACATAGAATATTTTTTATTAAAAAAAATTAAGGGTAAAAAAAATTGAATTAAATAATCGATGCTTTTTCTTCTATTTCAAAGTTATAGGTCACTAAAATGTAACAACACGTACTTGCATGACTTGTACTTTAATAAGATAATGACATCTCCTTTCATGGCTTGTACTTTCATAAGGACAATAACAAATTTTCGGTGTAATGAGTTTCCTTTATAGTGATAAAAGTCATGGTTCATTAAATCTGATTATGCTTGAAAGCTTATTACGAAATATCTTCCTTATCAATTTGAAAGAAAAGAATGAGATATTAATTAGTGTAAATGCTGTAAATATAAGTTTTTTTTGGATTAATGTACACAAATATAGAGTTAATCACGGAATGGAACAACTATGAAATTAATGAGCATTGGAACAAAGCTATGAGGTTGGGTGCCATTAATCCACTTGGCCCATCCAACCTTGATCCTCATGGCCTAGCCGACAGATTGCTTTGGATCCCACCAAAGTTCTCACCATAAAACATATGCACCAAGCAACAAGATAGATACATGAGAAGAGTGAGTGCACTTAGAGATGAACCCAACACATTATTTAACAACAAACATTTCTCAATCTTTATCTTTTTTATTTCGTAAGGACTGTTCACCAACTCCCTTAAGATGATTAGTACCTAACCACCTACTAATGTTGGCTTTCATGTTTAAAGTAAAATCTTGCCATATATGACTATATCTAACCTCCTCATATAATTAATATGATTAATATTTTGTAATTATTTATTTACACATATTATTTGTTTTTTATTCTTATATAATAAATTTAATTCTTTATAAACAGAAATTAAAATATTTTCATTCTAAATCATTTATATTATTTTATTCTGGACTAATTTAACCTTTTAAAATATAAAATACGTTGATAAAAATCTTATATATTTATACTGAAATCTTATATATAATATTTTATTTATAATTAATAAATTATTTAAATAAAAAAATAAAATAAAATATAAATATAATTTTTTTCGTTTTTAATTTAACATATAATGCAAATAATAATCATATTATTAAACACGACCCTCATTCCCTTAGACTTAGACTGTATAAAAACCTCTTCCATGCTTACAATAATTTTTGAAACTTGGTAATGTGTTCCCATGAAATACTAATAATAATTTCTTCAAACATGTAAAGTAAATTTTCATACTTAAAATAATTCTTTGAAACTTGGTAAAGTGTTCACATGAAATAAAAATAATAGTTCTTTCAAACATGGTAAAGTGTTCCCGTGAAATTATTTCTTCAAATGCTTAGTTACCTTTATAAAATTATTTCTTCAAAGGCAAAACCAGCACGGCAAATTTACTTTTGTAAATGAAAACACAAGTTTAATGTATACTTTTAAGCGAATGTATATTTTGCTTTACTTTTTTAAATAAAATAAAACATATATATAAATCGACCAACTTATAATGTTCATCTTTTGAATTATTACTAAACATGGGTTGACTTTGGAGGGATCGCATATTGTGGATAGTCTCAAATTACTCCCATGACTTATATTCGAGGATTTATTTTTCAGGATGGTGATTTCAATTTGAAGTTTTATATTACCAAGTGTTAAGAATTTTATCAAAACATATTAATTATTATAATAAATTAAAAATATATGTTTTATTTTAGTTAAAAATTTTTAATATTAAATAAATTTTAATTTCCAAAAATATAATGATAGTTTACATGATTTTTGACTTTCACATAAGACAATGACATTTTCTTACATGACATGGAATTTCAAAGAGATATCATCTCGTGGCATGACTTGGAACTTCAAAGTTAATGACAACTACTTACTTTTTCACTTTACAAAGATAATGACATCTACCTACTTTACCACTAATTGATGAAGCAACTATTAGGCGTCAATTTCTATTCCTCATTGAAAAAGTCAACCTACCTAACAACCCACCCATTGAATCTAAATCTCTACAACATCCAATGAAATGTTGACAACTCAACAAAATCAAAAAGTGAAGCGCTCTCCATGTTTAGGAGTCCAACGAATTTCAAAGTTGAATCTTCACTCATCTCCTTCATCCTTCACATTCCTAATCCTCTAACTTCAATAATTTTTCGCCAAAAAATTATTACAAAACCTCACCTATAATTTTATATGAATAACAAAAAGAATACTATTTGACTAATACAATCGATAATTTATTAATATATTTTATTAAAAAAATAATAATAAATGTAGCTCAGTGAGCCACGTCGGAGACCAAGAACGGACTCGTTAACGAATGGCTAAATCAACGGGTAGGGCTTTTCTAAGTGCTGATTGCCACGTGATTTTAAATAAAAATTAGTTTTGGCAATCAATTCCACGATTTTCCCTGTTCCGTTACATTAAACGGGCATCCAAATCACCGTTCAAAAATCTTCCAACGAACATACACACCACGTATCCCCACTAACCAAATATTAAAAATAAATAGTCACATGCGTTATGAACGCCGTAGTTCAACTGCCGTTGGATAGCTGTACACCTTGTGTGTACAAATTAAATAAATGGACATCGAGACATCATGTTTTTGTTATATTGTCAATGAAATTATTTGGCCGGACCGAGTCAGCGCCTATTTTGCATCATTTGTCACTGATTTTAGATATTATAACACCACTCCACCTTAACTCATATCTCATGAAATATTTTAGTTATTTTTAGTGGAATACTTTTTCCTAAATTATATATGATATAAATATTTTTTAATGTTATTTTTGTTAAAATATTTATTTATTAATTATATATTATTTCAGATTTATTTTAATTTTGATTTACTAGTTTGTTAAATAGTGATGAGGCTTGGTGTTATAGCACTCATCATAGGTTCAATTATATGATTCCTCTCACTTATAATTAAAATGGATCTAGGTTGTTTAATTATTAATGGTCATTACTTACAATTATAAATATATTATTAATTACTAATTTTATATTGCTTTTATTTTATTTTTATTTTATATAATTTGACCTAGTTAAAATGTTTTATTGATAATTATAATAATTAATTATTTTATTTTATTTTATTTGTATTTTATTTTATGTAGTCAAAATGTTTACAAGACACCACATTACATTACAACATCTCTACTATGTGGTAGCCTTCATTATAGCATGAGTCAAAGTATTGTCATGATTCTCAATGACTTAGGAGAGCATAAATATCTAAAAAAAACGTGTTTAAAAATATAGGAAAAGTTTATGATTTTTTTTGATGCTCCTGCTCGTGCATGCAATACTTCGAACGTCTTCTTGAGATCGTTTCCGCGCCCATGGCCTCGGAAGAGGGGGCCCCCGCTACAGATTCTCTTTCTCCCACCTCGAGCTTTCCGCCTTCAAGAAGTCGGGTGGCCAGCACCTCCAAGCGCCCAGCAAGCGAAGACCAAAAATTCACTGGGAAAAGAATGGCTACGATCCTGGGCCATCGTATCTTCCGATTGATGAGCTCGCATCGTACCCTTAATCTTGCAAAAGGGGACCATCGACAAGCCACCGGGGCTTTGGGCTCGCTCAAAGCAACAAGTCCGGATCCAACAAATCGGTTCCCCTCAGCAAAGAAGGAATCGAAGCTTCCTAGTAGGTAAGGGTTTCTTTGTCTTCGCTTTTGAAGCAGCAGGAATATAACCGATATTTCAAATGGCCCGTATTTCATGGCCCTTGTGGCCTACATTCCAATTAATGGACCCCTAATTTTCGATCTGCCGAAGATGTTCCTCAGCTCGATCCGGGGTTCGTTTGCCCCACCTCCTCTTCATTGTTGGAACCCTAAATCCTTAGAAACCATCGAAACAAACTTGGGAAGTACAGACAGCAGAAAGAAAGACCAATACCCCGTGCAAGAATTTGTGTAGAAGTTGATTTGCCAGCGTCTTCCCGAGGCTATCAAACTTACGAAGAAGGATCGTCTCACATCCAAGGGCTAGAATATGAACAACTTATCGAAAATGTAGGTATTGCCATGATATGTGATCAGAGACTTGTCCAAGTGAAAAATGCTCAAAAATGGAAATCCTTAGAAATGGTTGCAGTTCGACGACCGAAAGGCTCCTACTGGCCATGTATTCGTTCGCTAATGAGACTCAAACCGACGTCGTATGAAAGTTATGAAGGTTTGAAGTTCTCATGAACTCCAAAACCACCTTCGACCAAAGTTGGGACTTGACCTTTCGTGAAAAATTTAAAAAAATAAATTATTCAAGGAATATTTAGGAATATTTCAGGGGCCAATGGGAATCAAGGCGGGCATCTATTCATTTGCTGATGGTTTGACTCTTTTCGCTGGCGTCAATCATGGTTGCCACGCGCCCTGGTGGCGGAGAAGTTGGCATGATACCCCTGTGTTCATGAGGTTCGAACTGTGACCTACTTCCGATAAACAAACGTGCCTTACCATCGCACTAGAGGGGTAGCTAACAGTTTGCGGAATGCAACATATATTTAATGTTTGTTGGAATTTGGGTTGGCTAAATGGGGGCCACCATACCACACCTAGACTGCTATGAGGAACCATGTTTTCAATTACTTGCGGAGATTTGGCAATGGCTAACAACTAACCGTTAACCTTTAATGCATAAATGTGACCACTCCATATAATTTAGAGGCTAGGGGGTATGTCCATGTGACCGTCACCTTGGAATTTAATATGAATGCTAGTGGTTCTCGCCTTATTTGGGCACATTCCACCAAATCCGGCTCGTGCCAAATTTAGCGCGTTTAATCGGAGTTCACCCACATTTGGTGGGTTTTCAAGTGACATTGGGCCAGCTTTTGGGAGGCCATAACCTCTCGAATTTTGGAACCAATTTGGACGAAATTTTGGTCAATTTTGGCTTTTCTCGTCGTTTTTGGAGATTTCGTATTGTGTTGTAGAGTGAACATAGGTGTCTTCAACCATTTTTTCTTCAAGAGAAGAGTGAAAGAGCTACTAGGGCCACTGGGGAGATGAGCCGTACTTCGGGTTGTACCATCGTTTGAGGTGAAACAAAAACCATTTTTGTACTATTTTCATCTTCTCAAGTCCAACCATGCCTTTTTTTCCGTTTATATGTATTTTCATTGTATAACCATTTTGAGAAATCCCAACAGAAAAAGGACATGCCCATTGGGAGCCTTGGACCCAACAAGATGTAGCCTGTGAGGGTGAACCACCCTTACCGCTTGTTGTGTTATGCTATGGTGAATTTCTTTGTTGTGTTATTTATAATATAATATGTTAAACAAAGAAACTTAATTTTAATATTTCTCACACAAAAACTTAGAAATAACAAATTCAAAACATTTTGTTTAACCTAAAGACATGGAGAATACTTTGCACACTTAATTAAATGCAGAAATGGATACTTCTGGTATAACATTATAAATAGTTCCATTTTCAAATCGTATGGAATCAAAGCTCGTGAATTGAGCATTAGAGCTAAAGTTTTACTCCTTCCGTATTTTTTCTTGTGCAAACATATAGTTGATTGCTTGCAAGTTTTGATGCTTACTAGGCTTAAACTCAAAAGAGGTGAATGACACTTGGTTAGTGAACAAAGTAATCCTCAACCCGAAGACAAGCGTAGAGCCACCCTCCAAGAGCTTGCCGAAGAAGCTCTCAGAGCATGTCTGCTACAAGAGAAGGAGCAGAAGCCCGAAGACATTGATCCCAAAGAAGAGGAACGGGGTGTTCCAAAGGCTTTCTTGGACATGACGAATATGAGGATGCTCTACCAAGAAAGGAATGACAAGTTTGTAGGAGAAGGGATCTAGACACCGTAAAGAAGGAGAGGGTTCTTCAAAGAGGAAAGAAAGGATGACAAGTCAAAGAAGGGACATGAGGAAATGAAGGATCTGTTCATCCCATCTTCATCCTCTTCCTCCACATCACTATCTTCAACTTCGGTGAATCAATCTCACAAGTCTAAAACCTCCGGTAAAAGTCCATTTTTAAAGCTTGATGTTAAACTGGAGCTACTCATGCTTAATGGTGAGGTCATTGTAGAGAAACTTGGACACCCTGGATACATAAATTGTAAAAGTTTATTTGAGGACACAAAACCTTCATGAAGACGACACCAAGATTCAGTTTAGCCTCTTTGAGAATGGAAGGAGGCGCATTGGTAAGGTGGGAAGTCAAGACCAAGGATGAAATTAAAAAACATGGTAAGACCTACTTTGTCATGGGTCGAATTTATTTTTGCACTACAACAATTTTATCCATTAGCTCATTTACAAAAGGTTGTTATCATGAATTGGCAAAGTTTTAGACAACTTAAGGGACAAAGTGTTCAATATTACACTCAAGAGTTTAGACAAAGGGCTTTATTACTTGAAATTGATTTGGTACAGCTGAAGAGACTTTGCTGAAACATATAGGTGGTTTACACAACTATCTTATACATATCATCCTTGTTCAATCCCACTAGTCTAGATGAGGTACTAGCACAAGCCACATTTAGAGGCTAGAGGAAACAATTTTTTGATGGGAATGAGGGTAGTGAATTTAAAGGCAAAGGCAGAAAAAGAAATGCGAACTCTAGGAAAGAAAAGGAAAAGTTATTTTGTAAAAATTGTTCCAAAACAAGCCACGATGAAGACCAATGTTGGAACTTCATCTAGAGCCGAAACCAAAGGTACCAGAAACCAAAGACAAGGCCAAAGAAAAGGGAAAAACGATTGCAATCACGTCGAACAAGACTTATAGTCCTAATCAGTGATGAAACTAAAAGTTAATAAGGATACTAAAGAATACAAAGGGGAAAAGAGATGTAAAAGAAATAAATCCTTACCTAGCACTTAAACTATGACATAGAAGCTCCAAATGAAGAGAGGAGGATATACTAGAACAAGTGAGGATAACCCAAACACACAAATATAGACACACTATTTGATAGTGGGTCCTAAGCAAACCTCATCTCAAGACTTAGTCAAGAAGTCAAACTTGAACCATTCCACATCCAAAGCCATATCCACTTGGATGGATTTGCAAGGATGCTAATTTACAAGCTTTATGAAGTGCATGTTTGCGTCGCTATAACAACTCAATATGTTTACATTTTGGTTGAATTAGATGTGGCATCGCTGAAATTCTGCAGGTTAACCGTATTTATATGACAAAGTAATCTTCCATCGCCATGAGTAACAAGTATCATCCGTTCAAGGATGGCAAGGAGTTTAACACAGACACACCTGAAGCTAGAATATCTTTAGTCAACGCAGGCAATTGAAAAGGCTTGTCACCCAAGTCAAAATCTGACTTTGTTGACGATTAAACAAAAATATTTTTTACATAATCCTTTTCATGTTATTGCTGATGTAAATGATGAAATGTTTTAGTATGAAAGTAGGTCGTTTCAGAAGAAGAAGCAGGAAGATGTTGCAAAAATTATCTTAAAATACCTACAATATAGTCGTGCTATAAGCCTATGAAAAGTGGAAAAAGAATCCAAGAAATGGAAAAGTACAAGCAAAGAGATGACAAAAGTTCAGCAAGGGTCATTTATTCTGAATGACAGTGTTAGTATACAGAAAACCTTGGTTTGGGAACTATTAAATAAGCATGGCGGCCCATACTTCCAAAATTCGGCCAAGGATAGCTACAAGGTGATTTATTTATTTATTTATTTATTTTTTTTTTCGCTCTTGAAGGTAAATCATTGTAGGAATAATATAGATTTTCAAAAATTTTAGATTTTGTTTAGAAAATTTCAAAATTGCATTATGACTCACCAGATAATAGCAAAGCCATTTATTCACAGATTAAGGAAGAATTTATCTTTTTATGAGAAGCCCTTAATTTGATGAAGCCCGGGAAGATTTTAGTGGTTCAAGGTTGGAAGAGGAGAATCACCTCATCTTCAATTTTTGTATCCGCAGAGCTTTGGGCCCGTGCTCATCGTAGTGATCAGAGACCGTGTCCATGAAAAATGCTCTGCATGGAAATGCCTGACAAATGTCATGCTCGAAATGATCAAAGGTCTTCATTGTCGCGATTCTGTAACACAATGCAAACTCAAATCCCATACGATAGCAGGAAGGTTTGGAAGTCTCCGTAACCTGAAACTACCGACCAAAGTTGACTTTTGACTTTGGAAAATTTTTAGCAAGAGAATATTCCCGTAAATATTCCCCAAATATTTCGGAATATTCTGTTGCAAGCATCGTAACCAAGGCGGCATCTATTCATTCATCGATGGTTTTACTTTTAGGTTGAGGCCAATCATGGTCGCCACGTGGGCAGTCGAGGCCACGTGGCCCTGAAAGCGTGAGAAGTTGGTACAATAAAATTTTTTGGGTATTCAGGTTCTAAATCATGGACCTACTTCTCGACAACAAACACGCCTTACCATCGCACCTGTGAGGGGTATTTTTAACAGTATGAATGCAAATATATATTTTATCAACATGAATTTAACACAAGAAATGGGGGGCCACCACACTACATCGGGATCACAAGCAGGTTCACGAGCTTAAATTATGGGCGGATATTTGGCAATGGGCTAACAACTAACCATTAACTTTAATGCATAAATGTGACCACTCCATAATTTAATGTGAACAAAGCTGGGTGATAAGCCGTAGTGCCCCGCCGATGGCTAGGGTGGCGGTCCATGTGACCCGTCACCCTCGGCATTTAATATGGTTGCTAGTGGTTCCACCTTATTTGGGCGCATTCCACCAAATCTGTACCCTCCGTGGCAAATTTAGTGCGCTTAACCGGAATTCACCCACATTTGGTGGGTTTTTAAGTGACATTGCTACCAGAGGCCATAAATTTCTAATTTTGAACTAATTGCGATTTTAAATTTTGGCCGACCTTATTTTCTTCGCATTCTAGAGTTTTGTGTTTCCGTACGGTCGTAGGTGTCTTCTTCACTATTTTTTCTTCAAGAAGAGGAAAGAGCCACTAGGGCCACCGTGACATGGAGTTGTATTGTGTTGCATCAACGTTCGAGAAAAAAAAGGCATTTTTAGCTTATTTTTGTCTTCTAAAACAAATTAACACCTTTTTTTCCCGTTTAGCACATATTTCACCTCTGGAGATAACCATTTTTAGCAACTTAATGTAGCAAGGATACGGCCCATTGGGAGCCCTGGGACCTGGTTGCATGTAGCCTAGGAGGTGAACTGCCTACCGCCTTGTTGTGTTGCGTTGTGAATTTTCTGTCGTGTACCGATAATATGTTAAATGTTAATCCCACTCAATATTTCCCTACATAAAAACTTGTAAACAATTACCAAAAACATTTTATTTAACCTCAAGACATGGAGAATATCATATTAATTAATTACAAAATGAAATGATAATTGTATAGTATTAAAATAGTTCCTATCACAGATCAATATGGGCATTTTGCTAGATATTGTAAAAATAAAAAGAAAATATATATACCAAAGGAGGAAATGTCAGACATAGGTCTGGTAACCGTCTCAACAAACAGAACAACAAAACAAAAGGGAAAAGTGCAAGCCAACAAGAACAACAAATTACCTTAAAAGAACGAAGGAAGAGCCCTTAGGCCCTCCATTCAAGGTAGACAAAAACACCAACCTGAAACTTAAGACTCTTAAAGAATAAATAGCCGTAACAAGGTCAGTAGTGGAGGAACCGCACTCAAAACCAAAGAAAGACAAGAGAAAGATGAAGAAACTAATTAATACAACCAGATTTCAAAGGACATCCACCTCCCATCCTATGGTGTCAGATACGAAGAAGCCTTAATCCTCTCCATCTTTGAAAGAAGAAACCTTTGAGAGGCCCATCAAAAGAGTTTCGATAAGTATCATGAGAGGTGAAGAGAAAATATATCAGAAGCAAAAAATGCAAGGCAAACAACCGACGATCGAGATGTCTATAGGTAACATTAGCATCTCGGGCCTCACAAAGGCCATCCTCTACAAGTAATGATGCGATAGTCTCTGGAGCCGCAGGTTTAAAAATCCCACAAAGGCAGAAGGGCAGAAGAATTCACTAAAACATAAATCCCCCGACATCCTCTCGCTCCAAGAGACCAGAAGGACCGCTTCTCTTGATTCATAAAGAGCATACTGAAAAAGATTGGAAAAGTTGTGGCGTTGTAGTCTGCGTGGTCTTGCCGTACTTGGAGGATGACATATTTTCCTTGTTAGATCCTTCTAAACGCATTGGATCTTTCATCGAACCCCGCATCTTGCAAGACCTCTCTCAAGCCTTTTAACTTTACGTACAAGATTGCGGTTTAAAAAAGGATTATTGATACGAACTTCTTCAAATCCTATGAAGCACATCACCAAGAATAACCTTGTTGGAGATTTCTCTAACCTTGTCTTTTGGCTGCACATAGCAAGAGAGGAGTGAACATTAGCAAGGATCACATCTTTCCCCTTATAGAAGATTTTATCTGTGATTAATTATTGATATCAAATCCCAAACAGAACTCTTACACTTTTGGCCATCAACAGTAGCATGAAAGGAGCATGCATTTTTGCTAGGCTTGAGCGTATTTATTCACCAATTTCTCCTCTCTCGAGAAGAAGATAATCATTCTAAAATCCTACCCAAAATGACTTTAGATCATAAACCCATCCCATCACAGTATTGAAGAGGGGAAAACCTTGGGGCCTATCCTTCGTGCTGCGCCCTCTGTGGACAGGAAGAGAAGGTTTTTTGGAGACAACAAACATAAAAATCTTTGTCTAAGCCAAATCATTGGGCTTCACTAGTTATGTTTGGGAGAAAAACTCAAGGCCACTAAAATAACCTTAAAAGAATGGTTAAAAATCCACATGTTTCCCTAGTCCTTAGAAGAAGGCCCTCCCGAGAAATTGTTAGATATGCAAATGGAAATGGAACAAAGAGAACGAATATCTCTAATTTCCAGTTGTGAACAATCCGCCTTCTGCACCCTTTCTGCGTTCAAATTCGAGAGGAGACTTTGAGACCGAAATCATGCAACGTCCGGTCAAAATTCTGGAGATTGAAACTCGTATTCTTTCACAAGCAAATCAGAACTCAATTTCTTGAGAAATCGATATATACATAAATAACCACCCTAGAAGGGATCGTGCATAATGGTATAACCAAGACATGAGGGTCGCTACCTCACATTTTCGCGCTCAGTACATGGAAATGGATCCGATATTGAAGAAGAAAGTGTTGAACAGTTTCCCTCATATTCGAAGTCCGATAAAGCGGGAGGAGGACAACCTCGCCTTTCTAAAGCCCTTTCTCAAGAGGAAATAAGAAATGTAATATGGATGATGGAACTCGACAAAGCCCTGGGTCCCGATGGTTTCATTTATACACTCCCCCACATAATATGCCAATATTATAAAGACTGATCTGATTGGAATGACAAAGGGTTTTTAGCATAAAGCCAGACAGAAGTACAAATTCCATGATCCTCGTACCCCATCTCCAAAGAGGTGAGCCCTACTTCGTTCGATCACTTGAAACAATTTTTCTTTTTGAAATGCATCCAATAAGATCCTCTAAGATTTTGACAATAGAATAAAGCCTCTTCTCGGGGAAAACTTATCTAAAGGTACCAAAGTGGTTTGTTGTAAAGGAAGGCACATTCTAGACAATGTGGCTTTGGTGTAGGAAACCATTGTAGAAATTTGTTGAATAATGATTAATTATCCACCGAGACTATCCTGATCACATATCAATTCGAATTCATATGCAACACATAATCTCTTCCACTCAGATCATCACACATGCGGAAATAAAATAAGCAATAACACATCAAATCATCATACACATTAACACAATATGTATGGGGAAAGCTTATAGCTGAAAACCCCACAACTATTGTGTATATTATAATGGAGAAAACATGTCACAACTCAGTACAATACTCCTCACAAGTACTCAGTACTATCTCATGAAGTTACACACAAACTAGCTTGGTTTTGAACAAGTCACAGGTTCAAAACACATCCACTAATTGCTTGCCTCTATTACGTAATCATGGCCTGTCTAAATAGAGATCCAAGGTTCGAATCTCCTTGGCTTGACAGCGCAATCATCATGGGAAATTTCCTCCAAGTGTGGTGCAAATCTCATGCACAAATGATGTCACAACTGATCGCTGTACTCACCCTTTCATCTACCTCTTTCACTGGTCTCCACTGAACTGTCCATGCACTGTAGTGAACTGATGTGTTCTTGAGTTGAATAATGAGTTACTAATTAACGAATTAAATAATATTTAATTCACTCCACTCATTACTAGTTGATTAGCTAGTTAAACTAATCTCAACTAGTTCAACTAAGTTAAATCGAACACAACTCCACTAGCTGTCTCATTAACTCCACCAAACTTCTGCCACTGAAGTCCTAACTGAAGTCAACCATGCATGATGCCATCAAACCCTTGGGAATAGCGTAATTCCTCTGTCAGATGCATGAGCCACTTCAAAGGCTCGAACTGAAGTGCTCCAAGAGAGTAAACTGTTGTTTAGAGTCCAAATATTATTAAGGGTAAATAATATTTGACTTCCCTATTTTTAGGATAGGCAGTCTAAAAATAGACTTCGACCTATAAGTCCAAAAATAGAGGTCCATCTATTTTTACCAACATGACCAATACTCCAAGAATAACATACTGCAACCCCTGGACCATGCTCCATATGTCTAAAAATAGACATAGTCTAAAAATAGACTTTGCGCCAGAATTTGCCTGCGGGCCCACTTAATGAAGGCGACTTCATTTCACTAAGCTCCATCATCTTGCTGCATTTTCAACACTCCCTCTCAGCAAGATATGGATTATCTGCAACCCCTATCCTGCCTCCGTGGAATTCGAACTTGCTCCTGGTGAGCGCCTTCGTCAGGATGTCGGCATCCTGATCCTCCGTGGGAACATATGAAAGCATCATGATTCTCCGCTGAACACAATCTCTGATATGATGGTACCCGATGTCGATGTGTTTGGATCTATCATGAAACACTGGATTAGCCGAGAGTTTGATGCAGCTCTGGTTATCACAGTAAATCACTGTAGGCTCCAAATGCAACCTGAACAATCCTGCGAGGATCTTCCTCATCCAAATAGCCTCGCATGCAGCCAAACTAGCTGCCATGTACTCGGCCTCTGCTGAACTGAGTGCCACGGATCTCTGCTTCCTGCTGTACCAGGAAACTGCGGTCGACCCAATGCTGAAAACTCCTCCAGATGTGCCTCGCTAATCGTAGCTCCCCGCCCAATCGCATCGCTAGGGCTTTAAAGCTTCGCTCCATCCTCCTGTCTGTACCATAGACCATATCCCGATGTGCCTCTAATATAACACAATACACGCTTGTCTGCCTTCCAAAAGAGCTTGGTAGGCTTAACCATAGCTTGCGAAAGCTGGTTAACAGCATAGCATATATCGGGTCGTGTATTGACCAGATACATAAGCGACCCCACCAACTGTCGATAGACAGTGGCATCTACTACCTCCGCTGAAGTAGCATCCTCCTTCCTCCAACCACCAGGAAGAGGAGTGTCAACAGGCTTGCAGCCTTGCATGTTAAACCTCTCCAGAATCTCCCGAGCATACTTGCCCTGAGAAACAAACAGTCCTCCGCTGCACTGCCAAATCTCCAATCCCAGGAAATAATGAAGGATGCCCAAGTCCTTCATCTCAAACTCTCGTGCAAGATCCTCCTTGCATGAAAGTATCAACTGCTCATCGCCCGTCAAAATCAGATCATCTACATACAGTACGATGATCAACAGCTTCCCCTCCACCATAATATGGTACAGGTTAGGATCTACCTCACTCTTGGAGAATCCAAGCCCGGTTAAGTAGCTATCTATGCGAGTGTACCAAGCACGAGGTGCTTGCTTCAGCCCGTACAGTGCTCTCTTGAGTCGACACACATGCGACTCACTGCTGAAGATCTCGAAACCTTCAGGCTGCTCTATGTACACTTCCTCCTCAATGACTTCGTTGAGGAACGCAGTCTTCACATCCATCTGATGAATGTGCCACCCCATCTGCGCTGAGAGAGCAAGGATCGTCCGTATGGAAGAGTACCTTGCGACAGGTGCAAAGGTCTCCTCATAATCGATCCCCTCGATCTGTGAGAAGCCACGGCGACAAATCTCGCCTTGTACTTCTCCACACTCCCGTCAGCCGCCTGCTTCACTTTGTAGATCCATCGCGAACCCACCACTGATTTCCCCTCCGGTCTTGGGACAATCTCCCATGCACTGTTCCTGACGATCGAATCATATTCTTCGATCATGGCATCTACCCATGCGGGTTCCTCCACAGCTTCCTCAAAAGAGGATGGCTCCATCACGACACATTGACTCACAAGAGCCATGTATCTAGTGTACCGATCCGGTGACTGCCTCTGTCTGCGCTGTGCTGTAGGTGGTCCTACAACCTTCTCTGCATCTCGAGCCAGTCGCTCAGCTTCTGTAGTGCGCATGCGCCCTCTGATGGTTGGTGCTACATGGGTGGTTTCTTCCACCTCCTGAACTTCCTCTTGTGGCCGATCCACATCCGGAAGCTCCTCCTTAGGAACTAACAGCTCCTCATCTGCATGCAAGTGTAGCTCCCTCTCAAGCGAACACTGCATGGCTTTCTCCTCCTGAAACTTGATATCCCGTCGCACAACAGTCTTGCGACTGTCTGACAAATACACTAGATAGTTGTGAGGTGTATTAGTGTACCCCACAAATATTCCAACCTCAGCAGTCGGATCCAGCTTCCTTCTTGCATCCTTCGTCACATGCATGTAGACAGGAGAGCCAAAGATCCGCAAATGGGAAATTTCAGGCCTCTTGCCAGAATAAGCCTCCTCCGGTGTACTCATGCCAAGAACCTTGTGAGGACAACGGTTCTGCACATACACTGTTGTATTGCATGCCTTAGCCCACAAGTGAAGGGGTAGGCCTTGATCATGCAACATCGCCCGTGCAGCACCCACGATCGTTCTGTTCTTCCGCTCAGCCACCCCGTTCTGCTGTGGGTTATGGGGTGCGATGAGCTCTCTCCGAATCCCTTCTGCGCTGCAGAACTCCTTGAATTCACCCGAGATGAATTCACCACCGTTATCACTCCTTAGAGCAATCACCTTCTTCCCCGACTCCTTCTCGACCAGTGCTTTAAACTCACAGAACTTCGCGAATGTATCGCTCTTCTTCCGCATGAAGAAGATCCAGCACTTTCGAGAGAAATCATCAACAAAGATCACATAATACCTGTGCTTTGCTGTCGAAGCAACTGAGAAAGGACCACACACGTCTCTGTGAACTCTCTCAAGGATCGTCGTGGCGCGACTATCCTTCTCGTGAAAGGTGGCTTTCACATACTTCCCTAAAGTACACCCCTTGCACTGATCTGACTGCGCAAGAGTGCCCTTAGGAAGCCCAATAGAAATCTGCTGTAGGATCTTCAAAGCTCCATGGTGAAGGTGGCCCAATCTCCTGTGCCACAGTTCGCCCTCATCATCCCGGCTCACCACTTCTCCCGCCTTGCATGCCATTGCTGCGCAGCCATCTACTTGCAACTGATAGAGGTTCTTGGTTCGAACCCCTATCTTCCAGGTCTCTCCAGTAGTCTTACTGCGCAGGAAAACCTTTCCTTCGTTGAAGACCACATCATACCCCTTATCTTCCAACATCGCCACAGAGATCAAGTTCTTCTTCAATCCAGGCACATGCATGACATCCTTCAACACGAAGGGTTTACCAGACTCCCTCTGAAAGGATATGGTACCGATACCAGTCGCACTGTATCTACCATCATCGCCCATCTCGATGTGCACACCCAGATCTTTGTCCTCCAGATCTGAGAACAAATTCCGATCTCCCGTCATATGAAATGACGCACCGCTGTCCAAGAACCACACCGACCCCATCACACTTGAAACCAAGCATGCGATCAGTGAAAAGTCAAGCTCGAACTGCGAAGCCAAAGCTTCTCCATCTGCAGATCTTCCCGCTTGCTTGTTTTTCTTCTTCTTCGGACAATTGGTAGCATAATGTCCGTGATCATGGCAGTGAAAACACTTCACTTTCGCCATATCCTGCTTCTTTCCCTTTGCACCGAAATGAGAAGTTTTCTTACCCTTCCCCTTCTTTGCTTTGGCAACCAAAGCGCAATTTTCTTCATCAGCTCCCTTTGATGAAGATCCATCCCGAGTAGTCCTCCTTATCTCCTCCTGCATGAGATCCGCCCAAAGGCGCTCCCATCCCGGCAGCTTCTCCCGACCATTGACACTATCTCGATATGAGTGCCAAGCCTTCGGAAGACCAAGGAGAGCCAGGTCGACCATGTCCTCGTCTTCGACAGTCACCCCCACACTTCCCAGCTCATCTCTGCATTGAGTGAACTTCGTGAGGTATTTGGCGATACTGTCGCCCTTCTCCATCTTGATGTTCTTGAGCTTATCTTTGAGCGCCAGCTTCCTTTGGTCACTCTTACTCTGGAATAGATCCGTCAAAGCTTTCCACATTAAATATGGAGTAGCCTTTCCATGCAGGCTAGATACAATATGATCCTTGACGCCCTCCAACAGGATCCTTCGACATTTCACCATCTTCTTTTGCCATGCTTCGACTTCAGCAGGATCAGTGGGCCTTTGGACATCCGTATCCACGAACTCCTTCAGTCCATTATCTTCTAATACTACCTCCATGCGATCTTTCCATGCAACATAATTCGAACTGCCTTCAAGAGCATATTCAAGTCGCAAACCGTTGAAAGACATTTTCAACTCCGGCACTAAGAAAACAAAACTGCCGCAAAATTCGAATTCCACCTCAAAGCTCAACCGACCTTGATCTGTGAGAACAAATTATTTCTAGCACAGAGATTGACTGCAGGGGCATATATCACCTTTCAAGGAAAGGATGGATCCAGAGGCTACCTGGCCCGCATGCAGACTCTGTCTACCGAAATAAGTTTGTAATCACTGTGATGATCAATCTCTGCTTCAATAGCTCCGATACCATGTAGAAATTTGCTGAATAATGATTAATTATCCACCGAGACTATCCCGATCACATACAATTCGAATTTATATGCAACACATAATCTCTTCCACTCAGATCATCACACATGCGGAAATAAAATCAAGCGATAACACATCAAATCATCATACACATTAACACAGTATGTATGGGGAAAGCTTATAGCTGAAAACCCCGCAGCTATTGTGTATATTATAATGGAGAAAACATGTAACAACTCAGTACAATACTCCTCACAAGTACTCAGTACTATCTCATGAAGTTACACACAAACTAGCTTGGTTTTGAACAAGTCACGGGTTCAAAACACATCCACTAATTACCTGCCTCTATTGCGCAATCATGGCCTGTCTAAATAGAGATCCAAGGTTCAAATATCCTTGGCTTGACAGCGCAATCATCATGGGCAATTGCCTCCAAGTGTGGTGCAAATCTCATGCACAACTGATGTCACAACTGATAGCTGTACTCACCCTTTCATCTACCTCTTTCACTGGTCTCCACTGAACTGTCCATGCACTGTAGTGAATTGATGTGTTCTTGAGTTGAATAATGAGTTACTAATTAATGAATTAAATAATATTTAATTCACTCCACTCATTACTAGTTGATTAGCTAGTTAAACTAATCTCAACTAGTTCAACCAAGTTAAACCGAACACAACTCCACCAACTGTCTCATCAACTCCACCAAACTTCTGCCACTGAAGTCCTAACTGAAGTCAACCATGCATGAGCTCACCAAACCCCTAAGAATAGCGTAATTCCTCTGTCAGATGCATGAGCCACTTCTGTAGCTCGAACTGAAGTGCTCCAAGAGAGTAAACTGAAGTTTAGAGTCCAAATATTATTAAGGGTAAATAATATTTGACTTCCCTATTTTTAGGATAGGCAGTCTAAAAATAGACTTCGACCTATAGGTCCAAAAACAGAGGTCCATCTATTTTTTACCAACATGACCAATACTCCAAGAATAACATACTGCAACCCCTGGACCATGCTCCATATGTCTAAAAATAGACTTTGCACCAGAATTTGCTTGCGGGCCCACTTAGTGAAGGCGACTTCATTTCACTAAGCTCCATCATCTTGCTGCATTTTCAAAAACCATTCACTCAAGCCTTCATCGTCATGAGAAAGGAATGATCATCAAGCTAGATATGGCAAACGCATTCGATCGGGTAAGACATTCTTTCCTCCTCCAAGTCCTTATTGCTTTTGGTTTTAGCTCTGAGTTTAATAGGCTAATTAAAGCTTGTATTGGAGAGCTGTGGATTTCTCCCTTGGTCAACGGCAGGCTAGTCGGTTACTTCAAAGCCACGAGGGGCATTAGAAAAGGTTGTCCTCTTTCCCCCTTCTTGTATATATTGATGGCAGATTCCCTTAGTAGGAAGCTGAATGCAGAAAATATTAATGGGACTCTCCCTGGCATTAGGGCGGTGAGAGGCACTGATCCAATAAACCATGCCTTGTTTGCTGATGATTCAATTCTCCTGGGAGGAGCCTCATTAAAAATTGCAAGGGCATTTAAGAAAACTATTCAAAGCTTCTGTAGACTTTCTGGAGCTTTGGTCAACAGGAGAAAAAGTGCAGTGTACGACTGGGAGATTGATCAGTAAGCCATGAACCAAATTTCTCAAGCTCTTGGATATGTGGGCTATGCAATTTGGGATAAAATCAATTACCTTGGTCTGCCTCTGTCCCTGGGCATCAACAAGGCCCTCCATTGGGCCGAGATACTCAGCAAAATCAAGGTAAAAATGAACGTATGGGGTGGACAGTGGCTCACTACAGCTGGGAAGCTCATACTGGTTAATTCTGTTCTTTCCTCCCTCCCATTATATAAAGAAACCTTCTTATTGGCACCTAAATCAATTATAGATCAGCTTTCCAAGATGTTAAGAATTTTTTTGTGGCAAGGAGGTAAGGGAAATCAAAAAAAATTTCACTTGGTAAATTGGGACATTGTGAAAAAACCTCTTTTAGAAGGAAGCCTACAAGTAAGAGATCCTGGACTGGCCAACTTGGCTTTGGGTGGCAAGATGTTATGGAAAATATTTTCGAATCACCGACACTCTGTCAGTCAAGTATTGATAAAAAAATATATGCATGGACTTTCCTTGCATAATATGGAGAAAGGTGCAGCAAGCAAGGGAACCACTCTATGGAAACTCTCCAGTCACAGTTGGGAGTTTTTCAAGGAGCAGCTCTACAGAATTCCGGGAAATGGGAAAATCATTAATATCTGGGATGAAAAAATTATGGGGCTTCAACCTCTAAACTCTGCTCAGGAATACGCAGAGTTGCGAGACTGGCTAAAGAATCTTGGCATAAGTAAGCTGGAGGACATATCCTGCTGGGACAACAAAGGAAATTGGATAGAATGGAGTATTCCACGACCTTCAGAGCAACTGCGGCATCAATTACCCCCCCTCCATGTGAACCTGGCTGGGCTAGCACCAATTCATCGTAGATCAAATGACAAATGGGGATGGGGAAAAAATGAGTCTTCTCGGCTGCCCAAGGATACACAGCCCTCTAGCACAACACACCTCTACACAATCCGACGCTATGGAAATAGATTTGGGACCCTGTCGGCCTCCCTAAGGTAAACTTTTTTACATGGCTCCTTATTCACAAACACGTTTTAACAGGCGAAAATCTGGAAAAAAGAGGAATAGCTGGCCCACTTAGATGCACACTTTGTTGTGTAGCAGTGGAGGCAATGGATCATTTATTTATTGACTGTGTCTATGCCCAAGACATGTGGGAAAAAGTGTTGCATGGTCTGGAAGCTCA
>CM076577.1:704815111-704966144 GCA_034641835.2 Pinus albicaulis
AGATAAATCGCTATTTATCTTATTATTTTCTAGGAATAATTATTTGAACATTATTTAAATAATATTCCTTATTAAATTTGACTAAACTATTTATAAATCATTGAATAAATCACTATTTATTTAATTATTACTCAACCACACTCTTAAAATAATAAATAAATCATTTATTTATTTATTATTTACAAATAAAGGGATTTGACCAGATTCAATTTTTTTTTCCCTCAAACAAATATAATAAAATATTCCATAAAATTCAGAGCTAGATTTGGTTAATAATATTTTAATTATGCACCAATATCTAGACTAACTCGATATTTTTCTATAAATAGAAGGGTTTTTCCATTCATTCACTACCTTTTGTTGCCTAAATATCACTATGGATCTATACTTTTGGTTTGACTTTGATCGTCCATCATTGTCATATTTTTCTATATTTTTGTTTTTGAACTCCCTTTTTGTTCCATTTTTGTCTGGGTTTTCTACACCATCAAGAGAGAGAGACCTTAGATTTGAAGCGGTGAGGACATACAAGAACCCATCCCATTGAGGGCGACTCATAACATCTTTCTATGTTCCCTTCCCAGGTGTCATAAACACAAAAATTCTTTAAAAATATTCTTGTCTTTTCTATTGGATGCATGGAGAAACTCTTGCTTTTATTTACTTCTTAATGTCTTTAACTGCATAGATCTGGATTTTGTAGCATTTGCCTTGGTCAACTACATGCAAATCTAAAGAAATTAGTAGCCATCTTTGATGTTAGGGTTGTTTGTTATGCACAGCTAAAGTGAGCTTTTTTCGTACGCTTGTGATTAGAATTCACACTAACAACTGGCGACTCCACAAAGGTTTATAATTATGACCACTGTCGTTTTTCAGATCCCTGCATGACCAGCTGCTTCAAACCCTAAGGTTTTTCTTCAGCTTCCTGTTTTTCTTTTCTTGATGTTGTTTTTAACCTATAAAACCCAAACAGTAAAAATTCTAACTTCCATGTGTTTCTAGGCCTATTGCGCAGGTGACAGGTATCAGTCGGAGCTGAGATGACAATTTTTTCTGAAACATGCTCCTGAGAGTGCCGGAAGTGCAGGTCGCACATTTTGGGCCAAAACCTACAACCTCAATCTTTAGGACACAGAAAACTGCCTAAAACCTGCGACCTCTGCTGAAAACAGGTCAGAAACAGTGACCTGTACTTTTTGCGAGAATTTTTCTGTGATTTTTATGTGTTTGACTGGGCTACTATTCAAGTTTGTCTGACCTCTGTTTCCACCCATCTTGGACCTGTACTTTCTATGTTTTACTCGTCGAAGTAGGAACCTAGCCCCCTAGGGCTTCAGTACGCTTCCACCTTTCTAGGAAGAGTTTAGCTGAAGTAGGTCATTTGAGATTTCAGTGTGTTCAGCCATTTTTCAAATCTAATCTTGTACCTTCAGATCCATTTCAAATTGGTTATTCATCCATCCAAAGTACCTCTTGTCAATTTTGTTTGGTCCTCCTCTAGGGTCCCCTCTGTTTCCCTTAAGGTTGTAGCCTTTCGCCACCACTTTTGCAGCACTTTTCCCTCTGGTTTTTTGCTATTTTCTACACCTATTTCCAACAGATTTGACCTCTAGATTCGTGTACCTTCTGAATTTAGATCCATTGGCCATTTTTTGTGTGTTTTAACTATATTTTTCCCACCCATAGACTAGTTGTTGGGAAGGCTGCTTCGTTGGGTTGAGATTGATGCATCTTTAGCTGTTTATTTTCTGTCATATTCAGTTTAATTTACTTTTATTTGCATATTTATTTACAGTTATACAACACTTTTTTTTTTCTACACACGAATGGGTTTAAAAATTAAAATTAACACACTTAACATGCACACCCTAAGTGAAGAGCGTCTAGATTACACCGCCAGGCCAAGACTATAACATTGTAATCAATTGATCCCGCACCTCTCTGCCATTGTTTCAACATTGTAATCATTTGATCTTGCACCTCCTTGCCCTTGTTGGTCTCTCTTCCTTATGTGATTCATGTTTGTTTTGCCATCATTGCACCCCTAAGGAGTTTATCCCAGAGACTTCTTGGCCTTCATCCTCAATTTTGTTAGGAAGACTTACTCCTCCACGTAGGATTCGAGTTAGTCCTCTACCGAGTCCCCATTATGACCCCGCTTTTGGTTCATCAGGTTCCCCTTCTGGTTCTATCCCCTGTTCTCCTCATGTCACCTTCACCATGTCTGGTTCAAGACCTAACGTTGGTGGTAACCCCAGCCCTAATGCTGGGAATACTACTAGTGGGACCGCAACAGGAACTATCCTGGTTTCTCCCTTGCTTCCATATATGGCGGGTCTCAGTCTTCCCGATTTTAACCAGTTTATCAATGACCCCATACACCATGATCCTGGTTGGCCTGCTATGTCAACCAAGCTCCCTTCTAACATCCCCAAGTTTGAAGGTCTTTCTAGAGAAGATCCTACAAATCATGTTCGATATTTTCACATGTGGTGTTCATCTAACTCCATCACTGACGACTCTGTCCGTCTTCGGTTGTTCCAACGCACACTTACTGGAGAAGATTCTAAGTGGTATGTTGACCAGGCCTCCTCCTCTCATACTACTTTTGTGACTCTTACCAGGGCTTTTCTATCTTACTTCCAGCTTCCCCTTATGACACTGGTATCGAACTTTTGACCTCTTTCCGCCAATCGTCTGCGACCCGCCTATCTAATCATGTCCAGGAATGGCAGAGAAGAAAGAGCCTATGTCGAGCCCCTACCTTCGAAGACTGTGTCTACATGGACTGGTTTCTCAGATCCCTTTTGCTTGCTATTGGCAAAGATGTCACATCTCATTTCCCTAAGACCGAAGAAGCTGCCCTCTAGATTGCGTTGAAATATGACCTGATCTACGCACAGTCTAGTTATGTTTATACCGTCTTACCTAATATCGTCGTCGATGATATCGTTGGAGCCCATCCGTACACTCATCCTACCATGGGTTTTGGTTTCCCTCAAGGAGGGGCCAGCTCCTCTAGCACTTTTCCCCCTCCCGATAGCATGTATCCAGGATACGGCATGCTTCCTCCTTTTGCCCAACCTGTTTACCACAATGTTACTCAACCTCCTTATTATATATATCCGTAGCCTAGTGCTCCACCTCCTCCAGCATTAGCACCTCAGCCTCCCTTTCCTTCTCAACCCCTGCAACAACAGCCACCCCCCCCAAGGGCAGGTGTATGCACAACAGGGCGCGACTAATCCTCCTACTTCCAAAAAGAATGGTAAAGAGAACCAAAATCAATCTGCCCCAGGTAATCCAAGACCCAATCCCCAAGGGAATACAACTAACGCTGCTAACCAACAACAGGGCACTCATCCCAAGCACTACAGGCATGTTCGCATGAACAAACCTTCGTGTTGTGGTGTCTACAGTTACTATACCCACGATTTTCCTCTTTTACCTCAAATGCGGCAGATGTGGGAAGCTCAAGTAGCATCCCGAAGACATCAAACCTCCCCTTCGATTCCTCCCCATGTTGCACCTATACAGTTGGTTGTGTTTACCAATCCTTTCCCCCAGCAATGATTCATGTCTAACCAACCCCCTGAAGGTCAGGCAGCCACTCAAACTCCTCCATCTGGTACCTCTAATTACCAGATTCTCATGAGGAACTCTGACCAACCCATTACCATTGGCCTCAACCTTCAGACTCGATCTCATCAGTACAACAAGCCTCCCACTACGTCTGCCCCTGAGCCCCCTTCTTCAGGTTCCACAGAGCCTCTTTCGACAACCAATGGTCCTTTACTAATCCCTCAGCCTAAGGTAGAGGTTCATACCAAGATCCCCAAGGGACCACTACATCGAAACATGCTTCTAGTAAAGTTTCCCATTCGTATAATATAGTAGATGATTTGGCTCAATCCGTTGCTTCCATATCAATGCTGGAACTCCTCCAGTCATGCCCTTCACAAGGAAAATCTCTACTAACTGCCATGGGAACTATGGATCCTTCATATGATTGTTTGATCGTCTTCGATGTTGACCGGTTAGAACATCCCCCCCTTCCTGCTTCCGTCGCCTTCCAAGTCCCTGTCAAGATCCAGAATGCCAACGTCTCTCGTTGTATTATTTACGAGGGAGAATCCACCTGTGTGATGTCTGCTTTGGTTTGGAAGCAACTCGGATCTCTAGAGTTGGCCCCTTCCACTATCACCCTCTGAGCGTGGGATGACCACTCTTCCCATCCCATAGGCTTGTTCCGTAATTGTCTTAATACTCTTGCAGGCAAGACTGTTTATGTTGATGTAGAAGTCATTGATGCCCCCTTAGATTATGAAATTCTATTGGGTCGTAGCTACACTTATGCAATGTCGGCTGTCCCATTTGCAGTTCACCATAATATGTGCTTTCCTCACAACGGAAGGATTGTCACCATTGACCAGTTGACGTATTATGAACCAAAGTCTCAGACCTCCCCTGAGTCCATCATCTCTTCGGTGGCCAATAAACAAATAGTCGAACCTTTGACCAGTGTTTCACCCGGATTCTTCAAAGACTCCTCTTTGCTTGGTTCTTTCCCTAGTCTTTCTCCTCCTGTCTCTGATCCCAGCTCGTCAAACGTTTCCATGATGCAATCGTCTCAGTCCGACCTCAAACGGGCTGGTTCGACTAGTCAGCAGCCCTGCCCTCTGCAACCTACTCCTAGCACCTCGACTCAGCCTTCATGACCCCCTCCTCAAGGCCCCTCATCTGCAGCTGGTATCCATGAGCCTCCCTACCCTCCTGGCACAGTTCCTCTTGGCCTTAACCATCTCAGAGCTGTCCCGCCTGGCCATTACCCTTCCGGTCAGATACCGTTCCTAGCTCCCCCTCCTGGAGTATTTTTGGTACCTGTTATGGCTACCTTATCCCTTCCTAACATGACACTGGGGATCCCAGTCTGGTACATTGATCCCCCAACCACTATCCCGCCTGGTCAGCCCAAACCTTATCTTTCTTTGACCCCGGTTCAACCGGTCCCCATGACCCCTCCCTTTTTTTCCGTGCCTCAGCCACCTCAACAGGAACCTACTCCTGTTGTGACAGCTTCAGGTGAGGGGGGGAAATCTCGGAAGAAAGCACTTAAAGACAAGGATGCCCTGATGAACCCTGCTCCTCCTTAGCCTCCAAAGTGTACCTCGTCGTGTTCTTTGTGTGATGTCATCAGTCATGCCACCCATCATTGTCCTGAATTGCCTCGTATCAAGACCATGGTCAATTTCGCATTCCTTGAGTCTACAATCCCAAAAACCTCTGTTCCTTCCTCGACTGTAGCCAAGAACCCCAAGAATATTCACACCAACCACCCTTGTGCTTTATGTGATCTCCATGGCCATTATACCCACCGTTGTCCCCGCCTCACTCATTGTCGCGCCACTTTGGAGGTAGTTCGGGAATACAAGATTGAACAGAACCAGTTTGACTCTCCCATCCTCGCGCATTATTCTTCGGGCCAACCTGAGGATACCTCTGCTCCCATCGACATTCCCCCTCTTGATTTAGAGATGACGGAGTCTTCAGCCACAATTCTCTACCTATCATCATCCATGAGATCCACGGTGGAAGCTCCCTCTGAGACTTCCCCTTATAGTTCGCCTGACCTCCTTTCAATGATCACCCTGGGTTCAAAATCGGTGGATCCTTCATCTAATTTTTTTTCAGTCACCCTCCGTGACAATGCACATGTGAACCTCTCTTCTCATGATGATGAGTCATGTAGCTTTGCCGCGTCAGGTGGTATTTCTTCCACCATTCATCCCATCTTCTATTGCGATGATGACATTATGGAAGCAATCACCACCCCTGACTTTATATATCCCCCCTTACATCGAAACCATACATTTGATCCACATACACCTTGTGGTCATTACATTGACACACAATGTTTTGGTAAGGGGGCACCCATATTTGAGAGTCCAATTCTCCACAAACCTCATAGTGCATATGGTCATGTCAACTCTAGTACCATCATTCTTCCCCGTTTAGAAGAACCTCTAGAGTCCCATATCACTTCATATCACTCTAGGGATGATCCGCCTCATCATTCCTTCCTCTTACATCAGCAACCCAGTCCCCTAGACATTGTTGTTGACCAACTTGTGGGTTTTATAGGAGAGCACCAGTTCATTATCTCCAAATCCACTCTTTTGGATAGTGACACCATGTATGCCAACCCAGAAACTTAGTCCATTTGCTTCATATATGCAGTACTGAAAGAGATTGGTAATCCTCCATCCCCTTTCTCGAACTGCATACCCATAATGAAAACAAATGGCACACCACATCATAAAAATGTGTTTAGATTCCCCTTTTCCTAAATACATTTTGGCATGACTGTAACATGCTTAGGGGAACCTATGCCCCTTAGCTATAAAAATCCCAGCTCTCATCCAAAAACAACACTGAAAACCCCTTTCTTTGACAGGTCACAATTTTCAGGTCATTTCCTGGGACAGGTCACAGTTTTCTACCCAGTGCCTACTACCCAGGTCGTAGAACAGACCCCAAAAAGTGTGACCTGGCCTATTCCTGAGCTCTGGGTGCCTAATCTGGAACTTTCAATCCACTGAAATGAAAGAGTAGGGTTAGGCCTCTTTCCTGCAACTAACAGATCACAATTCCAATGGTTTGTTTGTCTGCTACGATCACTGCAATATTTAGGGCCTTTTCTCCTCTCTACATTCACAACAACTACACTTGCGAATGAATCAAATTGGAGGGAAAATGCCTTATTGAAAGAGAAACCCCAGATTTTTATTTTTCCAGTTGCGATCAAACCATAGCTCCATTCGACAAACCGTCAGCACCATTGGAAAGCTCTCACCGAGCTCTCAAATGGGTATCCTTTTTTTTTTTTTTTTTTAATACTTCACCTCGACACCTTTTTCCAAAAAGGGTCACTTCACCACTCCTCAAAATCGAATTTCTTCACTTGTAACACTTGTACTTGGGGCACCACTTTGCCTCCATACTTTTCCATGCTCATGTCGATTTTCGTTATGAGTAACCATCTTGTAATCATATTTTTATGGTCCCCACCAGACCTTTTTTACGTGGAAGCATCATCAAGTCACCCTTATATAGAGCATCCGAGTTGAGTCATCATCACATCCAAGGAGCCTATCTCGAGTCCCTTTGTATCCCACTATAGTCCTCCATCCTTCATTGATTGGTTCCTCTCTCATGTCGCACATTGTGGCCTTCAGTCATACTATCCCCTATCCCCTTTGATATTGTGTCAGTTGCTGCCAGGTCATCCATACCCTTCATGCTCTAACAAGGGAAGTCATCAGCCCACTACTCAGTTCCCCCATTCCATTATCATCCCTAGCGTCAGTCTATTAGTCCCTCTACTATTATCTCTCGTGCCTTAGTTGAGGATCCCTTATTGCCTCACCTATGGTGGACCTCCTTCTGTTGACATTAGGCTACTCATTCCAGAAGACAGGTCTAGAGGGCGGTGTACCTTGGTTCTAGCTTCCACTCTTATTCGGTGCCTCGGATCAGGAAAAGGAACTCTTTATTGCCCTTTGACTTGATTTTTTCTTAGCTCGAGCTCCTTACAGCATGATCGAGATCTGTATACTTGACGGTTCAGTGATGAAACAGATTGTACCGGTGATTCCCAGGTGTACGTGAGATGCTTCAAACCTCATGAGGGGGTGGCCCTTCAGGTAGCCTCCCACATGCCCGTATGACCTCTCTATTACAGCCTTGGATGCAGCTCCATAGATTTGATGGTTCTGGCCTTAGCCGCTTGGAGTGCCTTTTTAGTTTTCATTTATCATTTAGATTTTTAAAGCCCTTTCATGTTTTACAGGGCCTCTTTGGTTGTACTTATATCTCATGTACTTAGATATTATTGTATAAGTCCTGGCTGTTGTCCCAGGCATAGTATGTATGTGGAATCCATTAACATGTTTTTATCTGGCCCATGTTTACGCCAGCATGTACTATATAGTTCAGTCCCTTGATTAATGGACGCATTATTCTTTGTGCTTTGTTATCTCGACGGGCATAGGTATGCCTCCCCTGCCTCTTATAGAACAGGTACTCACTCATAAAAGAGACTTTTTGCACATGTAATTCTCACCTCCTCAGGGTCTTGTCCTCTAGCACTTTAGTTTGCCTTATATTTCTCTCTCTCTGACTACCCCTTTGGTGTCTAGTGATTGAGTTCTTACAATGTACTTCGGTCATACGATTAACTCCTAACGCTCGCACGTTGGGGGGAAATCTATTACACCGAATTTTGGTCATCAAACCTGTAACTATTAGATGGACCAAAGTACACCATGTAAGACCAATTTTACCCTAAGTAAAATTGTTTTCACTATGAAAAATAACTTAGTAATCCATAATTTATTAAGTTGTTTATGGTCTAAACAGGAAACCCCATGAGTAATAATTGAATAAATCCTTATTTGTTTGATTTTCCTCAAGGGATAATTAGTTAAACAACAATTTAATTAATATTCCTGGTCATATTTAACCCAAAACAAGAAAATTAATTAGATAAATCACTATTTATGTTATTATTTTCTAGGAATAATTATTTAAACATTATTTAAATAATATTCCTTGTTAAATTTGACTAAATCATTTATAAATAATTGAATAAATCACTATTTATTTAATTATTACTCAACCACACTCTTAAAATAACAAATAAATTATTTATTTATTTATTATTTACAAATAAAGAGATTTGACCAAATTCAGATTATTTTTCCCTCCAACCAATATAATAAAATATTCCATAAAAGTTGGATCTAGATTTGGTTAATAATATTTTAATTATGCACCAATATCTAGACTAACTCAATATTTTGTTTTAAATAGAAGGGTTTTTCCATTCATTCACTACCTTTTGTTGCCTAAAGACCACTCTGGATCTATACTTTTGGTCTGACTTTGATCCTCCATCATTGTCATATATTTCTATCTTCTTGCTTGTGAACTCCCTTTGAGTTCCATTTTTGTCTGGGTTTTCTACACCATCAAGAGAGAGAGATCTTAGATCTGAAGCGCTGAGGACATACAATAACCCTTCCCATTGAGGGGGACTAGTAACATCTTTCTATGTTCCCTTCCCAGGTGTCATAAATACAAAAATTATTTAAAAATATTCTTGTCTTGTCTATTGGATGCATGAAGCAACTCTTGCTTTTATTTATTGCTTAATGACTTTAACTGCATAGATCTGGATTTTGTAGCATTTGTCTTGGTCAACTAACTACAGATCTAAAGAAATTGGCAACCATATTTGATGTTAGGGTTGTTTGTTATGCACAGCTAAAGTGAGCTTTTTTCATACGTTTGCGATTAGAATTCATACTAACACTATGTTTATATAAACTTCCATAGAAAATTATAAGGAAAAGGGTTTGAAGGATTAATGTATCATTTTTTCTTTAGTATTGATGTATTGTATGATACTTAAAGAATAAGTAATTTTAATAGAAGAAAAGGGTTCAAAGGATTGATTATATCATTTTGGCATTATAATATTGATGGGTTGTAAAATAGGTTGATCACTCAACGATGAATTTAAGTTGAGTCGTAAACATAATATACTACTCAAAAATAATATTTTCTAAATTTTTGGCCATCTCACATAGTAAGAGGAGGTATTATTATCTCTTTGTATAATAAGAATCGTTGTCCAAAAATTTGAGTATTTGTTTTAATTAGTGATTGGTTCTCCATTAATCCATATAAAATGAATGCTTTGAGTTTATGATTTCATACATATTTTTTTCTTAAAACCATTTTCATACTTTATATTTTAAATCTAAGCATTAAAATTTATATTATGTTATGAGAGAGGAGGTTGGAGGGGAGAGAGGGAATGTAATGAACAAAGTTCACATACGCAACAACAATATTCAGAAAAGTTCGAAGACAAAGTCATCCATTGTAAGACAAGTAATTATATATTGAATATTATAAAAGAATTGATGAGGCATGAGATGATTATAAATGAGGGTGAGGGCCAGCTTATATACCCTCAGTAGGTGCCCCTTCATGAATGATCATGTCTTTAAGTCATATTTTTTCATTACCAATGACTATTTAGTTAACCTTATTATTACTATTATTATTATTTACATTAATTTTATTATTTTTATATGAATTATATTCATAACATTGCCTTCCTCTTCAAAAATATTTGTCCTCAAAGCTTACTGACGAAGGGCTTGATCCATTTTCCCATTTCGAATATCTTCTCATATCAATACTTTCATCTTTATTGATATAAGATAATATGATCCTTTGAGTGATAAATAAAATTGTCAGAATGAGAAGGGATCTGACCATCCTAGATTAATATTTTGTCAAATATTCTGATCACTGAAAATTTGTAATGAATTGTTATCATAGGATTGGATTCTGCAAACTTCAGTATTATTTGGAACATAAATCTGTTGTTTTCGTTTTGAATGATTCAAATATGTAGACTGACTTATTTTCTTCTCTTGTGATTCAGATGTTGATAAATAGTTCATTTGGTCTAGTCTCACCTTAATCTGTTTGTGGCGATTTCTTGGTTTCTTGGAGCTTTATGATTTCTTTCAGGTTCAAAAATTTCTTGATTAATTGCGATATCTTCACTTGAAATTTTTGTTGTTTGGATTGCAACTTCTTAGTACGTCTTCACTTTAACTCATTTATCCTCTTCTTGGGTTTTGATATTGACTAGATCAATATTTGTTCATTTATCTTCGACTTGGATTGAATACTTCAACACTTCTTTTGTGGTAAATTATTATAATTTATCGTTCAATGATTTCTTATCATTTTTAAGTTTCTTAATTTGAGAAGTAGACTCTGATTATGATTTTTGAGCCGTAATAGTTCCTCATTTTTTGAGTCGAATCTTTTTTGGCATTCAAAATTCTCACCTTTTAAACACTTAATTTGTTCTAATAATTTTTTATTAAGGTTCTTTAAGCGTAAATTTTCCTCTTCTTTCTCTGATAAATTTTTGTTAAGCTTCTTGTTAGAACTTTTCTTTTCTTTTTCTAACTTGTGCTTCTTAGTTTTACACTTTTTGACTTGTGAAAGTACTTTCTAGATATGATCTTTTAAATGAGAATTCTCTTCGTTTTTATTGGATATGGCCTTCTCTAGCTTTTTTTGCTTCTATGTTATTGTGAGGTATAAATTTTGGAATATCTTTAAAGTATTATGAAGAAGGCATTATCGATTTTGACTTCATTTTCATGTCTTAGAATGTGATCATCCCTCCCTTATAAGAAAAAGTAAATTTTTTTTTTCTCTATGTTTAACATGAGCGTACCAAATTCCTTAAACCAAGGTTCGCAAAGAATTATGTCAACCTCTCTTTGATACATGGTTACAACATGAAATTGAGATGTGAACTCATAATGATATATTGTCACTTGTAAATCATTAATTTCATATTTTTAACAAAAAATATCTTCTGCTTCACCCTACATTGACATTTGAGATTAATAGTTGATTTTCCAAATTAACATTAATGTAATTCTCGTCTTTTATTGTAATAAAAATGATGATAAATTTTCCCCTTGACTGTTCTCTTTTAATGCAATTGTTTTGTAATCCATGATAAAAATAAATAAAAATAAAAACTTTATAGGAAAATATTTCTTCTTCTTTTTTAAATTATACTCTATATTATGTTTTTTACTTTGAATTTAGGGTTTTTAAAATAACCCCTTTTTTTTCTAAATAATCCTTCAATTTTTTTATTTTTTATTGTTGGTAATTTTGTCAACAAACAATTTACAGTGCTCAATTTTCTCATATATATATATATAAAACCTTATGAAATTGTTCTTTTTTACTTTACCTAATAATCTTATGCCTAATTAATTAGGTGTTCGGTTAATTTTTATTTTTAAAGGTTTTTTTTTTTTTTTTTTAAATGAAAAGTCACACCAATTATATTCAACATAGAAAAAAAGACACTATGTTTAAAAGACAATAAATAAATAAAAATGATAAGATTATGGCAGAGAGTATACGGCTATAACGTAGTGGATAGGTAGTACCGCAGTGGTGGTTGACGATGGTGGTCTGTTGGGGGCGTGGATGAGCAAAGCGACAACAGGAAACTTCTCACTCGAACGTTGGAGATGCATTGGATAGGATTCTGGTGGGCTACGGGTAGTCTGGCGGCTGTGGCAGAGCAAAGGTGAGACAAGTCAACGTGCTTGGTGGCTGAGTGAAGCATGTGGTAGTGGTTAACGAGGTTATGATTGGTAGCAGAACAAGGATCCTCTCGCAGTGGAGTGGAATAGGAAACTTAACATGGTTTTTTGTGGCGACTACGATAGCTACGAGATGGCTGACAGAATTGGACTAAGAACGACAACATAATTATTTTATGGAAAGGCAGTGTTGTGAGCTAGTTGAAGTGAGGCTTATGGAACAGGCAAGCAGGGATGGAATGATTCTCCTATCAGCAGCTGCGATTAGTACACGATAGTTACATTGGGCATAGTCTGAGTGGTTGCTTCTTCTTAGTCTCTGCTCGTCGACGTCGGGCCGGAAAAAGCCACTGATGGTGGGGACGGTCAACAACTTTAGATGGGTCGTTCTACTCATATTTCTTTTTGAATTATATATATATATATATATATATATATATATATAATTTTCCCTCTTTTTAAAATATATATATATATTTTATATTTCTTTCTAATATATATGGTTTTACTCTTTTAATATATAATTGAAAAATAAGTTTTTTTTTTAATTTATTTTTTTAATAATATTTATTATTATTATTATTATTATATTCTTTATATTCTTTTATTTTTTTAAATGGCCAAGGGCCTATGGAGAAATCAACAAATAGAGAAAATCTAAAAATTCTATAGAGAACGCTTTCAATTTTACAACAATATAATTAACACAAGGTTGATGGCCAAAGGCTAGATCATACTAGCTTTGTGCAGCATTTGAGCGGATAGAGGATCGAACAACTCATACACCAAGGTAACGAACAAATTTTATATACACAATAATAATATGTAGAATACTTTGAATATAATGACATCCATTCTAGGACAAATAATTTTATATTGAATATTATAAAAGAACTGATGAGGTATGAGATGATTACAAATGAGGGCGAGGGCCTGCTTATATACCCTAGTTAGGTGCCTCTTCACGAATGGTCATATCTTTAAGACATTCATTTTCATTACTAATGACTATTTAGTTAACCTTATTATGATTATTATTGTTCACATTAATTTTATTATTTTTATATGAATTATATTCATAACAGGGAATGATAGAGGGATCCAGGGGTCCAGGGAGAGAGGGAGGGTTTGGCTAGCGAAGATTGAGAGGGAGACATAGGGAGTGAGTGAGAGGTCAAGAGGGAGAAAGAGGCAAATATGGTGGGATAGCGAGGAGGAGAGAGAGTTGTGGGAGAAAGGGGGAGAGGGAGGGAGCGTGAGAGGGAGGTGGGTGGGTGGGAGAGAGGGTGATAAGGGTGGGGAAAGTGGGGAGAAATAAAGAGTGAGAGAGGTGGGGAGGAAAGATGAGAGAGAGTTGGAGGGGGGATAGAGTGAGAGAGAGGAAGGGAGGTTGAGAGGTGGGTGGGTAGGAGGGAAGATGAGAAGGGTGTGAGAGTGGGGGGGGGCGGGGTGTTGGGTGGTGAGAGATAAAGAGTGGAGAGGAAGGCTGAGAGAGAGAGTTAGAGGGAGGAACAGAGTAAAAGAGAGCAAAAGGCGGGGGGGGATTAGAGGGAGGGGAAGAGTAAGAGAGAGGAAGGGTGGGGAGGGATAGGGAGAGACATGAATATATAGATATTGTGGAAATGAGAGAGGGAGAGGAAAATTTGGGGGCAGAGAAGGAGGGATAATGGAAGTGAGAGGGGGAGAGAAGGAGAGAGAGGGTGAGGGAGGGACGGAGAGAGAGGGTGAGGGAGGGAGAGAGAGAGAGGAGGTGGTATTGCTGGAGGAAAGGAGAGGGAAAAAAATATACTAAGGGAGGGAGATGGAGATTTAGAGAGATGGGAAGAGAGAGAGAGGAGGGAGAGATTGGAATATGGAGATATATGGGGGAGTAAGGGGAAGAGAGAGAGGGGGAAAGGTAGAGAGTGAGAAGTTATGGGAGAGTATAAGAGAATGGAAGTGATATGGGGAGAGAAATAGGGATAGTGAAGAATGGGGGGAGAGAGAGAGAATTTGGTGGTGATAGCTAAGGATAGGGATATATGGAGAGAGAGAGCAAGGGAGGTTGGGGGTAGGAAGGTTTAGAGAGATTTGAATAGGGGGGAGGGGAAGGGAGAGAAGGATATAGGAGAATATGGAGAAAGAGGGGCGAATATGGAGCACGAGAGATAAAGGGGTAGAGAAAAGAGAGAAAGAGAGAGGGGTAGAGATAGAGAAGTGAGGGGAGATATTAGGAAAGAGATGGGGAATGAGACGGAAGCAGAAAGATACAAATAGGGATAGAGAGGTAAATAAATAATGAGAGATAAAGGGGAGAGTGAATTATGGAGAAGAGAGAGAGGGGGGATTAAGGTGGAGAAATAGGGGGAGAGAGGTGGGGAAGAGAGAGAAGAGGAATGGGATGAAGGAAATGAGGTTATATAGAGATAGAGTAGGTAGTTGGGGGAGAGAGAGGTAGGAAGGGAAGGAGAGAGAGAGAGAGAGGAGTGAAAGGAAGAGAGAGAGAAAGGGAGAGGAAGGGAGAGAAAAGAAGAGACAAAGGGAGATAGTGACATAGTTATATGGGGTTGAAAGAGGGAGATAGAAAGGAAAAAATGATATACAAGGATTGAGGGAGACAAAGGAGTAGGAAGAAAGAGAGATACAAGAGGGGAGAGAGAGAGAGAGAGAGGAAGGGAGAGAGATATATAGATGGATGGAGAGAGAAGAGGGAGTGAAACTGAAGCTGCGATAGAAAAAAAGAGTTATGGGGAGAGAAATAGAGGGAGATATAGCTTGAAGGAGTGAAGAAGAGGAAGAAGAAGAAGAGATAGAGTGAGGGAGGGAGGGAGGAAGATATGGAAGGAGTGAGGGGAGAGAGTGAAATATAATAAGATAGGGAGAGAGAGATAGAGTTAGAGGTGGTTTTTTATAAAAAAGGGACTAAGGGAAAGTGGGAGGGATAGTAAAAGAGATGAAAGGAGATGGTGAAAGGTGGAGAGTTTGGGAAGAGAGAGATATGGAGAGAGAGAGAGAGAGGGGGGGGGGGTGGAAGTGGGAAGGAGGGAGAGGAAGGAGAGATAGAGATAAATAGAGAGGGAATGAGAAAGAGGCAAAGATGGAGGGAGAAGGAGAGGGGAGGGAGGGAGAGAGAGAGTGAGAGATGGGAGCGGGAGAGAGAGATAGAATTGAAGGGGGGAGAGAGATGGAGAGAAAGAGGGGAGAAGGAAGATAAGGGTGAGAGGTGGATAATGAGAGAGAGAGAGAGAGAGGGAGAGAGTGGAAATGGAGGCGAAGAGAAAAAGAGAGGGAGTGAGGGAGAGAGAAAGAGAGGGGGTGGGAGTGTAACATCCCCTGGTATACCTCGTAAATTTTTTTTTAATCAAGTTTAAACAACATGTGGAAATTCCATGGATGACTTATCACATACTTAAATGATCATCAAATGATAAAATCACTATCACTAAGTGAAGTAACTGTATAAATGGAATAGCTGAATGTTAACTTTGCATCATTAACATTGTTTAATAAATCAGGCTTACCAGAAACATAATGATTGATATATTTTTCATTGTTATGTAAGGTGATCATATCATTAAGATAATCAAATAGGAAAGCACATAATTGAAAACCAATACTACCCTGGAAACCACGAAAGGGAAAACCAACAAACATTTATTTTATTAAATGTTTCGTAAGGGATTTCACCCCTCACTTAATGGAAACAAGGGAGTCCATCCCTTGTCCATCGTTGAAATTTTACAAAGGAAGGAAAATATTTAATTCAAACATAATTAACTAGAGTTCATTACATTAAACATGATGTCATGTTTCTCAAACACATTACCCAACATTTCTTAGAGAACAATTTCTTCATTGCATGGTTGTTTACTGCAGTAAGTTACCCATTGTGAACTACATTTGATGATATTTCACTCAGCATGTAACAATAATGACCTCATTAGTTGTAATAGTATTAGTTATAATCCATCTTTCGAATATTGCAAAAGGGATTAGTTTAGAAACTATCACTCCATTCTTTGCGAAAGTCATGATTATTTCTTCCAACATTATTGTTAGTAAAATTCTAACATCGTGATTATTTGAAATATCAGTTTATCAAAATCCAAATGATTATGAATTTTTCATCAAATATATAATGCAATCTCTATCGGTTCTCATTTCTATGTTAAAACCACTAATAATATTTTACACATTATTCCTCTTGGCTTGAAACACTTCCTTGTACATGCATAAGTAAAAGTCACATCCATAGCTAATATTTTATTTTTAAATGCATTTACCAAGTACAAAGTCATAACTATTTAACATATGCAATTCCACAACTATTATCTCCTAAACCATACTTTTAATGCTTTTAGTCAAAATGAAAAACCATGGGAATAAATTTTCACAAACATGGTATTGTTTTCTAGTTATTCTTCTTGTAGCAAAATCATAAGTAACAATGTACTTACTTCTTCTAATACAAAATTGTTCTTTTTATTATCCGTGTAATAATATAAAACCCAATAAGCCTTTTCTACCTAAATTTTAAATGCATCACACATAAATTTATAAAATATCACCTATTAATCCATATTTCATATCCATTAAATAAATGCATTCAATTATAAAAACATAGTTATTTATCCATATTTTGCATGCATTAAATAAATACATGCAATTATAAAAATATGATTATTTATCTACATTGATACTTTTAAACTCATGACTACATTTCCACCCCCAATATAAACAAAGATCTCTTTTTTTTTTGGCACATGCATGCATAAAGCATATACCTTATTAAATCCACGACTACATTAATCCTCAACAATATAAACCACATTCTATATAATTTTCCACTTGGGTATATCAATAGATTTTATTAATATAATTATTCTAGTATATTAACTTATACAAATTTAAACTTAATTACCAACCTATTTTCGTTTGAATTTTTGCACATAACAAAGGTTGACATAAAATATCAATTACGTGAACATTTGTAAAAGATTATATTCTTGTGGGAGTACACCAATCCATTTTGTATACATGACAATATATTGAAAATTGTGATCCCCTCCCACATCAAGAGTACATTGAAACCATTGCAAGTCACAACTTCCCTTGAAAGTAGATACCTTTTACTCTCTTGTCGAGGAATATCAAACACATTCTATTTAGTACAAATCTAGGTTTGATCAACTACATTCTATATACTATAAATTTAAATGTGATCGACCACATTCTATATAATTGTTATAATATATTAATATAAAGATTCAATTTTGATTACACTAGTATAAAATGATGAAATTAGTGATTAAAAAAGTTAGTCACTGCAATTATTTCAAGTGAACTACTACTAAATTTTGGAAATTTTATGTGACCGAACTAAAAATGACTAACTTAAATGACTAATTTAGTCTAGGGATAAAATATACGACTAGATAATAAATGACAAAACTAAAAACGACTAACTGAAATGATTAATTTAGTCTATGAATAAAATAAATGACTATATAATGAGTGAAAAAAATAATAATGATTAACATAAATGACTACTATAGTCCAAGAATACAAATATTACCAAATAATAAGTAGAACAAGTATATGAATTAGTCATTTATGTTAGTAATTTTTAATCGTGTCACTCCGGAAATGGAAAAATGCAATTTTGATACTCAAGTGTTTCATTTCACTACAGGGGTCTCTAAATCCATCTGCAGTGTTAAAATTTAGAGGCAAAAGAGTCTTTAATTCCATCTACAAAATTAAAAAATTGAATAACATTTTGTCTCTAAATTTTAACACTGTAGATGGATTCAAATATTCTCAACATCGGTTTGACCTTCCTTCGCCATCGAGGCAAGGTTCTCCTTCACCAGTTTATCCAAGGAGGACGAGACCAATGACACTTGAGATGAAGGACAAGAAAAAAAACAAACGAGAGAAATTTGTAACTTCTGAAACTTTTGAAAGCCATAAAAAAAGTCATAACACATTGCATGTCTTTCTTTGATCTCTATAAGAATGAAAGGGAAACCAAACTCACAGTTAGAGAACCCCAAGAAGAGTTTTGCAGCCCCTCACAAATGGCCTAGAGTGCCCCTGGGTTGGCTGAAACTAAAGGACCCGGACAATGCACAATTGGAGGAGGGGTTAGGGCCTCTAAATCGTTAGATGTATGGCCTATCAAATTATTAACTTTGCTTTCTAAAGACCTGGTAGGCCTGAAAACTGAGGCATGGTGACCTTTCGATCTAACTTCCAAATTTGAATGGATAAAATGCTTATGACTAGCCCAAATTTTTTGAAAACCCCTCCTCCAATGCATAATACACCAACTACTCCTCCTTTACGTGGGTCTGATAATTAAAAACCAACATCTCAGATGAAAAACATATTTGATGAGTTTTTGTGTGTCTTAGAAGGGTTTATCACAGTGACGATTTATGTACTTAAAAAATATACATCATGTGAATAAAAATCTCATGGTTATCATTTAATATTATTTTTCATTTTGACTAGGATATCAGAGCCTAACATTGTCCAGAGCCTATTCATTCTTTGCAAAACTACGCCTCGCTCTAGTCAGAAACTCCACACCTCTTTCTCGACCTACAATTTTTCCATGGGCCTATAGGGTTTCTCCATAGTTATTTAATTCCTCTCCCATGGTAGAGATGTTGTGATGTCCTCTTTAACATTTTGACTTCGTTAAAAAAAAGAAAAAAAGAAAAAAAATTATAACTATAACTATAATTAATAATTAAACCGATCTAGATCCATCTTAACTCTGGATCTACCAAGCGCCTAGACAAAGGAATCAAATCTTTCTTAAGGTGAAAATCTCTCTTTAAGAGTGAAAAGATATTTGATCTCTCTTGGTTTGAAGTTAAAATGGATCTAAACTCGTCATATACAATGAAAAATAAATAAAAAATAACTTACAAATTCAATTACCTTTATTTTTGAAAAAACATCAAAACATTTATAACCTTTAATAACTTTAAAAAAAATCAAAATATTTATTTTATTCAAATAATATTTTTTACACATTATGGTAAAATTTTTGCGCCTTTTTTCATTTGGAAATTCATTTTCCCATTCGAATTTCATTTTTCCACTGGAGGGAATGGCCAAGGATGATTTCCATGAAAATGCCAAAAAAACACATTGATTCAGAATCGCAAGTCAGTAATGTTATCGACCTCGATACTTGCATCATCGACATCAACAACATGTGCAAGTGATGCCCGTTAAACGAAGCTTTGGGTGTACTCCATAAAATGAACCAGAAGGGCATCTTGGTCGATTTCAATACCTATGCATATCTTTTGCAGACATGCAGTAATGCCAAAACACTAATGCAAGGCTATGCCCAACATGTGCCTCCTACAGAGGCTTTGAATCTGCTTCATCAAATGCAAGTGGCTGGTATGGGGCCAGACATGGTCACTTTCAGTAGAATTTTCCCTACTTGTGCACACTTAGAAACTCTGCAATAGGGTAAAGAGATTCATGATTATGTGATCAATAGGGGGCTTGATTTTGATGTTATTGTGATGAATGATCTTATAGAAATGTATGCTAATTGTGGAATTGTCAAATTTTCACACCATTTGTTTGATAGAATGCTTAGAAGAGATGTCGTCTCATGGAATTCGATGATTCTTGCTTATGGAATGCACGAGTATAGTAAAAATGACCTTGTTCTCTTCGATCTAATGCAGCAATCAGATGCCAAGCCAAACCACATTACCTTTTTACTCACAATCATGTTATTCATTGGCAGAAATTATTCAAACCAAAAATTTCGCCAGGGCAGAGGGTAGGGATTAACTCGAAATCGATGGTCTTTTGGGTGCTAATTTTTTTTGGTTGATATTACCGTGCCTACCATGTGTTTATTTAGAGGGAAACCACCGCAAGTAATGAGATGGTCCCCAAAACACAGAAGGACCCATGAATGTGACTTTGCGTCTGCCATGAGAATGAAGGATACCCTTTAAAAGAAGCAACAAGAAAATGCGGGGAATTGAAATGTCGATTCATGATAACATAAAAACACGATTGCAGAGGATTTGATGAAAGATGCATAAAAAATGCTACGGTGATGAGACATCGTTATCAGTATTTTGGGAAAGAATAAGTTTAAGAAGCTCGAAACAACTCTTGGAGTCATGTTCAATCAGTGACCATAAACTTAGGGGTGTCAGAATGGCTAATAATCATAGTTTATGGTGGATGATATTCATCATAAATAACATTTTTCATTTAGGTAATTTATTTGGTGGCAAATGTTGGTGAATCACTATATTATATAATGGTACCATATATTACTTTTTTAAAGGAAAAAATCTATTGACCATGAATTAAGTTGAATCTCGTGTAAATGTTTAATGTCATGATGTTGTGAATGGTTTTCATATTATATGTATCATATATTTGTAATCACTTCTGTCAAGTTAACTTTAAGAAATAAAGGAAGAGGTGTTGGGCCTTTCCATAAGAAGGACCTGCACTAACTCCTCTCCTCATATCATGCTTTTAAACATTAGCCCATAAATCAAACACATGCCCTGATTTCTCTAGTCTGGAAACCCTTGGATGAATATGATAATGAACTCCTCCCAACCGCTAGTTCTAACCCAACTATTGAATTTCTTTGGTTGGCATGTGAAAATTCCTTTAATTGATCCATGGATATGTATGAAATCCAATTTTGCATTGAAATGATACAAACACCCAAATTAACATGAGGTATAGAAATTTCAACCTTACAACTCTCTCATCCAATATTAAATACTTCACTAATTATTCAAGGGGTAATCTACTTAACTATATATTAGATATTAAAAACATCCATATTAACACAAGAAAATAATAATAGTATTTAATATAAAGTCATAATATAGTTAGATGCTAAATTGGCATGTGAGACCCCCTTGTTCATGGGACAATGGGTTCTGTTCATGCAATGATTTAACTATTTAATCCATGGGGGTATACAAACCTTAATTTCCCTTGGATTCAAACCCATGACATTTAAAGGGGAAACACTTTAACACAATTCTAACAAGTAAATACAAACTTAATTTGTATATGTATCAAATTTAGTCTAAGAGTTGCATGACATGCTTAATTTTGCACAAAAGCAAGGGAACTCCTGAAGGGTTGATCACAATAGGCATGTATGGTCGATTACGGTTATCATAGGTATGTTAGTTCGGTTTTCCCAATCCACAACTTGCACATATTGTTACAATTGTTAAAGGCATGTCAGGTTGTTTTACTTGTTCAACATCATGCACATTTGGTTGTGTTCATTAAATACATGTTAGTTCAATGACAAAACCAATAGTTTGTCAAGTTGGTCAACTTAGTGAGTTGTGTGTCATGTCAACCATCTTAATGAACAACATGTCATGTCAATTAGTTTATTTACTGACATGCACATTCCATTTTCATTGTTAGTGATGTGTTAGGTTGGTTATTAACATCTATTTTTTATTAACGCTATCTTGGATATTAACCCTATCAACATGCTTGTTTAACTACAATTGCGAGAGGTATGTTAGGTTGTTCAACCCCATCAAAAACATTTATGTTCAACTACGAATGTTGAGGCATACCACTTTGGTCACCTGATTACCAACATGTACCTTTTGGTTATCACTAGTGGAAGCGTGTTAGGTTGGTCAACTTGATCAACTGCATGTAAGGTTGGTTACAAGTATTAAAGCCTCATTTGATTGTTCAATGCAATAAATTGTGTGTAAGTCATGTTACCATTATTGAAGGCATGTTTTTTTGGTTAACTTAGTTAACATCACATACATTCAATACGATTGTTAGAGACATCCAAGGACACTCAACCCATTTAAAGTAATGCATAACATTGATGGGGGCTTGCTTATTGCTTGGTGGGTGAAAATAGTCTGTTATTATTCCCCCACAAGTGTTCAATATTTCCATGTGATATGTTCACCCCTCATGGGCCAAATTTCCTTCTTAAGGGGGTTGTTTATTTAAGATAGGGTTCGGTCAAAGTCTAGAGTGACTTTATTAGAATAAATGTACCACTTAGTCGTAACTGACGAGTTAAAGTGGTGCTTTCATAACTTTGGAGATGCTTCTACCACATTGCAATGTCTAAAATCAATTAATTTCCACTTGCTTGCGTTCATAAAAAAAATCAATAAAATAAAAAATGTATGTCAAAGCAAGTTAAATAGCCCAATGCTCATTGACCCACACCACCAATGTTCCTATATTGATCTCCTTGCTTGCATTTTTTGGGTTTCAACCTCATCATTCCTAACATAAGTCATTTACTCCACCATTACGTACACATTCATACTTATAAAAAACATGGAAAACTTGACCATTGTCATGCCTTACAAAAGAATTTCAAAAACATTGTTACATTTGCACCAAAACAAATACATATGTGCAATTTGCATCAAGATTTCCTAAATTTCTATCTGGTTCTCTTAATGCAATATTCTACCACCTTGACACCCCTTAACCCTATGAATATCCTTTTATTTATTTCATGACCCTCTCCATTTTACGATTTCCTTAAATTGATCTTATAACACCCTCCATTAAAATCATTAATTGCACTTACATATATTCAACTTGACAAATATTAAAGCAAAAACAATACTATAATTATAATACTGTATAGATCAATATCTTAGCTTCTAAGAATATTGATATATCTTTAAATCTACTTGGAAATATCAAAAATATATCTACATATCTCAACTAATAATACATCAATTATATATCTACACATAAACTAATTATATATATATTTAAGCATACAATGCTACAAATACTACTTGGAAATATCAACAATATATCTACATATCTAAACTAATAATACATCAATTCTATATCTACACATAAATTAATTATATATATTTAAACATACAATGCTACAAATAATCCAAGGCTCATAACTTCCTTGAGAACCTTCTCCCTACGAGAGTGGACCAACCAATATTGCTCTCGTTACCCTCATTGCTAGGAAATCCAATCAAGAAAAGGCGGTAACTTCCAAATCAAATCTTGGCGGGAACCCTCCCCTCTCTCAAATTACGGCGAGAAGGTGAAAACTAATGCATTAGGAAGTAAAAATTCCCAATCCACGGATAGAAGGCTAAACTTGCAGGAACTTCCAAACCTTGGCGAGAACCCTCCCCCTCTCTCAAATTCAGGCAAGAAGGTGAAAACAAATGCATTAGGAAGGAAAATTTCCCAAATTCCCAATCCATAGATAGAAGGCTAAAAATGTTTTATTTGTTCATCAAAATTTAAAACCCTGGATGGTTCAACAGTTTCAAATTTTCACTCTAGCTTTCCATACAGATTCCGCGATTTATCCTCCGCAACTGAGTCGAGTCGAGTTGAGCCATGGGCAAGGGAGGTAGGAGTTCATCAGACGACCTGGCTTCCTTCGAGGAAGAACGACCACAGAATGAAGAATGAAGAGAAAGACTAGGAGAAGCTCGAAGCCGTGACTCGGTCGATGAAAAACGACAACAAAGACGATGAAGACAATTAGCTGGGGGATGCATCCGACCCAGAAGACGATCAAGATGCCAAGATGCTTCTGGCAGCGATGAGGCTGAAACCGATGACTACATAATTCTATCAAACTCTATCTATTTTGCACTCCATTTATTTGATGAAATCAACAACTTGCTTATTTTGTTTCACATTGTCACGTCACTTGTTCTACACATGATCTTGGTGCATTTATGTTTTGATCTTTGGCCTTTTGTGATTATAGCTTGATTCAGTTAATTTATAGTGTTTTTGAGTTCGCTAGGTTTTAAATGATACATTTTATTTTTAAAATTTTGTTAGTTTTCTATGTGTACGGGTGTGTTGTAAAAAGAAACAATTGCAAATAATATCTTTCCGAAGACTTTGTATTCATGCTACTACGAATCCCTCTGTTCCCCTCCATTGAGAGATAGTAGCAAAGCCAATCAGAAACTTCTACTTTTTAACATCTAAACTCCTGCTCGTTAACATCTATCTAAAAGGCGACACTGAGAAAGATAATAAGGGTAATAAGGGAGGGATACTAGTTCGAGATGAATCATAATTCCCATATCCCTGCCCTGGGCAGCATGGCATACTACAGATTGATCAGATTATTTTATTCTAGATTTTCTTTTCATAATGTCCGCATGCTTATATGCTTTTTTATGTTTTCCATAGGTGTAAGAATAGCATTTCCCTTTCAACCTTCACTGGATACTCGGCTCGAGCTGCACTACTTAGATACACTACCAGTTTGAGAAAAAATCTTAAGTGACTTATTGGGTGGCCCCTATCAAATAAGTAAAACAAATATTCTTTCAAGCTTGATTAAGCACATAGAGCAATTATTCCATTGTTTCCTGCCCTAGTTCAGATCTTCTCTCTTTGTTGGTTCAAAGCGGCTATACATATACCTATACCATTGTTTATACCATAGAAAGGACTTCGACTGACCTGGTCAATGTATGATTGGTTGGGTACTTGCTCTGTGTTTGTAAGCATGAGGGATTGTATCATTTATCAGTTAGTGCATTTTAAGTCATTATTATTTTTTGCCTTATGACCTATATTTATTCACAACCCCAAAACCTCTTGAATGAAGCTTACTAAGTAAGATCGTACTGAAGAATATATATATATATATATATATATATATATATATATATATATATATATATATATATATATATATATATATATATATATATATATATATATATATATATATATATATATATATATATATATATATATATATATATTTTATTTTATTTTTTTATTTTTTATTTTTATTTTTATTTTTATTTTTATTTTTTTATTTATTTTATTTATTTAATTTTTTTTTTTTTTCTGTCAGAAACGATTTTCTTGTTGATTTTTGTGTAATGAGATCCATGTCGTTGTTTGTTTGAAGGTATGTTTTTTAGCTGTCTCGGAATTACCCTAATTAAAATGATATTTTTCTATTGAAAGCTTTGAAATGTGCATGAACAAGGTATTTTACCTTATGTATGTTACTTGTGCAATATTTGCATTACTTTAATACACTACTTCACTTGGAAAACTTTATCTAGACCTGAAGCTTGAGTTCTTTGAGCTGAAATTATTTTTTACTTAAAATGTTGGAGACAACAATAATTCATGTGTAAATCTATTTGCTATTTGTAACTGCTGCTTATGAGTGACAAAGTTTTCCAATATTTACACCAGAAAGTACTTTTGGTTGCTAATTTTTTTGCTAACACATTCTTTCTGCTAGGATCGTGTGAATTCAAAAATTTCAGTCTTGTTTATTGTTCTCTTCTAACTAGATATATAACATCGCATTAAATATGGGGCATCCTTCAAAGAAAGTGAATAGGGGCTAAAGTTATTTGAAGGAATTATTCTACCTACCCAAAAAAGATAAAATATTTCATGAGAACATATGTTTGATTGGAAATTTGTTAATGCATTTTACAAAAGTCTTGTTTTTATTTATTATATTCCATTGGTTTTTGTTAAATTGTCTTGAAACTTCATCGATTAAAATATTATTTTATTATTTAGTCATTTAAATGCACCTAAGATGAGAATTTACTTGAAGTACACTTTCATGTTTTGTTAAAAAACCAAAAGTGCGAAACTTTGTGTCATAAAATTTCTAGCAAAAAGACAAAATACTGTTGTCCATAGTATTCAAATGAAATAAGCATGTCTCATACGCTGCAAATCAAAACTAGCAGAGATTCAAAGTTGTACATCCCAAAATTCCTTGGGTATACAACTTAAAATCACCTAATCTTCTAATTACTTTACTAAACATAGATATTAGCGAAAGACATTATGACCGTTGACTTCTTCTTGCCCATTGTTGGAAGGAAAGGAGTTTTGCTTTCCAAAATCAATGTCTTCCATCATTTGGTGAAATGTTTCTTCCTCTTTAGAATCTCTTTGCACTGAATTTGTTGACATCTTATGGTTAGAAGGTGCAAAGTGAGATCATTTACTAAGACTGATAGCCATATTATTCAAAAATCAAGAAATGACATTCTGCCTCAAAGACATTTATTTTTTGTGTTTGGTGGTCCACATTATTCATAATTATAATATTTTGTGTAGCCCATTGGTGTTCATTTTCATTTACTTTAGAAGTCACTAGAAAAATATAAGATATATTGCATTATATGGAATTCATGTCTTTGAATAACCCTTTTAAACTCTCGGGCTTCAGTATAATCCATTAGTGTGACACTCAATAAAGAAACTTTGATGCCAACTGCTAACAGTGGTTTTTACAACTCAAGTTGTTGCACACAAATCGTCTAGATGTAACCTTGATTCAAACACATGAAATAAAGCTTCCTACTTTGCAAATCACACAACAAAACACTTAAAGTGTCAGGAGAACAGAGCTTTCTGAATAAAAAATTGAGAATATTAGCGTGAGAAGTGCCCAATAAGAAGTGGAGAGCCATACCCCCAATGGAGAGAGTATATGTTAAATTTGGACAACTAGGTCCAAAACCCAGGTTGTGCTGCTCAGATGAAAATCCCAATATTTTTATTGGATTCCTCTTTCAGAGAGGTGTAAGATTGATCTAAAGATCATCACGATCGGATGAGAAGAACATGTACTTTGAATTTATTCCACTTATGTGCTAGTTCAACCTGGAATATAATATAGACTTAAATGTCTTAAAGGAAATGTCACACACCCCCAAATATGCCTATATATTAGAGAGACTTGGAGTTCATTATACACACAATGTGTGGAGGCAATTTATTCTCTCTTGATGGCGATGGAGTTGCATTCTTGGTGCTGCATCTTTGTGGAGTATTCTTTGTCTAGGTTGTCTTGGGGTTGTGTGACACATGTGGATGGCTGACCATATGAAGACTTTGCTGGTTGAAGCATCCTGTTGATCGCCGTAATGCCACCATTCAATATCTCTGTTTTGGCTTGTCTTCCATCGATCTATTGGTATGTTCTATCTGCATCTTACTTTCACTGTGCCCTAGAAGGTCAAAGTATATTTGCATCTAAGCATAGAACACCTTCAGAATTTAACATGGTATCAGAGGGAGAAGACAACGCTTAGCTTATCTAGGGCAGTGAGATATGGGTTATTCTAAGGGTAATTAAGGGTGTCATTAGCATCTGAAAAGCTGTGTGGTAGGCCGCAGGCCATACCACCACAGCAAGTGCTAACGTGTAGATTTAAACATGCATTTTTGAAGTTGCTGAAGGTGACAATGTAAGGGCAGCATACGCATGGATATCGCATGCATTCTAAAATTCGTGGTTATATTCATAAATGAAAACAACAATTCCATAGAAAAAAAAAACTATGTTTGCAGCTCCACGGGAGCAAGTAGATTGTTGTTATTAAAATGTTGTGAAAGCATGTAAAGAACAACAGAGGATTCAGCAGTTGAGTATGTATGGACGTCTTCCAAGGTATGCCAGATGGTGGTTTAAAAGAGGTTTTAAAGAGCATTATGGGGTTGGTTAATAATGTGGTAGATCTGGTATCCCTCATCAGTACGTGCCATCAGTTTCGTGACCTGGCTAGGGTTGTGCCACCATAAGTCAGCTCCTGTAGCCGAGACAGTTGAGTCACATACCGAAATTGCGTTGAACATAATTGCATAGTTGCAAATCCACCTGCCGTTGTGTCTCATAGATCGAGCCGAAATGTCATTGTGCAGAATCACACAGTGGAAAATCCACCTATCGCCAGCGTCTTATATGTAGCCGACTTAATCAAGAAAAAAAAATTTCATTTTGATTCCAAGTGTTCGTGGAATTCGGTTAATTCAAGTACTAGAAGAAGCTATAGGTATATATGCAGCATGCAGTATGACATGTTGGCCATGATTTTTTGTGTGTGTGTACCACATGGTTTGAGGGTGATCAATTTCATCAGTCAATATCTCTCTAGGCCCTGAGCCTGCCTCCCTGCTTGCCCACCTGTATATGTTGTAAATCCGAGCGCAGAAAATGGAAGGGCTAATATCAAATTGCTGCTCCCAATTTTAGCGTGCTGTTATCCGAATTGAGAGAGAATTAACAAATTCAGTAACAGGTGTGATATTCCATAGAAGTTGTTGATTTCACTCTGGTCGATTTGATTAAAAATTGAAAGGATCTGAATCACTTCACTCTTGGTCTGCCTTGACTGGAAAAATAGGATTTTAAAATAATTGACCAGCTCGAATAATGGAAGTTAAATGCGAGAGAACCAATTGAAGGAAAAAGTAACAAGATGAGGTGTCATGTCTCGGGCGGCATTGGATGTGGCGACGGAGAGGCAACGAAGGAAGTGGAAGCTGCAGATCGATCCACTTTTGAGTGCACTGCACCGTAACCGAGATTACACTCGGCAGCAGGCGTAGAGAAACCCTAAGCTCCCGGAGTCGATAACCGTGCTGGTGGGGGACAGACCGAGCCTCCATGATTGCATCCAAACCCTGTGCAAGGCGAGAACTGTAAGAGGCCGAGAAGATAGAAATTCATTGTTTTGGGTTAAAAGAATTATGTTTGAGAAATTTTCTTAAAATATATACACTTGTGAAGGTACTAGATAGGAGCTCAGACTACAAGATTGCAGACTTGTTGGGGACTTCAATTCGGACCGGTGTTAAGGAGGCTTGGAACAATGCTTTGGATCAGTGGAAAAAAAAAAGATAAAAAAAAAAAAAATCGGACCTGTTTTTTAGCAGACAATGGAACCCTTTTAGGACTATTTTGGTGGTGATTCCAAACACATATCCGAGCTATTCTGACAGTGCTAAGGACAAATTTCAGATCTCTATTTCAGAATTATTTCAAGGCGTGAATGCTAGTCCTGAATTTTTTTACTGTCTTGTGGAAGCATCTTGCTGAAATTGGAGTAGTTGGTTGGTCAGGATTGGAGCAGCAGCCCTTTGATAACCTTTGTGTTGACTCGTAGAAAATCTTGGAGCACCTTTTTGACGTCACACTTTGGAGCAGCATTGTTTGAAGCAACCTAGCCTACTGAAAGAAAAAAAAGACATTTTTTTTTAGCACTCTGAGCAAACTTGAGAAGGGACATATTAATACATTGACACATTTTTTTTTTCAAATTTGTGGTGAATTATAGTGGGATATTTTGCAGTCCAATAGAGTGATAAAATAATTATGAAGACATTCAAGAAATCTCTTGAGACCAACCTGTAACACTTGTTGAAGATCCTTGAAACAGTTGTTTGAAAGGTTGGGGCAACCTCTTGTAGATACTTGCTGAAGAAGTTTTAAAATCATTCTTAATGTTGTCTCGAAGAATATTGAAAGCAGTAGTGATACTTGATTAAAGGCCTTATGAAGTAACTTTGGGAAAAGTGTTTGGGTATCATGAAGAATATTGAAGACACCCTTGAAGAACATTTTATGCAGACATCTTGTTGAGAAGTAGGACCCAATCTTGAGCTGACCTTGGAGACCTTATTGAAGAACCTTGTGGAGTGTTTTGTAGCCACTTCAAGGGTGTAAAGGGGACTCGGTAAAGGCAGCCTGTTGAAGTCCCATGTACAGTCATTTGAGTTATTTAATTTGTTCTTGTTGTGTAGAAAGATATGGTCAGTGACATATGGCAAATCCATATAATCTTGATTAGTGATATCTTTGAGGCATATGAAAAATCATCTCTCTAGTTCTTTTAGGCAGTGATGAATATGATAGTGATATGTACGAAAATGACAAAATATGGCACTATATGATTATGATTCATGTATGGCCTTGACAGTGGGAGAATAAGATTCAGGCCCATGAGTGCAAAAATCCTTTCCAAGTGGGTGTCTAGGATGCCCTCATTTAAAATATATGTATTCTCTCACAAGAGAAGTTGGCATTAAGAGGGAGAATACAACTGTATATGTTGGGTATGGAGCCTGGTTATCTTGTTTATTTTGTATCACAACATTGGACCCCTGTACCTTAATGGGGCGGAAACGCTGCCCATAATTAAACGCTGCCTGGGGGGTCCAGGGGGGGCGGTTGCGACTTTATGGAGCCCCCCCCCTGGCGGGGGGTTTCGGGGGCAGTGCCCCCGAACCTAAAAATAGATGTAAAATTGCCTTGTAAAAGTATAGTAATTTCTAGTCAATCTGGGCCGTTCATTAGGTGGATGATCTGACAGTAGAAGTTATGTTTAGTTTAGGGTTTTTTGCCCTAGAAGGAAACCCCTCTCTTTGTATGAGGGTATTGTATTGCGGCTGTGTATTGTATGTGTATTCTTGGAGCGAGAAACAGATAGGGAGACTGTGAGAGAGAACAGAGGATATTACAACGGCTCTGCTGTAGGTTGTGTCTCTTCATTTTGCTGGATAATAGAAAGGAAGGATTGGCTATTCAGGGTGGACGTAGGCCAAACTGGTTGAACCACGTATATCAGTGTTTCTCTGGTTTTATGTGTTTTGTGTGCTTGTGTTTTTCGCATATTTTATGTGTTTCATTAAGGGAAAATTTTAAGGATGGAAAATTATCTTGAAGTTTAAAACATTGGTGAATCTCACTGGTCCCTAATATGAAAATTATAAAATATTTATTGATATATTTGTAAAATTATTCAAATTTATAATGATTTTAGATATAGTATCTATATAATGTTGGCGATTTTTAAGGTAAAATAATTTTATATTTTAAAATTTGGGTGAATCATTTTTAGAAAAAGGGAAATTGGTGAATATTTTTTTTGGAAAATTCATGGAAAATTAGCCCACCTGCGAATATTAGCCCCTAACATTTCCATGGTTTCATTGCTCTGTTATATATAATTTTCTAACAACTGGTATCAGAGCCTAAGGTCTATTTGGCTGATAAACTCGCAGGAAAGAAGGGTTCCTGGTTCGAGTGGGAGCAATGGCGAAAGATGGTAAGTTTAAGGTCAAGAAATTTAACGGCCAAAACTTCCCGCTGTGGAAGATGCAGATGGAAAATTATCTGTATCAGAAAGATCTGTACCTACCATTGAGCGGAAAAACAAAGAAGCTGACGACTGTGATAGATGCAAAATGGGATATTCTTGATAGAAAGGCAATCAAAATAGTACGATTGTACCTCGCGGCATCAGTAGCCTTCAATATTTCGAAGGAAACAACAACAGAGGGTTTGATTAAGGCATTGGCGAAATTATATGAAAAACCCTCGGCCTCAAACAAGGTATTTCTCATGAAACATTTATTTAATATGAAGATGTCGGAAGGTGGATCTGTCGCAGACCATTTAAATGATTTTAATACAGTTACCAGTCAGTTAAGTTCTGTAGGGGTAAAATTTGATGATGAAGTTAGGGCTCTTTTATTTTTGTGATCATTGCCAGAAATTTGGAATGGTTTAGTTATGGCCATTAGTAACTCTATCTCTGGATCTAGTACTTTAAAGTTTGATGATGTTGTCGGTGCTATCCTTAGCAAGTAAATGTGACAGAAAAGCTCCAGTGAGACATCGGGTAATGCTTTGAGTGCAGAGTCTAGGGGAAGAAGAATGGAAAGAGGAAAGAGCTCGGGATATTGCAGTAAATCAAGGAAAGGCAGATCCAAGTCCAGATCGAGGATAGTGTGCTGGAAATGTGGAAAGAAAGGACACCTAAAGAAAGACTGTAGATCTCAGAAGGGAAAAGAAGGAAACGCACAACAAGAAAACAATCATGAAGCAAATGTGACAGGTGATGTGTTACAAAATGCATTGATTCTTTCTTTCGAAAATGTTACTGATTCTTGGGTTGTAGATTCAGGGGCCTCATTCCATGCCACACCTGATAATAAATATGTTCATGACTATGTTCAAGGAGATTTTTGACAAGGCCGTTTGGGTGATGATAAACCCTGTAAAATTGTTGGAATGGGTAAGGTTCTTGTAAAACAATAGAATGGAAACCAATGGCTATTAAAGGAGGTAAGGCATGTTCCAAATCTGAAGAAAATTATGGTTTCAACAAGGTAGTCAGGGAGTGAAGGTTGTGTGACAACTTTCACAGATAAAAATTGGAAGGTCACCAAAGGAGCGCTGGTAATAGAAAAAGGTGAAAAGGTTGGTACATTGTATTTATGCAATGGTATTTCTAACTCTGTTAATGCTTTAACTTCCAAAGGAGCAGATGTAGCATTATGGAATCATAGGCTCGGACACATGAGTGAGAAGGGGATGAAGATTCTTCACTCAAGAAATTTTTTTCCGGGTTTGAAGAATGTTGATTTGGATTTCTGTGAGAATTGCATTTATGGAAAATAGAGGAGAGTCAGATTTCTCAGAGTTGGGAAAGAAAATAAGAGAAAAAAATTAGAGCTTGTGCATACAGATGTATGGGGACCTGCTCAGGTATCATCTCTTGGTGGCTCTCGTTATTATGTTACTTTTATTGATGATGCAACTAGAAAAACTTGGATTTATTGTATTCAAAATAAATATGATGTATTTGATACTTTAAAGAAATGGAAAGCTTTGGTTGAGATTGAGACAGGAAAGAAGTTGAAATGTCTCAGATCAGACAATGGAGGTGAATATTGCAACAAAGAGTTTGATAGGTACTGTTCAGAGCATGGAATTCATAGAGAGAAGACACTTCCAAGAACACCACAAGAAAATGGTGTGTCAGAAAGGATGAACAGAACAATCATGGAGTGTGCAAGGTGCATGAGATTGCATGCAGGATTGCCTTTACAATTTTGGGCAGATGTTGTAGATATTGTTGTTTATCTAATAAACAGAGGGCCTTCAAGTTCCTTGGATGGTAGTATTCCAGAGGAAGCATGGATAGGTAAAAAGGTAAACTACTCTTTTTTAAAGCCTTTTGGTTGTGAGGCCTTTGTCCATATTAATAAAGAAAATAGAACAAAGCTTGAGGAAAAATCAAATAAATGTACCTTTATCAGATATGGTGTTAATGATTTTGGTTATCACTTATCTGATTATGAAAATAACAAAATCATTAGGAGCAGAGATGTAATATTCAATGAAAAGGTATTGTATAAGAATCAGTTGCAGGAAAAGAAACAGGAAAAAGAAAACAAATAATACACAGTTCTTGATGAGATCACAGAAAAAGTAAAGGTGCCTGAAAATAATAATAATCAACAGCCACAAAAACAACAACCACCACAACAGAAACAAGCACCTCAAACACCTGAAAGTGGTGTTATAAGATCTACCATGATAAGTAGACCCCCTGAACGATACTCTACTTCATTAAATTATTTATTGTTGACTGATTATGGTGAACCCGAATGTTATGAAGAAGCAATGCAAGCTGAAAGCAGGAAGAAGTGGGAGCTAGCCATGGAAGAAGAGATGGACTCCTTAATGCATAACCATACTTGGGACTTAGTCAGGTTGCCTGCAGGTAAAACTACATTGCAGAATAAATGGGTTTACAGGCTGAAGGAAGAAGATGGAGGAAAACAGAGGTACAAAGCTAGACTTGTGGTGAAGGCGTTTGCACAAAAGAAAGGTATTGATTTTGATGAAATATTTTCTCCTATTGTTAAGATGACTTCAATAAGAACTATTTTAAGTCTTGTAGCAGTGGAAGATTTACATCTTGAAAACTTAGATGTAAAGTCAACATTTCTCCATGGAGATTTGGAGGAAGAGATCTATATGGAGCAAACAGAAGGATATGAGGTCAAAGGGAAGGAAAAATTAGTGTGCAGGTTAAATAAGAGCTTGTATGGCTTAAAATAGGCTCCAAGGCAGTGGTATCTAAAATTTGACAGGTTTATGTTTGAACAAGGTTATACTAGATGTCACTCTGATCATTGTGTTTCTATGAAAAAGCAAAATGATGGCAGCTATATTAATTGTTATTGTATGTAGATGACATGCTTGTTGCAGGGTCTAACATGTAGGAAATAAATGTGCTCAAAATAAAATTGGAAAATTCATTTGCAATGAAGGATTTGGGAGCTGCAAAACAAATCCTTGGTATAAGAATAAGTAGAGACAGGAAGGCTCTACTTCGGGAAGGAATCTGAAGTCAGCAGCCTTGAGCACCGGTGAGGCTGAATATATTGCAACATGTATGGCCTGTTGTGAAGTCACTTGGTTGCGAAAGCTCTTCAGTGAGCGGTTCTAGCATGTGCTAGATGCCACTGTTATCCTTTGTGATAACCAGAGGGGGATTTGTTTGACCCTGGGTTCCACGATTGATCCAAGCATGTTGATGGCTGGTACCACTTTATCTGGGATATGGTACAGCAAGGCGCCGTAAGGCTCGATCATATAGGAACTAATGATCAGGTCGTATATATTCTCAAAATGCCCTTGGGGAAGGTTATGTTCCTAACCTTCCGTGAGAATCTTGGAATTGTGGAACGACCCTATTTGGAGGGTCTTGTTGGACGATGAGCTCTGGGAGCTCCAGGGGAGTTTTGGGGATAGCTTCTTAGTGCTATAAGAAACCACTGGGTTAGGCTTTCCGAACCTAGTTGGTGTGCTTCTACCCCACCGCGATGATATTGATATGGATTACCTCTCTCTGATCTGTGCCCCGTATGCATCCTACCCATGGAGTTTCAGAATCATGGGAAGTACATCTCATTTAGCCAATGAGGTGGGAAATGTGTATAGATACCATAGCAAGACCGATGGACGCATCAAATATTGTCATACTCTCTATGTCTAGGATGACACGTGTCCAACCACTTGATTTGGGATCAAGTTTAGCGAGGTTTCAGACCTCCAACTAACTTCGGGTCAGTGAAACTAACTTCAGGTTAGTATATGATTCTCTCAAGTCCAAGTGAGGTTTCGGACCTCCAACTAACTTTGGGTCAGTGAAACCAACTTCGGGTTGGTGTGTGACTCCTTTGAGTCCTATAGAGGTTTCAGACTTCTGAGCTAACTTCGGGTCAGCCGTGAGTGATGTCTTTGTGACTCACCTTTTGTTTTGAAATAAAGAAGCCAGCGAAGCAAGTTACGGGGGGATGATGCATGATGTTTGGATTGCATTAGTGGATGTAGTTCTCCCTAGTTGAGAGGGAGTGTTAAAGTTGGACAACTAGGTCAAATATCTGGGTTGTGCTACTCATATGACAATCCCAATATTTTTATTGGATTCCTCTTTCAGAGAGGTGTAAGATTGATCTAAGGATCATCACGATCGTATGAGCAGAACATGTACTTTTAATTTATTCCACTTATGTGCTAGGTTGTCCTGGAATATAATATAGACTTAAATGTACTAAAGGGTGTGTCACACACCCCCAAATATGCCTATATATTGGAGAGACTTGGAGTTCACTATACACACAACGTGTGGAGGCAATTTATTCTCTCTTGATGGCGATGGAGCTGTGTTCTTGGTGCTGCGTCTTTGTGGAGTATTCTTTGTCTGGGTTGTCTTGGGGTTGTGTGACACATGTGGATGGCTGACCTTATGAAGACTTTGCTGGTTGAAGCATCCTACTGATCATCATAATGCCACCATTATGTATCTCTGTTTTGGCTTGTATTCCATCGATCTATAGGTATGTTCTATCTGGATCTTACTTTCATTGTGCCCTAGAAGGTCAAAGTATATTTGCATCCAAGCATAGAACATCTTCAAAATTTAACAGTATAGGACACCAAGAGTTAACAACTAGTTAGAAGTAAAAACTAGAGAACCAAAAGGGTACGTGTGAAATAAGAATCCATGAGTGGAAAGGTGTTGAAAATAAATGAACAACTGGAATAGTGGAAACACACACTATGCACTCTAGTATTTGGGGGCCAAAGCAAAGGAATGCACATTGAACATGCCTTGTTAGTAAGCCCAAAAAATACAAATTCTAGGATACTAGCTAGACATCGAGAAGGGTTATTACTGGGATAATTATTGTTTGAATAACCTTTCTCCATGTGATGCTGCTAGCTTTTCCCACTCAGTGAATCATTATCACACCTTGCCAATGAAGACCATTGTACAAGAATTCAAGAGATAGACTAGGGTTAATTTCAAGCATGTGAGAGAGGGGTGGGCTATTCATATCAAGTTTGAGCTCCTTTCTTGATAGTGGCTATGTGATAAATGGTGTTTAATTTCCTTTATGTTACTACATGTTTTTATACCCATAACCTAAGAGGATTAAGGTATTGCATGAAATTGGCATTCCCTATTTTCTCAAAGTGCACTTATTTTAAGTGTGATGGCCTCACTGGCCAAAGAATCAACCTGATAATTGTGTTATTTTTATTCCTGGTGCAGGTTGAATATCTCCTTTGGGATTTTTGCTACAAAGAAATTTTGCTTTTGAGTGGGGTTGATTTCAATACCATCAATTTGATAATTATTTCTTGAGTCTCCTATGATATTCGACTATCAAAGACTTTGTTTTCATGTTCTTTTCCAAGAGAGGATTTTGACAAAGAGCATAAGCCTTAGTTTGATTATTTTTGGATTTTTTATACCTCAAGGAAATGATAGTTCAAGATCTCCATTGGGATCTAATATGACCCTCCCACACCTGCCACCCCTAATTTACTTGAAGTAGATTTTCACTTTGAAATGCAAGCTGGCCTAGAATGTTAGCTTCATCTGAAACTTGAGCTTGATTAGCTAGAGTGATACACTTTACATAAAAGATATTATAAACAACAAATTATTACACCCTCACCATTTCTGTCACATTAACCTTTTTCTCTGGTATTTACCTTGCCTTGTGTGTTATTTTTAAACATTTTTGATAAAACAAGTTTTATTGTTATGTGAATTTGATATTACTTGTTGTGAAATGGTAAACTTGGTTAATTATTAATTTCATAAATATCTTTCCAAATAGACAATTTCCTATTTGAAAAACATTACCACTATTTAAAAGTACATAATGCCTTCTATATCTGATTTATACTCTGATTCAGACTTTGTTTTGGTGTGGCTGGACCCCAAACCTTTCATAGCAGCCAAACCAGTCAGAATGAACCTCTAAAATTTTTCGGGAAAGCGCAAAGGAGAATTTTTGAGAATAAACATAGAACTAAAAAATGTTTATCTCAGAGCTTTACAGGTATTCCATACCATTCCTCATTTTATAAGCAGGTTTTGATGTTGTTGTTGTTGTTAAATTTTCATTTTTATTTGAGATTGGTATCTATACAATGGATAATGTTGTTATCTATTAGGGTTTTTTTGTGTAATTTATTTATTTTAGTTATTTTTGGTTAAATTGCTATAAGTTTATCCTTTTGTTTTATCTTCTTCTATTTGTTATTCATTTTTCCTCATTTTATAAGCATGTCTTGATGTTGTTGTTGTTAAATTCTCATTTTTGCTTTGAGATTGGTATCTATACAATGGATAATGTTATGTATTAGGGTTTTTTTGTGTAATTTATTTAATTTTTATTAAATTGATATAAGTTTATCCTTTTGTTTTATCTTCTATTTTTTATTTTTTTTTATGCTTTATTCACACACACACACACGTATATATAAACAATATTTTGTCTCTTTATGGATGGAAAATGTGGAAATAAGCTTGAACCACCCTAACATATTTAAGTGGATAATAAGGTTTCTTGGCCCCTTGCCTAGGACCATACAATAATCCACATGAAAGCTACCTCAACAATATCAATATAATCAATAGCCACATCTGTCAAACTCCATGTAGGGAAGTTGCATTGCTTTCCAGGATTTGAATTTGGGTCATTTTCACATTCGCTTTCTATAGCGATTTGAGAGAGAGAGAGAGAAACCTAAACATATGGTCTCTCTCTCTCTCTCTCTCTCTCTCTCTCTCTCTCTCTCTCTCTCTCTCTCTCTCTATACACACACAGGTTGGGCTCTTTTTGTCTCTCTTTAGATAATTTTATTAATGTCCAATAAGTGACCACAAAAATAGGTCAATGAGATCGAAGAATACAATGTCGGAGTGCAAATGCATTTCTATAAAATGTGAAAAATAAAATAAAGAAGGAAGCCTACATTAGTCTGTGTGTGTGTTCCTTACTGAAATATCTTTATATTATTTTGGGGTAATATATATTTTTTGGACTAATCAAACAAGGCTTGAAGCCATTACAACAATATACTCGACAAGAGCTCAACATGGCATTTATGAGAATTGAGCCTTGATGGAGAGGATGTGAAATATGTTAAGATCTCTCTCTCTCTCTCCCTATCTACACCTCACCCTCCAAATTGTAGGCAAAGGTAAGATTTCCTCAAGACACAAGGTGTTAATTTTAGTTAACCATGGTATGTTCTATGGTAAGTTCAATTTACTTCAATATTTCTTATTAGCCCAATTCAATTTCCAGTTATGCAATCACATTAAAATTGACAGTAAATGCTGATAGAACATAAATAGATCGACAGAGGACAAGCCAAGACAAGAGACAATAATTTGGTGGATGCCAGGGAAAACCCCAATGCGGGTACAACCCTTTGATCAAATCTTCTTATTAATCTTTAAATTCAGCAAAGAGAGATTACAATTTACAATAGTCAACATGACGCCCTAGCTAGCAAAGTCAATGTTGGTCAAACCATCAAATACCTCCCAATGGAGCTTGGTCAAAGACATTAAAACTTGGTCTCTTTTCACAGTCAAATTTAGCCTAAAATAGTTTGAAAAAATCTAGTCAAACTTGGTCAACATAATAGTCAAACTTCTGCAATCTATGGAAGCACCCCATTTTGCCAAATGTTACACCTTTGGAGTAGCAACATCATACATATTCTACCACTAGAGTGAATTCATCATCTTCCATTATATATAAATTGATAGGAATAACCAAATAATCCTTAGGCATTGATGTAGGTACTCAATTGTTGCTGTATGATCTCACACTCATCAGTGACAAGCTTGTTTAATGCTTGCATTTGACCACTCTGAACCTATGGATCCATTTGTAGTTTTCTCTTCACCTTGCAAATAGGAACCGATGCTTTCAACCATGATGTAGAATATTATTTTGGTGTAACAATGTATGTTAAAGCTGTGAAAATTTGCAAACTAGGAATCCTACTACAACAAATGATGGAAATATTCTATTCGTTATTTAACTTAACAAATTATTTACTATGTTCTATAAGGAAATATCGAAATCTATTCACTACAACCTACACAAATAATACTGGAGAACAAATAAAAGTGCAGAAACAAACCTAAACATAACACAGATTACACAACCATTCGACACAATTATTTTTGGACAAATGTCCCCAGAAAAACCCAATTCGGGAAAATCGATGCAACAGATCTGAGGGTTTATGTTATTATGCAGTAAATGCTAAGTACATGTCCATGATTGAAGAAATTTTCAATACATTCAACAAAAATGATGAAATATATCTCGTGAGACAAACCTCACTCCTCAGGAAATTGGCACTAATTTGAACCAAGGTTGGACTGCCCTGCGCCGGCTCTACGTAGTGATTGTGTCACTCTATGTGGTGATTACGTCACAACTTGGCTGCCCCTCTATAGATCTACGTAGTGACTGCATAGGCTTTGCGTCACTGGCTCTTCTTGGTGTTTTGGCTCTCTCTGTCTTTGCTGCTATGTACTCTCTGGCTTAGGAAAAATTCGATCTGGTAATACTTCCCCTCATTGCAATGAAGAATCACTTAGATCTGATCATCGTCCGAGCACTGCTCCATTAGAAGAATTCGATCTCTAGATTCTATGTGTCTCTCGAATGTAATTTCTAAATGACCCTTCAAGTCCTTAATATAATTTTCTCGTTGAAGATTCAGTGGCCCAGATTAAATATTAATCAATGGCTAAGATTAACTTTTGACTTGATCTATTTCTTCTAGATCATTCACACTCATATTTTAATAATACCCTTTAATTATTTTATTTTCCTAAGTTGTAACTTAGGGTCCTTTAAAAATAATTAATTATTTATATAGAATACAATCTTAGTGGAATTTCACCAAATTATTTCTGGGTTATTTAGAATACATGTGTCTAAGCCTCTCCACAAAATTTGAGACTTAGAGCACATCCAATGCTACCCCGAATAAAAACACTCTCTTAACGAGGACTATGCTCTAACAATATACCCTGCTAAATAATGTTCTGACTCTGAAGCATCTCCCTCTATGTTGTTGATGTCTGACTCTGTTGTCCATAAACTCTACACAATTGCTGCATCTGTATTGTTGTTGACACTGCCACTACCAACACTACCTCTATACTACAACTGCCTGCGAATTCTGCAACTGTGCTGCTACTGACTCTGCCACTGTCAACTGCTATTGCACTGCAACACAATTGCTTATTGCAACTAAAAAACATCCAAAAATAGACAAGTATATTGCATCTCAGTGATGAAGGTACGACTGTTGCTAGCCTCTGCGATGTCTCTTTGAAGTTGTTCCGTTGTTTCTTCTTTGCACTGCGTGAGCACTGCATTGCACCACTGTGCATTGCGTTGTTGCTGCCTCTCCTCTGCGCTGCTCAGACTTTGGCATTGCTAACTACTACACAGTCTCTTCTCACTCCTTTACACTCGTCCATCCTACTACTTCTATTGTGGGCTCCCGTAGCAAGGTGATGATCTGAGAGGTGGACTTCCCCAAGGATCTTTCCCAACTTGTAGATCTTTGGGCCTACAACTCCAAATCAACCAACCTCCTTCTTGGAGTTATATTAGCCATCATCGCACAATCATCCTCCTATATCTTTGTTGCTCCAGCCTGAGGATCATGTTTTTCATCGTTGTCCTTCTTCTTGAGAGGACACTGTGTGGCGTATTGACCATCTTGCCACACCATAAACACTTGATCTTTGAAATATCCTTCTTCCTCCAGTGTTTCTCTTGTTGCCCCTTTGATGCAAGGGTTTCATTCTCTTCTTCCTCTTTCTTGGTCTTCAAATTGTTTCTACTGTTGCCCTCAAGTTAACACTTGAGTAAATCTCTCTGCATCTCTTCTTGTTGAGGAGCTACCCACATCGATTCCCAATCCGAAAAGTTTTCTCTGCCCAATATTCTCTAGATAAAAACTTTGTGTTCCTCATACACTGAGTTGAGGGCCAATTTGACCATCTTTGTGGCCTTAGGTGTTCATCCTATGAATGCCATCTGATCTCGATTTTCCTGAAGCCGAGATAGGAATGGATCAATATGTTCTCCCTTCTGCATCCTGGTGGTGCACATCTTCTCCTCCAAATACATCTTCCTCTGCTCGAAAGGCTCATGATATAGTGTCCCCAGCCCATCCCACATCTCCTTGGTTGTCCCTTTGCTCGATATGTGTGGAACAATGTGATCCCTCACTCCATCAAGGATCAATCACTTAGCCTTCACCATATTCTTCTTGAAGGCCCGTAGTGGTGTTGCATCCACTGGTTTAGCCTGAGCATTGTCAATAAAGTGCTTGAGATCGTGCTCATCTACAAGGAATGAAATCCTTGCCCTCCAGATCACATAGTTGGAGGCACCATCCAACCGATCTTGGCCACACAATTTGTTGGTGGCCATCTCACCTGATTGATGTCGATCTATTTCCTCTCACCCTCTGTACAACTGGTTGTATGCACTCCTTGATGAGTAAGCCACAAAATATGTTGCTACTACATGGGGAATCTGAGTATCTTGGTCAAGAAAACTCACTGAGGTCAGAAAATCCCCAAGTTGTGATTCTTCTATGCTTCTTGATGCTCTGCACCAGCAATCACTACTACGCAGTCAACTGCTTCCCTCCAGATACTAATCTTCACTGATCTACTATGTTGATCCCTTTGCCTCGAAAAAAATGCGATCTGTAAAATCCTACCTCTCTGTCGGCTCAATCAGAGAGAGATTTCCTTGTAGCTACTACCCATCCTGGCTTGGACTGCACAATCTTCCAGGAGATTGATCTGCTACTTCTGCAACTCTTTGATCCCAACTTCACAAACGCTGGATCTGCTGGGTTTTTTATTTGTCTCGCCTACACTCAACTTAAACAAGCTCTGATACCATCTGAAAATTCGCAAAACCAGGAATCCCACTGCAGCAACTAATGGAAAATATTCTATTTGTTATTTAAATTAACAAATTATTTACTGTGTTCTACAAGAAAATATCAAAATCCATTCACTACGACCTACACAAATAATATTGTTGAATAAATGCAAGTGCGGAAAAAAATTTGAACATACACAGATTACACAACCATTCGATACAATTATTTTTTGGCAAATGTCCCTGGAAAAACCCAAATCGGGAAAACCGATGTAGCAGATCTAAGGGTTTATGTTATTATGGAGTAAATTCTAAGTTCATTTCCATGATTGATGAAACTATCAATATATTCAGCAAAACTGATGAAATAGATCTCGTGAGACAAACCTCACTCCTCCATGGGAAACTGGCACTAATATGCACCCAGGCTGGACTACCCTACACTGGCTTTGGGTAGTGACTGTGGCACTCTGCATGGTCACTGTGTCACAACTCAGATGCCCCTCTGCCTCTGTGCTAGTCTTCCTGTTGGCTGAAGACTGAGCCTCCAGAAAATATCTCTAAGGTCTGATCTGGCTCTACACTATCTCTCTGGCAGGAAAACAACTTTCCCTCTGCAGATCTACGTAGTGACTACATAGGCTATGCATCACTAGCTCTACGTGGTGTTGTGGCTCTCTCTATCTCTGCTGCTGTGTACTCTCTAACTCAAGAAAACTTCCAACTGGTAATAATTCCCCTCACTGCAATGAAGAATTACTTAGATCTGATCTTCATCCGAGCACTACTCCGTTGGAAGAATTTGATTTTAGATTCTCTGTGTCTCTCGAATGTAATTTCTAAATGACCTTCAAGTCTTTCTGATAATCTTATCATTGAAGATTCAACAACCGAGATTAAATCTTAATCAATGGATAATTAACTTTTGACTTTATCTATTTCTTCTAGCTCATTCACACTCATATTCTATTAATACTCTTTAATTATTTTATTTTCCTAAGTTTTAACTTAGGGTCCTTTAAAAATAATTAATTATTTCTATAGAATAAAATCTGAGTGGAATTACACCAAACACTTTTTGGGTTATTTATAATACACGTGTCTAAGCCTCGCTACAAAATTTTAGACTTGGAGCACATCTGATGCTACCCCAAATCAAAAAAATCATGGACTAGAGTATTTCTCTTTGTTGATTGTTTTTTTACTTCTACACAAATACAATCATAAAATTTCACATCTCTAGGATCAAAAATGTCCTCAATTTGTCTTAGTATGGTGTTCTTTTTCTCATGCAATTCTGCAGTCACTGATTGATCTCAATCTACAAATCGAGTCATGCTAGATTTGATGAATTGCAAAACATATTAATCTGTGACCAAAAACTAGGATAAAAAATGATATCTTACACTACAAAAGCACTATCTCTATTTGTAGTATTATGTATTCTCAAGTTCTCCCATAAATCACTCACCATCATATTAGCCAATCCCTATCTTATCTTCAACAGACACTTAAAGGTGAGCTAATGGCTACCAAATCTAGTACTTGTGAGCTTAAGTAATTGTAAATTAGAGTGAATCTGGTAATTGTAGTGGAAAAAATATACCTTGTGATGAATTTGATGATAGACTTCCACTCCTTCTACAAGGCATTGATCTGGTCACACTCTCCGTGCTTAACAATATAATGTAGTAAAAAATTCAACATGTGCAACAAACAATCAAAATGAAAATGTGAGGATGTACAGGCTTAATGGTTTTCCTGGTACATTACAATTAGCTACATTATCTTTAACGAATTGTGTCATATTGGATGTCCCTATACCATTATTACTTTTTAGTAAGAGGTATGCAATTCTCCCAGAAGATGGTACAAATGATGAGGAGTCTTGGGCTACAAGGAAGATTGCATCACTAGCCAACACACCAAGAACATTTATCAAATGTTTGTTTTTAACATTTTTTAAGACCTCAAAAAAAATGGAAACCCCAATATTCGACCACTCATCCTTAAAATTTTCTAGAGAGCTCTGGACATCAACTTTTTTCATGTCTAGCAATACAATTATCGCTTTGTCATATCCTGGGATTTTGTATCCATTAGGGGTAATTATTGATGCACTGAACCATAGCATACCAGTAGGGGGAGTGAAAAACATTAAACAATATATGCATATAGAAGTGTTCTTCTATAATTCATAGGTATAATGTATTTTCACATCTTATTTTGTTTATACAAAATGACCTGAATATGTTATCATATGTGGTTTTATCAAACTTTACTAGGGTGTAATCAGTTATAAGAGTACATTGGTTTTAGGGAAACAACTTTTATTTCAGAATTGGTTTTACTTTCATTCATATATTAGCTTTCTTGCTATTTTTGAATGACTTGCAGAGCATTATGAATTGGTTAACAGTTTAATAATCAGATGAGTAGGTTGGGACCAAGATTTGGTTACCATATTTTCACCTCTATCTTTGTTTGTTTCCATTGTTTACATTAATTTCTTTTAAAATGTCACACATGATGTAAGCTTTTCTTTGTCCCATATGGCCACGAAGTCTTATGGAATGTTAAATAAAAGATATCTATGTAATGACTTTCCACTTAAATTCTTCTAAGAGCTTAAACGTGAAAATGGTGCTTCTTACCGTTTTAATGCGTCCGTTACTCTAGTTAGAATGATTTTACTTTTCAATGAATTTTGTTTGGATTCTAGAATTGCATATTGAGATGCAATTGCGATAGCTAAGAATTTTAAATTAACTCATCATATCAAACTGTAACACCTTAGAAAAATAACTAATGTAAAAATGTCAATGGAAAATACTGTCATTTGGAATATTTGTCAAGTTAATGTGCTTTATAATACGATGTTTACATTCATAATATCATATTACTTTACACAGTTACTATTGGAATATTGAGAGTTTTATAAAGGAATATCCAATTGACAATTTGTTTGTTCATGTCACATCAAGAAGGGGAAAGGAGATGCCCTCATTCAGATCTTTGGCATGCCTGTGTCAGACTGCTTGTGTCCTTACATGTTGTTGGGAGCAAGGTTGTGTATTTTCCACAGGGTCACAGTGAGCAGGTGAGGTGGTTGCTCACTAATTTTTAATTTGCAATTTTCTTTTGGATAGAAATGACTGAAAATAGTTAATGCTTATTTTATTTTCATCATAAAATGTGACCCCAGTATTTTGAAATTTTATTGTTATGTAATGAAATTGATCATAATCAATGTGATTTCAGGTAGCTACTTCAAAAAAAAAGGAGGTTGGTGCACATATATCCAATTATCTGAATCTTCCAAATAAATTAATTTGCCAACTTCACACTATTACAATGCATGTGGGTTCTCTGCATTTCATCCTTGCTTTGGTTGTGAACAATTTTATTCATATCGTTATATATACAAGATTTAAAATTTAATAAACACCTTATTGAATGCCAGGAAGATATGGAAATTGATGAAGTATATGCTGAAATGACATTGCAACCTCTTAATATTCTAAGACATTTTCAATTTCATTATTTGTGCTTTGTCGTAATTGCCAATTTTGGTGAGAAATGCTTTGGTACTAGTTCAATTTGTATAAAGAACTAAAAATTGATGATATTGTGCAACAAGAGAAAAAATATTGTTATCTTGGTTTTGACCTCGACAAACCAAGCAAGCAACTGAATAATTACTTTTGTAAAACGTTCACTATAAGTAACACTAACACCGCTCACAGGTTTTATGTGCCACGTCGTGCTACGGAAAATTTTTTTCTTCCACTTGTGTAGTTCTTATTTTCCCATAGTTGTTGTTCTATTTTTGATTTAATAAATAAGTGCTTAGACTTTTAGACCTTTTTTAAGAGAACACTAAATTATTTAAAGGAGAAAAATGTAAGGGTATTTGTCACATTTGTATCCTACTAAGTTTTGTTTGTTTTGGGTAGGATTTCACTTCGCAACCACCTTCCCATGAACTGACAACTAAGGATATTCATGAAAATGAATGGAAATTTTGACATATTTTTTGAGATAAGTTATAGCAGTTATTTGAATGTTGTTTTGGAATAAGTGGATAGTGAATATGTAATTATGTGCAGTTTCTTTTGATACTCTTATATCATTGCAATGCATTTTTAAATGTATATAGGTAGTGGATATATCAAACTCGTTGCCACATTTGAGTTCATACATGGTAGATATATTCTAAAATTCTTGTTAATGGTGTTAGTAGCTACCCGTACACTCTAAAAAGTATCTGATATAGCTAGTCCCCAGTTACTTTACCTTTGAATGTGGAGCCAACATGTTTAGTTTTTATCTAGATATAATTTCTTGGCTTTTTGGAATTGGATTCCTTTTCCCCTGGAATAGTACACTGACAATTGGATATTGTTATATTGAAGCTATATTCCCAGTTAGTATTGCAATTTACAAAGTCTTGTCTTATTCTTTTTTAGTTTCTTGTCGTAATCTTATGTCATCAATACTTTGCTCCACTCATTAGATTTCTACTGACAAGTTTTATTGTTGAACTCTCATTGCTTCTTAAAGATAACTAGAGGAAACAATACAACTATAAAAGTGGAGCATGAGACATTCTTAGTAGAAATTTCTAGCTCTGCAGTGTTTGATTAAGTTGGATAAAATCAAAATTGCAATGTACCATAAGCATGGGAATTCAAAATATTGTGATAGAAATGTGTGCTTCTATTTGCATTTATTACTTGAGTTAAAGATATCTTTTCATCAACCAATGTTGTACACTCAGAACAAAGTAGGTACAAAATTTATTCAATGGTGACGTTTTGTTTGCTTTGTTTATACATGTCATTTAGCCATATAGTGGCCACTATTTCCCAATTGAATAAAACTTGTTCCAATTTCTTGCTTTTATGGGGAAAAATGACATTAAAAATATTGCTTATGTTGAGGAATATATCGTATAAACCTTTTATAGTCTAATTTAGTTTATATTCCATTGTTCATGAACTTTCATGTCTTATATTCTGCATTGTATTTTTTTTTTTGCAGAAAAGGAACTCAATATTGATGATAAGAAGTAGGAATTGAAGAAAGAGGAGAAAAATAACACTAGAGTGACAAAATGCAAATTAAAGAGAGAGAAAGAGAAGAGAATTGGCCTAGTGGTACCTATAGAACCAATATCTCACATAAGACACACACATAGAGACTGATGATCAAGTGAATTCCCCAATGTCCTGGAAGCACAATGATAATGTTTTGAAGTGAATAAACAATATTTCATGTGTAATTGTACTCCAACCAATATTAAGTTGGAAACTCATATTGTAATACTTTACATTTTATATAATATAATTTGTGGTTGGAATTATTTATAGTTTCACTTTATATTATTTAGTATTGTAATTAAAATATGTAATTTTGCGATTTCATATTAGATGAACATGTACATTGTATGGAATTTTTTTTAATTTAGTTGCAAAATCATACTAATTAACTTATGTTGATTAATAATACACAGAAAATCAATATAAAACTACTAAATAGGTAGTTTATGTTTATTAATGATGAACACAAATAAATGAATGTACTAATAAATTAGTTGCTTATGACGAATGTTAATGAAAGTTAATGAAATGAATATAAAATACTAAAGTAGTCATTTATATAATGAATATGAAACTACCAAAAAAAGATAAATGACTACTGCAAATGTTAAATTTGTGATTACAAATGACAACTGAATTTTGCATATATATGACTATTAGTAGCTAATTTACAGTATCTTATAACACAACAAAAATTTAGTCATATTTCTTTAATAATTAATTGGTTTCAAATGATGACTAAAATTTGCATATATATGACTATTAGTAGCTAATTTACAGTATCTTATAACATAACCAACATTTTGGTCAATTTCTTTGGTCATTAATTAGTTTTCTCGGGTGATCATTTAGTAATATGTTTTGTTGTATATTTGGTCATTAATTGTGACAATTAATGACTAAATCAATGACTAAATTAATGACCAAATTAATGACTAAATTAATTTCCAAATTAATGACCAAATATACTACTAGATAACAAAATTGAGACAAAAAATTAATGACTAAGCTAAAAACAACTAAAAGTTGGTCGTGTTATAAGATACTATAAATTAGCTACTATTGGTCACCAACTGAAAAATAGTTGTTTATATGCAAATTTTAGTCATTTTTAGTAACTAATTAGCCATTTTGTACTAGTGTTACCATCATATATTTTTTACATGGGGATGATTTAAGATATCAATTATGAGGATGTATTTTTTTTATGCGTGCTTGCATACAAAGCAAATAAAATTACAAGATACAATGACTAAAGGAGTAGCTAGAAGTATACAATTCAATCTAAGAAAAAAAACAGTTTTTGCCATAACCAACTAACTTACTAGGTCCATAAATTTTGAATATGCACTGGATTGGACACTAAGGCTAGTCACTCAAAAAGGTATAATGTGGCTATGTGCAGTGGCCATAGGCACAACAAAAGTTTCCTTTTCAAAGGGACTACCCATTCCCTTTTTTCTTCAAAAACTACATAAGCATTAAAAAAAAACTAATGTATCATGTTGCTCATATCTACATGAATTATGATGCAACACACTTTTAGTGTTGTGATTGTAGCACTTAGTTTGTACTTTCAAAAAGGGGGTTAAAGTGTGTTGAAAATCAGTTAAGACATTTTCAAACAAAGTGGGCTTAAGTATAGGGTTAGGTAAAAGTTAGGGGTAAAAAGGTTGCATAAGGATTAAGAAACATGTTTAGAAAGTGATTTTTTCCATACCAAATTTTTTTCCCAAGTCTTGCAAAAATAAAATTCCAAAAACAAATATGGTGCTATGAAATATTTTCATAGTGCCCTATGAAATTTATATGTAGCGCCTACAGGGTCGCGCTATGAAATATTTTCGTAGCGCCTATAAAATTTTGAAAAAATAAAAGTTGTATAACTCTCATTTGGGTCATTTTCAATACCTCAAATCACTTTGATATAATTAAATATATGATATGACTTGATGTGATAGTTTTAGGTGGTTTCAAAATGTGAAAGGAGGTTTGGAGAGGAAAAGTGTTAAAACCCTAATTCTGTGCAAATCAGTTATTTTCATCAAACCCAAGTGACTGGATAACAACAAATTGTGAATTGGTTAACGATTTTTACAATGCATGGGAAAGTTTGAAATTTTTATCAGTCAAGCGAAGGGAAAATCAGGTCATGTAAGAAGGTTTGAACCAGATGGATTATGGTTCGAAGTGTGTGATGAAGTTTTGCCTTTTTTCAGAGACACAAGATGGGAGCCTATTTTCCAGTGATTTGATGGTTATAATTGAGTTAGTGTTATGAATTGATTCACTTATTTGATGGAAACAAAGATAAAATAAGAGGCATGGAGTTTGCATTTACCAAATATTCAATAGTAGAATCCACAACTTTTACTACCGAGGGTGAGAAGTGGTTCAAGAAAAAAATGATGCAGAGTATGACTCTTCAATTTCTTCTTGAAGGAAGAATATCATAACCCTAATTGGAGTGTGGGAATGTTTCAGAATATGTTGAAGCCTGAACAGTCTACTCCCCTAAGGATTTTGCAACTATTCTTCACATGTGAAGGCAAGTATTCCAAAAGCTACCTTTACCATATGAGATTTGGGAACATGAGTCTGCCTTATTTCTTGCATCAAATTTTATTTAAAATTGCCATGAAGGCCAAAACCACGGAAAATTTATTACCTCATGATATATGTCATCACAGATTAATCAATATATTGTACACATAAATTGAATAAGAAAATAGAGCACTTGAGAAGGAGAAATTCAGTGAATCCTACACCCAAAAGACATAGAAAAGTTATAGTTGCAACCAGAACTGAAACCCTAGTTCCAGAGACTGAGGGAGAGCCTAGTCATATACTTGTTGAAGAAAATACTGAAAATATTGTAAATCAACCAGAGGTTAGAGTCTATGGGAAGAGAACAAGAACACAAAAAAATAAAATTCTAGAAGAATAGGAGACAAATAATAAAGTAGTAAAAGGTGAGAAATAGAAACAAAGTATGGAGATAAGGGATGAAGAAAATGAAACAGAATCTAGGGTTTACTATAGGAAACCCCATACTCGTACTAAAAATAAATTAAGACTAAATTTTAAAGAAAATCTTAATCCTAAGCTAAAGGAACCAGTAATAATTGATGAGGAGGAAAATGTAGAGTCTTCAAAGGGCAATAAAAATGTTACAGGATAGGGTAAAACAAAGTATGTAGGCAGAAAAGTGAAAGGAACTCTAGAGGCTAGCAAAAACATACATAAAAGTAATAGAAGGATGAAAAGAAGTCAAGATAAGTTAAACCTCCTTGTTGAGGTTGCAGAAGCTATAGAAGAATGGTCAGTTTACCTAGTTGGAAATGATGAATATGAAACCCTAATTTTGTTGAAAGAAAAACCCTAGTTTGACCTCAACATTTTGGTGGGCTCTAGTTTATCTTTTTGACAGTTAGTTTCAATATATTATGATAATATGTCATAAATTTTTGTACATAAAGAAGAGCATAAAATACTAGTCAACAAAATAGAGAAGGGCCTTGAAAAGTGTAAATAGTTTCACATTATCAATAGAGTTCATAGGTTCATGTATTAGTTTCACTACAAGAGAGGATTGCGAGTTATAGTTCCAGATATGAAGCCTACAAATATGTCGAAAGTTCCAGATCCTACACTATAGCTATGACTCGTTATTTTCCCAAAATAATAGTAGAGGAGGCATACAATAGTTTCAAAATATTTGACCAATGTTTACATGTCAAATAGAGATTTGAATAACTAGTAGAATAAGTTTTTAATTATGTTTTGCAAATTAAACTATCAGATATTGTAAATACTTTACAGTTATGCTACCAAACTTTGTGGATCTTAAATTTTGTGTATTATTCCCATATAATACATCGAAAAGAAGGATAAAATATTGCAATCTGAAACAATATATTATTTTTTGTTGTGTGATCAAATTATTCATTTTTCAAGTGCCAAGAAGACTAGGATATTATGTTCATGATACATAGATTCCTGTGATGGCATGCTCAGCCAGCTTTTCTCATGTGATAGTTTCCTTTCTATGTGATATCATTTATCTACTATATTTTGATGTTTAAATGAGATTATGTGATAGAAATCATTAGTTAATTATCTAGTTCATATGGTTTAGACATATACACTATTTCTCCTAAAACTTGAAGGATTCATGTTTCATGCCTTTCTATAGTGAATTATTTTCTCCTTCTACTACCATTCAGATGATGTTTGATATGCCTACATATTTCCGTCTATCCTTCCTCTTTCCCTCTTGATTCATACAGTCAATATCTTTGCAGTTTCATTTTAAAACATGATTTTTTGACCCCATTTCCCAATGGATTAATTGCTTCATCTCGACCAAACCATATTTTATCACAACCCAACTGAAGATATAGCCATTATGAAGACATAGCTAGTTGCTAAACTTAGATATTATGTTATCAGAGAGAGCCCTCTCTGGATTGAAGGGGCTATCCTTCAATCTTCAAGATTTGTTTGACAAGGTTACCTTAGGAAGCTTTCTCTACAACCAAGAAACTTTCTAAGTGATAACAGATTGCAGAACATTAGCAGCTAAAAAGAGATTAACATAAAATATGTCTTAAACTGTGTTAAATTTCTTAAAAGGAAACAAATTAAATTGTCTCGAAGGTGGCATACTTTAATTTCAATATGCTTTCTCCATCATTATTCTGTGAGTTGCAATTTAGATTCAAAATCTCCTCCCTACAAATTTCTTACAAAATGAACACATATAGTTGTTCTAATTAAACATGTCAAGAAGGTATCCTCAATGTTTGTATAGAGAAAGTAAAGATCCATGTTAAATAAAAATGGTGTACATTCCCTCAATTTCCTACCTGTATGGATACTTTAGCTTGGAATTGATCGTATAGTAGTTGCAACTATTTCTTGATATCAATTTTTTGCAGGCACGTTAAACATATTAGATCAAGAATACTTTTTCCATATTAATAAAATCATAAATTCCAACCTAAATATTTCAGTTGTAGGGATATTATAGGGAGAGTGAGATAAAGCTTAATGGGGGTTGCTATGAAAAAGGTACTAAGGGAGGGAGGAGTGTGTGAGAGAGAGATAAAGAGTGAGGGAGAGAGATGAAGGTGGGGAGAGAGAGATAGAGATAGTGAGTGATAGGGGAAGGTGATAAGAGGTAGAGTCGGAGGGGCAAGAGAGGGGCTCAAAGAGAGAGAAGAAGAGATAGATAGAGAGAGAGAGAGAGAGAGAGAGAGAGAAAGAGTGAGAGTAAAGGGTGAGAGAAATAAAGGGAGAGGGAGCGAGGGGGAGATAGAGAAGGAGATAGGCTAGGAATGAGAAACAGATTTGAATTATGATTGTTTTGAATTAGGGAGTAAGGGAGGCAAGAGTGATAGAGAAATGGAGAAAGGAAGAGAGGGTGTCAGGGCCTCAAGTCAGTTGAGCACTCGTGACGACCATTGGCGGGCGAGAGAGTAAAAAAAATAATGATGTGGGTATGGTCCCGAGTGGTATGATGGGTGTGTGAACGTAGTGATGGGTGCGTCATAGAGATGGGTGCCTGTGTTTGATTCAAGTAGACTCGTGTTCAGTTAAAGTCGATAGGCATGCAGGAGTTCATTTAAAGGTAACTCGGTTAAAGGCATGCGCAGACAGGGGAGTTTGGTTAAAGCCGTGTATATGGTGAGTTGGGTGACCGAGAAGTGCGAAAGACAGGCACATGCAGATAAGAGAGCGCCCACCCGAAAAACCACAGGTTAGCATGATGAATTGGAAGATAACGAAGGGGTGCATGTTGAATAGTGGACAGGTCAATTGGTTAGCATGTGGGCGAGTTGACCCAAGTGTAAAATGAAGTAACACGGCTCTTGGAAAAACATAACAGATGGAAAGCATATATATTGGCATGTGGAGAATTCATTGAAGAAAATTAAGTCGAATTAAAAAGCTCATAACGAAAAAAGGGGGAGAAGACACATTGGATGCAAAGAAAGGGAGAAGCAGTGAGTGGGTAGGTTGAGGCTTAGTGAAATGAGTCGCTGGACTGTTTTTGTTGTTGGCTGAAACTTTGGGTTTCTGCAGGCCGCACTGTAGGGCGGACAACTGCACGATAGGTGGGTCAAGGTCCATATGGCAGAAAAATTACCAATTGAGAAGAATAGTGCGGGTGAGTTACAGGAAAGAAGAAGTGTCGCAAGCTGCTACACGTTGAACTGGTGGGCGCGAGCTACTACAGTTTGAACTGGTGGGTCACGAGTCGTGTTGAGATGAACGGTAGGGACAACAGGGTGAACGATGAACAGGTGGGTCGCAGGCCGTGTTGTAGTGAGTCTCACAATTCTCCAGAGTGCAGGAAGAACGTTCAAAATTTCAGGTGAAGGGTGCCAAGTCAGTGCACGTGGGAAGCATGGTGCAAGACTGCTACATGATTTTGGCAAAGTGTGCAAGCCAGTGCACGAAGTCTTCACGAATGTAAAAATTGTAAATTTTGTAAAATTAAAATTGAGAGATTTATTTGCAGTTGGGAAGACTTACTTTGGGAGTTTCCCCTCCCTATGATATGTGTGTAAATTGTTGTATTATTGTTTTTTCTATTGCATAAAGATAAATGATTGAAGATAATTGAAGGTTAATTTTCGTTGCATGATAACCCTTAGAAGAAAAATGGGTTAAGTGTGAAAGTTAGGCATAGTTAGTAAACTCAAAGAGTGGGAATAAAACAAGTTAGGCGATGTTGCACCGTGCCTATGTGTGGTTAAAATATTCCACTAACATAGGGTCGTGACAGATGATATCAGAGCTCATTTTTCAGAAAGGGGGCTTTTACGATTGAAGCAAGGATACAAAAACATCATGTTGTAGTTGGTGTTGAAGTTGGGCACTGTGTAGTTGGTCCCAGTGCAGCATTAGGAAGTTTGGCAAGGGAAAGGTAGCAATTCAGGGCTGAGATGAATGGTGAAGTGTATGGTCATGATACGTTCTCAAGAAAATTTTATGGCAGATAATGTAGAGGAACCGATGACAGGTGAATCTAGCATGAATCCAGAGGAAATTTTCATGAACAAGCTGTTGTATCATATGGATGAAATAACTTCAGAGATGGATACATTGAAAGTTGAGAATGTTGAACTTAGAGATAATTTCATGAAGAAGGAATAGGATCATGGCAACCTCAAGGCAGGATATGAGTATATTGAGTGGCAGTATGGATAAACTACAAATGAAGTAAAGGATTTTGAAGCTGTGAAGGATCAAGGATTAGAAGAGATCATGAAAATATGAAAGAGTCTTGATGAGGCTCTCAATGAGATTTCAATTTTTAAGAAAGAAGTTGGACATGGACCGATTAGAGGGACTGCCCATATTAAAATCAAGGAACCCGATTCTTATGATGGGGTGAGGAGTGTGAAGAAACTTGGGAAATTTCTATGGGACATGGAGAAATATCTAGAATTCTCGGGGATTCCTAATGAAGAGACCAAGGTGAAGGTTTTTTCTCAATTCCTTACAAAAGATGCCAAGATGTAATGGAGGAGGAGAGTGGAATAGATTTCTCATGGTGATGTTGAAGACATCTATACTTGGGAAGAAATGAAGGAAGCATTGCAAACTCACTTTAGCCCAAAAAATGAGACTTGGGATTCAAGGAAAAATATAAAGTATATTAAGCAAATGGGAAGTTTGCACTCTTATCAATGGGAGTTTGTGAGTGTGGTCTTGGAGCTACCTGACATGGTAGAGAAAGAGAAGGTCTTCAAATTCATTATTGGATTGAAACCTTGTGCGTGCAATGAGGTGAAGAGGAAAAAGATCAAAAAACTTGAGGAGGAATTTATTGTATTTGATAGCTTTGTAGAAATTCCTTGTAGATTTAAACTATTAATTGTAATTTACTAAAGCAATAGACTTGAATCTACTCTACCAACTACATAAACAATTAAATGATCGTGAAATCATGAAGCATACAAGAGAAAGAATTCAATCAACACATTACATAATGATTTATAGGGGAAATCCACATCTAAAAACTCCTCCTATCTGTATATTGCATTAGTAAGAAAAATAGATAATATTACAATGCTTTGCTCAAGCCCGAGAAACCTATGCACTATCATAATCTATCTTACTGCTCTACAAGCTAGTCCTAGTCGATAATTAACGAAATACAGGCCTTCCCAAGTCCCTATTTCCTTGTGATGTTTCCTTGGAAACTATCCTAGGAAATTCCCCATCCATAACTGTGCAATCCCTATAGGTCCTTCTTTGAATGCATGCACCACTTATACAACTTGGATAATTATACAAATGATAGTACACTACTCTTGAACTCCAATATAACCTAGGTAGCTCATAGATTCTACATGCATGAGTTAATAATGGTTGATTTATCATTTAATTGGCTAATCATTGAGTACACGATTTTATCTCATAGAGATGAATGAATCTTTCAAGATCCATGAAATAGATGTATTTTTATCTATGGAATCGGTTCGAGTAACAAAACAAAGTACACCAAGCCAAGTGTTCGCCTTTAGGGTATACGACCAATCAGGGTAGTAGCCATAAGGGTCAATGGAGGGTTCCTTATGGGTCCATACATTGATGGTGTCCGGAAGCAGGATCATGTATGAAACCATTAAGGGGTCCCACTAATTGACCTCCCACTAGTTCCTCCAACAATTGGAACTTGTTTAACTGAATTTAACTCAATTTAACTGAATTAAATTATTACAACTCAAATTAAACTTAACCTAGGATCCTAAGAAGTAGGAGACACTCTACATGCCCCAAGTTAGGCCCTCAATTCAAATTAACTTAATTAACACATTCTTGTTGTCTTGTGATGTGGAATTACAATTTTCTCGTAATTTAATTCCAGGGAAAATTCAATCAGGATTTTCTTGTTGCCAATTTTCAACATTCCCTCTCAACAAGAAAGGGATTCAAATTTATCCTGATAAAGCACCTTTGGAATGTATTCCATGCAACACCTCTCATTGTTGATGTTTCTTCTGCAACATCTAAAACTTGGAATAATAATAATAAATAATCACTTAATCAATTTGAAACTATCTATTGGGAAAACAATGTTGATGTTGACTTTGCTACTGAGCCTCATACTCTGTTGTCAACACTTATCTACACTCCTCAGTATCTAAATGAAATTGATCCTCCTGCTACTGAATACTATGGGCCCACATAGCAAGGTGATGATCCATGAGAGAAAAAACACCTCAGTGGACCTTGCCCAAATTTATGCAATTATTGGGACCATTGCTTCACATTGCCCCAACTCACACATGGAGGTATCACTGCACGTGCTCCTTCCCACTTGCTCGAAATCCCCCCTATTGGAGGTCTCTGCTTGAGTATATGTCTCCACTTGGCCTCCTCTTCGCTTCTCCATTTGATCTGAATTTATGCAGGAACGCAACAGAATACATATATAACCATAAATACAAAGAGGCAACGGAAATAACACTTCATTTCATTAATATCAAAGAACTGAAATTTGTTTACATACAGAATAGAAATAAAATAGTTAGGGCACTGGTAGCTTATCTCTTAGAAGAGATGTGGCGGCTACAGTTATTTGAACATTGTACTACAATGAGGCTCAAAGGCTTATATATTATAGAGAAACAATGGAAAACCCTAAACATCCAAAAACCTAACCCTAAGAGATGAAACAATGGATTATGGGCCCCGTCGGGGTAAATTGGTACATCAATTTCTTGGGGTCGTAACTTTGGCATACTATCTCTGTTTAACGCACATGATACATCGTTAGAAATATCTATCTGAGGACTACAACTGCTGACAGAGAATTTATAATTTGCTAGAGTTTTCATGCCAAAAAAACGTCGTTTAGGGCCTCAAACCGGCTCCGAAAATTTAGGACCCGAAAAACTAACAAAAATAGTAAATTGTGCTACAATTAAGGAAACTGAAAAACTAAAAGAAACAATGGAGGGGTCCAAGTGGAATAGGTGACTGGCCACCAATATCCACTTGGATCACCATTTGTGGCAAATCCACAACTTGCTGAGGTTTCTTTTGAGGATGCATGTTGATAGGTAATTCATGCTCCCTCTCAACCACTAGGTGTCTAACCTTTGCCTTGCTCCTCAAGGCTTTGAATGTATCTTCAACCTTAATTGCATACACATTCTTTACTCACACACTGATCTTCTTCACCTATCATGTGGCGACATGTCTAAGGAAAACCTTCCCTTTGCTAAATATCACATCGTCGCCGCGACCTTCCAATATAGTGACTGAAACAAGATTATTATTTAGTACTGTAACAAACACCACATCATTGATTCTAATTAGGGAGCCAGAATCCCTCTGAAAAGTAGTTGTACTGATACCGGCCGCGCTATACTTTTTTTCATCTCCAAACTCAATGTTTTTCTTGATTTATTTCTCCTCCAAGTCACTGAAGAGATCTTTATTCCCTGTCATATGGAACGAGGCACCGTTGTCGAGATACCACATGCTTCCCATTACTGTGTTTTCCATGCTTGCAATGTGAGTAAAATAAAACTCAAATTTTGAAGCTATAGCTTCACCTGTTGCTGCTACTGCAGGCTCCTTCTTGCTTTCTTTCTTCTGTGGACATTTCGTGGCATAGTGCCTGAATTCATGACAGTGAAAGCACTTGATGTTGGAAAAGTATTTCTTCTTTCCCTCCTCACCTTGAGACTTCTTTCCCTTGGATTTATTTCATTTTATAACTAATGAAAGGTCCTATTCCACTTATTTGGATGAGGTCCCATCTCGATTGTCCTGCCTTATTTCTTCCTGCACTAGATCAGATCATAACCGATCCCAACTTGGTAGTTTATCTATACCATTAACAGAACCTTGATAACTATGCCAGCTATTTGAATAACCCAACAGAGCTATATCTACCAAATCTTCTTCTAAAATAGTAACATCGAACACTCCAAGCTAGTCACGACATTGTGTAAACTTTCTCAAGTACTGCAAAATTGTGTCATTCTTTTGCATTTTGATGCTACGAAGCTTGTACTTCAGTGCCAACTTCTTGTGCTCACTATTGTTCTCAAACAAGTCTCTCAATGTTTTCCACATCACGAATGGAGTTTCTTTCCCATACAGATTCGATACAATTTGATCTCGAGATCCCTCCATATGATCCTCTTCACTTTAGCTACATCCTTCTTCCATTGAGCGAGATCCTAGGCATAAGTTGTTGGGGGTTTTACTACATCTGTATTGATGTAATCTATTAGCCTGTTATCATATAATACCGCTTCCATATGGATCTTCCATGCTATAAAACTTGTCGCTCCTTCCAGAGCATACTTGAGCCTGAGTCCAGTGGAAGTCATATTCTCAGTCCTGGAGAAAGCCTGCAACACTAATCTTGAAATTCGAACCTCCTGCACAAACTTCGACATCTCTTCTCTGCTAAGATTAAAGATCTAACACCATGTAGAAATTCCTTGTAGATTCAAACTTATAATTGTAATTTACTAAAATAATATACTTGAATCTACTCTACCAACTATGAAAACAATTAAATGATTCATGAAATCACGAAGCATACGAGAGAAGGAATTCAATCAACACATTACAAATTGATTTCTAGGGGAAATCCACAGCTAAAAACACCTCCTATCTGTATATTGCATTACTTAGAAAAAATAGATAATATTACAATTCTTTTCTCAAGCCTTAACAACCTATGCACTATCAAAATCTATCTCATTGTTGTACAAGCTAGTCCTGGTCAATACTTAACCAAATACAAGACTTCCCAAGTCCATATTTCCTTGTGTTATTTCCTTGGGAATTAGCCCTATATTAATTAGGAAATTCCCCATCAATAACTACACAATCCCTATAGGTCCTTCTATGACTGCATGCACCACATGTACAACTTGGATAATTATACAACTGATATTACACTGCCCACCACTTGTACAACTTCAATAATTATATAAATGGCAGTACACTTCCCTTGAAATCCAATATCAATTGGGTAACTCATAGATCCTGCATGCATGAGTTAATTATGGTTTATTTATCATATAATTGGTTGATCACCAAGTACACACTGACATCCCACTAGTTCCTCCAATAGTTGGAGCTAGTTTATCTGACTTTAACTCAGTTTAACTAAATTAAATTATTACAACTCAAATTAAACTCAACCTAGGCTTCTAAAAATTAGGAGATACTCTACATGCCCCAAGTTAGGCCCTAAATTCGAATTAACTAAGCTAACTAATTCAAATAACTTGGTTAACACATTCTTGTTGTCTTGTGATGTGGAATTACAATTTTATCCTAATTTAATTCAAGGGAAAATTCAATCAAGATTTTCTTGTTGTTATTTTTCAACAAATTTGGTGGACCATTATGATGAAGGGATTGAAGAGAAGTAAAAGACGTTGGACAAACCAAAAGAAAATTCTTCAAAGGAGGATAATGCGAAAGTAGGTGGAAAACCAAGGGAAAAGAAACCTTTGAAATTTTGGTTGTGCGGAGAGGATCACACAGTGAATAATTGTCCTTCATGACCGGCAGTGGCAGCTCTTACACTATCCGATGGAAAAAAAAAGGAATAACTAGTGGTTGGGATGATGCATATATTAGGTGTTGTAACAATAATGAAGGTTGTCCCAAAGCGTGATCCTGAAAAGAATAAGTTGGAGTATGTTGATATGAATATTTGGCAGGGCATCTCACTATGGTGGACACTGGCACATCTCATAACTTCATTAAAGAGGAGGTAGCAAGGAAATTTGGTTTGAAATTTTTTCCAGCTCAAGCTCATCTCAAGGCAGTTAATTCTCCACTAGACCAAGTTATTGGTATTATAGAGAATGTGGAGGTGCGCATTGGTGAGTTGTTGGGAAATTTTGACTTCACAATTGTGCAGATGGATGATTATGAAGGAGTTTTGCTATAATTTATAAAACAATATGAGGCTATAATGATACCACATTTGAATAAGTTGTATATTTATGATGGATGAGAGGATGAACCATTGGGGTGTTCCTACGATGGCTGCCATGACAGGTGGATGTAAGTTGACAACGATGGGTGGGGAATACATCAAGTGGGGTGAAGAAGACTATGAGAGGTTGAACCATGCAGAGGAAAAAATCATTTAGTAGGTAGAGATTGTGCGAGAATTGTTTGAGAGTGTCATGGATTTAACAGGAAGACTAGAGGCGATGGAGGATAACAAGGATGTGAAACCAAAGACTCATCAGGAGGAGAGTCAGGAAGCATACATGCAGAGGTTGGAAGAAGAGAATCCAGACACATGGATTGAGATGTTGGAGAAGGAGGGTGGAAGGTATTCAACCTTCCCATCCCCTCCCTCTTTATAGACTTAGCATGGGGATAGGGTTCATTGTTAGTTTCTCATTGAAATAATATACCTTGGAGTATGAGAAAGGTGAAGGAAAGATATATGTGATTGAAAATAGGATGTGATGATAGTCATGATTATGTGATATACATGTGTTCTTGTGGAGGAGACACTATGGTTGGATTAGCTACCCAACCGGTCACCGTCACAAGGGGTTCCATCACATGATGTTATTGATAAGTTACGATAGGATTTGAGCATCGAGCAGGTCATGGGAAGAGATATTTGGGTGTCGATATGTGGAGATGATGATCTTGTCAATAGAGTTTGTGGAGATGATGTTGTCGAGGTAAAAAACCATTTTTTAGAGTGGGGGAGGATGTCAGGGCCTCGATTCAATCGAGCACTCATGACGACCACCAGTGGGTGAGAGAGTAAAAAAAGCAATGATGTGCATACGAGCAAGCCCGAGTTGTGCGATGGGTGTGCGAACGTAGTGGCAGGTGCATCGTAGCGACGGGCGCCTGTGTTCGGTTAAAAGCGACTCGCATTTGGTTAAATGTAACAGGTGTGCAGAACTTTAGTTAAAGGCGACTCAATTAAAGGCACATGAATACATGGGAATTCGGTTAAAGGTATGTGAATGGCGAGTTGGGAGATCGACGAGTGACTTAAGTGGCCGGGTTGTGCAACGGGCGAGCACGTGCGGATGAGCGGAGCACCCACCCGACCAACCGAAGTTCAACCCGACGACTTGGAACATAACGAAGGGGTGTGTGCTAAACGATGGACAGGTCGATTGGGAAACATGTGGGCGAGCTGACCCAAGTGTAAAATGAAGCAACACGACTCTTGGAAAGACATAACATATGGAAATCATATATATCGGTGTGTGGAGCACTCATTGGAGAAAATCAAGTCAAACTCACAAATTCAGAGCGAAAAAAGGGGAACGAGACACATAGGATGCAGACCAATCGAGAAGCAATGAGTGGGAAGGGTAAGGCTTGAATAAGAGTTATCTGGATTTGCCACAGTGTTATGTTGAACTTGTCGACGTTTCAGATGCCAACATGGATCCATATTCAAGACAAATTCTTGAATGAAGGTAAGAAAGAGGGCCAAATCAGGGATAAATAGTCAAAGTGAAAGAAAGCTCAATAAAAAGAGCCAGCATAAATAAATGGATTATTATAAATATCAATTAATTTTATTAGAAACTAATTAATAATTTCTATTAATAATAATAATTATTTTCTGTTTAATTTATTTAAATTTAATATTTATGCTAATTTAAGTTATATTTTTAGTTGTTAATGATTAATATTAATAAATCAATTATTTATTTCTATTTATATATATTTTTTTATTTTTAATAAATTATTCTTTAAATTCTTTAAATTTTTTAACAAAGTTCAATTTTTCTATTAATAAATTATTCTTAAAAAAAAATTAAAATTCTTTAACTAAATTAATTTTTTTATAAATTATTTATTTGAGAAAAAATAAATAATTGATTACTAATTAATATTCATTTATTCAAAAGAATAAGTAAATATTAATAAAATAATTAATTAATTATTTTTATCAATTTAATTTAAAGATTAATGTTATTTTAATATTATATTTTAATTAATAAATAAATTTATATTATATTAATGTTGTTTTATTAATTTCACATAAAATGAGGCTTGGTGAAATGAGTCGATGGACTATTTGTGTTGTTAGTTGAAACTTGGGGTTTTTGCAGGCCGCACCGCTGGGCAGACAACTGCACGATGGGCGGATCAAGGGACACCGTGCAGAAAAATTATCAGTCAAGCATAATAGTGCAGGCAGAAAGAAGTTTCGAGGGCCACTACACATTGAACACGTGGGTTGCAGGCCATATTGAGATGAATGGTAGGCACACCAGGGTGAATGCTGGATAGTTGGTTCATGTATCATGTTGCAGTGAGTTGCACGATTGTTCAGGGTGTGGGATGCACATTCAGAAGTTCGGGTGAAGGGTGTCGATTCAGTGCAATGGGCAGCATGGTGCACCACTGCTGCATGATTTTGGAAAAGTGTGCAAGTTGGTCCATGGAGGCTGCATGAATGTAAAAATTGTAAATTTTATAAAATTAAAATTGCAGAATTGATGTGGAGTTGGGCATACTTATTTTGGGAGTTTCCCCTCCCTATGATATGTGTGTATACTATTGTATTATTTCTATTTTCGCTACATAAATGATTTGTATGAGATCTTAATAAAATTGTGCTTAAGGGTTTGCAAATTGCAAGTGTTTAAATCGAGTTTTTGAGAGATTTTATGTTAATTTTTAAACACATAAATCATGTAAATAAAATCTAAAATATACAGAAAGAGAAGACAATTGTACCATAATAATAACCACAACATATCAAATGATGAAGGAGTTCACCCCTCCTGGGCTACATCTCCTTGTTCCAGCTTCCAATGACTTTTCCCTCTTTCATTATGCTCAAAATGGTGATTACATCTATTTTCAGTGCACAAATGGCTTCAAAACCTATTCCATCAGCTTCAGAATACCCAAAAATGTTTGTCTAGCCTCTTTCTGATCCAAAATTGGTTGAAAACTGAAGAATTTATGAGCCTCCCTAGTTTTTCTGCTAACCGCACCACAATTTCCCCAAAATCCAGACCAGTCCTACAATTTCACCCCATTTTCGGCTAATGGAGTGACAACTTTCTGGAATTCCAGGAAAATTTGTCGGAACCTTAATTTTCCCAATGACACTTTAAGTCCGAAAAATTAAATTAATTTTTTTTAATAAAAAAAAACTGCGAACAGTTACATAACCGTCAGAGGTTAAGTTCAAAGGTGTCACATTTGGAGGTTAATGCGGTGGATAGGGCACGAATTCCAAAATTTGTAGTCACAAAAGGTCTACGGTGGCAGTGGTCTCATGATGCGGTGACGGTGGCGGTTTGGGGTAGCGGTTAGCCTCCACGCCCCCGGTTTTGGCTGTCTACTATATGGTATAAACATAACAGGGTCGGGGCTAAGCCCTGGCCCCTTCCCCCACCTTCGTCATTGTTAATCTTTGAAATAAAACAAATGCAATCAGCGACAACAAATTTCAAAATTTAAATATCTCATAATAAATTATATCACTGTGAACAAATACATATTAAATTACACATAATAATCATTAATTTATTTATTTTGCAAAGAGAAAAGAGACATGTCAGCTAAAAAGTTAAGTATAAAAAAAAACATTTCATCCATTACTAACTCACCTTCTAACCCTAAATTAAAGCCACTTAACATTAATCTAAAAATTGAAAACTATATTGACATTCATCAACTTTGAAGCATAATCTCACCTGAGCAATCTCTGCAAATTACCAAATCCATTAAATATTAAAGGGGAAAAAATTAATTAATTAACCTGTACAAATTACCAATTCCAAGAAAAAAATAATTAATTAACATGTACCTTCAAAAATTTATTTCGGTTAAAAATCTTGTTAGAAAGTGTTTCGGTGACTGCTACTGCTGAGGAGCCCGCGCGCGAACCTGGTCGCTTCCCTGAGACTGCCCCGCACACATGGCCCCAGGAGGGGGGCCCGAGATCGATTCCTCTCTTCCACCTAAGCTTTCTGCCTTCAATAAGCTGGTGGCAAGTTGCTCTAATCACTGAGCAAGAGAAAACAACAAAAATCTATTAAAATAATGGCTATTATCCCATCAGTGGATCTCCCAACTGATGACCCTTGTAGATCAGCCCTAAATCTTGCAGAAAGGGGGCTCATTGGACAGTTCAATGGGCTCTGGCCCTCACCCAAAGCTGTTGAAGCCTGGATCCAAAGAAACTGGTCTCCCCTAATCAAAGAAGGAATCAAAAGCTTCCTTGTAGGTAAGGGTTTCTTTGTCTTCGTATTTGAAGCAGAAGAAGATAGGAATTTGATCTTCCGCAATGACCCGTATTCCATGGGGCCTTAGGACCTATATATGAATCAATGGACCCCTAATTTTCATCGAAGTCAAGATGTTCCCTCAGCAGTTCTGGTCTGGGTGTGTTTTCCCCACCTCCCTCTTCACTGTTGGAACCCTAAATGCTTAGAAACTATTGGAAACAAATTGGGAAAATACATAGACAGAGCAGAAAAGAAAGATCAATACTCTTGTGCAAGAATATTTGTAGAAGTTGACTTGGAAGAAGGCCTTCCTGAGGCTATCAAACTCAAGGTAGCGGATTGGTCTCACATCCAAGAGCTAGACTATGAACAGCTCCCATTTAAGTGCAGGTATTGTCATGAATATGGGCATTTTTCCAGATATTGTAAAAAGAAAACAGTGGAAGAGACAGAAAAAGCAAAGGATGAACAATGGACACAGGTTCAGAAAGTTGCTCCTAACAAACAGAACAACAAAACAAAAGGGAAAAGCAAGCCAACTGGATCTGGTGCACCTACCTCGGTGGTGCAAGGGGCGGAGCCTCTAGGCCCTCCAATAACAGCTGCAAACACCAACCCTTTTGAAATCCTAAGTACTCCTGAAGAAAAAATAGCTCCAACAAAAGATGCAGTGGAGATAACACAACCTAAAACAACAACAGTTTAGAAAATACAAGAAGATGTCATCCCAATACAAACTAGATCTCCCAAAGGAGCAACCACCTCCCCATCCTATGAAGAAATGACAAGAAAGAAGCCCCCAGAATCCTCTGGATCCTCGAAAGAAGAAACTTTCGAGAGGCCCATCAAAAGAGTTGGGAAAAATTCTCATAGAGAGGTAAGAGAGGAAGAGGACGAGAAGCAAAATATGCAGGGCAGTCAATCCACTATTTAGATTTCTATAGGCAGAAATACTAGGCCCCGACCTCACAAAGGTCGTCCCTCTGCAAGTAAATAATGCGTATAATCTCTTGGAACTGGAGAGGTCTGGGGAATCCCACAAAATCGGAAGCTGTGAAGAACCTCATAAAATATGAATCCCCTGAGATCCTCTTGCTCCAAGAGACCAAAATAGAAGGGTCTTCCCTTCTGGAACTAAGTAAAGACAAATGGAAAAAAAGAGTTGGGAAAGTAGTAAGTACCAGGGGAACCTGTGGAGGTCTTGCCACCCTCTGGGGGGATGAAAAATTTCTTCTTGTTAGCTCCTTCAAAACACAACATTGGATCTACACCGAACTCCAACATCTTGCAAGTAATACCTCCTTTTCCATCTTTAATCTTTATGTGCTGGTGTTATATGAGGAAAAAAAGGACTGCTCGATTACTCTTTTACAATTTTTAGAAGCCTACTCACCTAAGAATTTAATCCTTGCTGGAGATTTCAATCTTGTCCTTGATAAAAAGGATAAAAAAGGAGGTAACAATAGCAAGGACCACATCCTTCCTCTTGTAGAAGACCTTATCCTTGATTGGGATTTATTGGATATTAAACCCAAATCTAGACTCTATATATGGTCAAATAATAGAGCTGGAAAGGAGCACATTTCTGCTAGGCTTGATAGATTTCTGATACAATGCACCCTCCTCTCCGAGCAGAAGATAATCATCTCCAAAATCCTGCCAAAATGACATCAGATCACAAACACATCTTGCTGCAGATTGAAGAAGCGGAAAACCTTGGACCCATCCCCTTCAGATTCAACCCTCAATGGACATAAAGAGAAATTTTTATGGAGACAGTCATAAAAGCTTGGTCCAAGCCAATCATTGGGTCGAATAGCTATGTTTGGGAGCAAAAACTCAAGGCCACCAAAACATCTTTGAAGGAGTGGTTAAAAAAACCCACATGCACTCCAACTAGCCTTAGAAAGAAGGCCTCCGAGAGTCCATTAGATATGCAAATGGAAATGGAATAGTAGGAAATCACCTACTCCGATTTGCAACGTGAGTAATATACCCAACAAAACACTCTTCATGTCTTCAAATTTGAGGAGGATACTTTAAGACTAAAATCTCGAAACGCCTAGCTAAAATCGAGAGACAGAAACTCTGCATACTTCCACAAGCAAATCAAAACACGACTCTTGATAAATCACATAGTAGAAATAACTACTTCATAGGGGACAGTGCATAAAGAAATAACAAAGATTCATGAGGTAGCTACCTTACACTTCCAGCAGTTATACACGGAAAATGGATCAGACTTTGAAGAAGAAAGTGTTGAATACCTTTCTCACATTCCAAGTCTGATAAAGGAGGAGGATAATTCCAGCCTTCTAAAGCCCTTCTCGGAAGAGGAAATAAGAAATGTCATATGGATGATGGAACCAGACAAAGATCTCGATCCTGATGGATTCACTATACACTTCTACAGAATATGCTAGAATATTATAAAGATTAATCTGATTCAGATGATAAAGGGTTTTCAACAGAAAGCCAAAGTTGGTGGCAACACTAACTCCAATTTCCTTGCACTTATCCCGAAAGAGGTGAGCCCTACCTCATTTGAAAGGTTCATGCCTATTTCACTTTGCAATGCATCATATAAGATCCTCTCTAAGCTTCCGGCGAATAGAATTAAGCCTCTATTGGGTAAACTCATCTCTAGCAGTCAAAGTGGGTTTTTCAAAGGAAGGCACATTCTAGAAAATGTGGCCCTAGTGCAGGAAACCATTCATTCAAGTCTCCATCGTCATGAGAAAGGAATGATAATCAAGCTATATATGGCAAATGCTTTCGATCGGGTAAGACATTCTTTCCTTCTCCAAGTCCTTTCTACTTTTGGTTTTAGCTCCGAGTTTATTAGGCTAATTAAAGCTTGTATTGGAGAGCCGTGGTTTGCTCCCTTGGTCAACGGTAGGCCTGCCGGTTACTTCAAAGCCACAAGGGGCATTAGACAGGGTTGTCCTCTTCCCCCCTTCTTGTATATTTTGATGGCATATTTCCTTATAAGGAAGCTGAATGAAGAAAAGATTAATGGGACTCTCCCTGGCATTAGGGCGATGAGAGGCACTGATCCAATAAATCATTCCTTGTTTGCTGATGATTCAATTTTTCTGGGATAAGCCTCATTAAAAATTGCAAGGGCATTTAAGAAAACTATTCAAAGCTTCTGCAGAGTCTCTAGAGCTTTGGTCAACAGAAGGAAAAGTGCAGTGTATGGTTGGGAGATCGATCAGCAAGACATGAATCGAATTTCACAAGTTATTGGATATGTGGGCTATGCAAGATGGGATAAAATAAGTTATCTTGGTCTGCCTCTGCCCCCGGGCATCAATAAGGCTCTCCATTGGTCCGAGATACTTAGTAAAATCAAGGAAAAAATAGAAGTATGGGGCAGACAATGGCTCACCATAGCTGGGAAGCTCATACTGGTTAATTATGTTCTTTCCTCCCTCCCATTATATCAAGAAACCTTCTTACTGGCTCCAAAATCGATTATAGATCAGCTTTCCAATATGTTAAGAAACTTCCTGTGGCAAGGAGGTAAGGGGAATCAAAATAAATTTCATTTGGTAAATTGGGACATTGTGAAAAACCCTCTTTTAGATGGAGGCCTACAAGTAAGAGATCCTACTCTGGCCAACTTGGCATTGGGTGGCAAGATGCTATGGAAATTTTTTTCGAATCACAGACACTCAGTCACTCAAGTCTTCATCAAAAAATATATGTGCGGCCTCACTCTGCAAGATATGAAGAAAGGAACAACAACCAAAGGAACAACTCTATGGAAACTCTGCACTCACAGTTGGGAGTTTTACAAGGAACAACTATACATAATTACGAGAAATTGGAAAATCATCAACCTTTGGGAAGACAAAATTATGGGACTACAATCTCTAAACAATGCCTAGGAATTCGCAGAGCTGTGTGACTGGCTAATCAGTCTTAGAATCAAAAAACTAGAAGACAGTCGTTGTTGGGACGATGAAGGTAATTGGCTGGATTGGAATATTCCACGTCCTCCTGAATAGATGTGGCATCAAGTTCCCCTCCTCCTTGTGAATTTGGCTGGGCTGGCTCCAATACATTGCAGCTCAAAATACAAATGGGGATGGGGAAAAATCGGAGTTTACACAGCTGCCCAAGGATTCACAGCTCTACAACGCATCATTCCTTTTCACAATCCTTTGATTTGGAAATAGAATTGGGACCCAGCTGGAATCCCCAAGGTTAATTTTTTTTCTTGGCTCCTTATTCATAACCATGTTTTAACAGGTGAAAATATGGCAAAAAGAGGAATAATTGGGCCTCATATATGCTCACTCTACTGCATAGCGGTGGAGACTATGGATCATTTGTTTTTTGACTGTGTGTATGCCCAAAAAGTGTGGGTGAAGGCATTGCATGGGTTGGATGCATAAACCCCATCGCAAATCTTGACCACCAGCCTCTTCACCACTTGGCCTAGATGCTCTCCCCATGATCTAAATTGAAAATCTCTTTGGTTTAACATCTGGCATGCCATCCCCAAATTTTTCTGTTGGGAAATTTTGCTGGAAAGGAATGAAATAATCCTCAACAGCAAACTGTATTCCCCAACTGTTGCTACAGCCAAAGAAAAAGCCTTGCTAATCGAAAACTTGGTTAACCTTCCCCACAAGTCCAGCAATGATCTCTCTCCAGATGTAATTAGTTGGATAGGCATACCTTTGAAGACAACCTTCCGAATCAGGACTCTCTCTAGACCATGCCACAACAGGGAATGGAGACTTCGAACCTTAGAGCTTGAATTTAAAAATTGGTGACAGAACCAGAATAGAGCCAAAATATTTTTTGATGGTGCCTCAAAAGGAAATCCGAGAAAATCTGGAGCTGGGGGAGTTATTTATTCCAAATCGAATCACAGCCAAAAAAACTTCAGCTGGGGTCTTGTGTAATATTCCCAATTAGCTATTTCTAGTTGGAATATTATACTTGCTCCATTTTTGCAGTTAGAAGAATAAAAGGGCAATAAAACAATCCCAATGTGAAAGGGGATCAGATTAGGAGGGCAAATAAAGCCACTTTGGTGTGAAAGGGGGAAATGCAGGTGAACTAGAGAAAGTTGACCAAGTCAACAACGCTGCTACAAGAGGAGGGAAACCAGTAAGGACAACGCAGTTTTGAAGGAGGCATATTTTCTAGGAAGTCACCTCATTAATGAGTGGGGTCAGGGGTGAGGAGCCTCACCAAGGATAAGAAGGAGGGGATAGCAGCAAGGAAGAAATTTAGTATTCATCTATCTTTGGTCTTTTGACTACTTGCATGCTTCAGCTGTTTAGCTGTGGTTGCAGCACTATTTAGTGCAAGGGATTCTCATGCGGGAATTCCATCCTCTTCTTTGGATCAGCTTATTTAAGGGATATAAAGGGAAGGTTTTGAGCTTTAATTCCACCATCTAACTTAGGGTCAATCAGTCATCAACATCTACAACACATTCAATTTCAGAAACTGTGTCTTTTATGCAGGTGCAGTAGTAGCAGGGTTGAATCCCTTGATTTTGTGCTAGTGTTTGAGGAGAGGGTGTCTATTTCTCTCCGGAAAGTCGAATAAGGAGGGCCTTTGGCCATTTTATGTATTGATAAGATATTTCATGTTATATTTAGTAATATGAAAAACAAAGTTGTAGTAGACTGCGTTATTTTCTGCAATACTGCCTTTTATACTTGTGTAATGCCGGAAACCCTTGTTGGGTTGTCTTATTTCTTGTATAAAAGAGGCTAAACCTCCATTTCTTGGCTCTATGATTAATATAATATCCAGATCAGTATTGATTCATCATTTTCTGTAGAAACCCTCATGTGAATTACGCTATTGCAGTCTTCAGAAATTATGTTGTTGAAAGTCATGGGGTTGGGGTGTTTTTAAGCTATATTGAGTTGGGGAGATTTGTTTAATGTAGCTATGATTATTTGTTTCTGATGCCATTTGGTATGAAAGGTACATACATCATATATAAGAGGATCCAAGTCATGTTTCATGTCTTTATAGCGTAATTTTATGAATACAGTGTTTTCACTGTCCAAAGTACAGTAATTTCTAAAAAGGAATATTACATCTTGGGCAGAACACCAACAAACATGCAGAAATATTAGGAATTCTTTAGGCTTGTAAAATCACCCAGGAGAATGGAGAAAAATACATTCAGGTCTTCGGAGACTCGGAAATCCTTATTAAAATCATAAATACAGAAGATCACTTCAGCAAATCGACCCTCAATAAGATGTTGCAGAGACTCGGGAAACTATTGAAAAGATTCACATCTAGATCTTTCTATCATATTCTATGAAATCTAAAAAAATATGTGGATGCAAAATCAAATGCAAGTTATCTTTTAGATCAAGGAGAACTCTCAAAAAATGGTGAAGATCCCATCTGGTTACCCATCCCCTGAAGCTCAACTATGTAAAATCAGATTTGGATTATTTGGGGATTCTGGAAAAGGCTTTGTAATCGAGGTTGTTTAGGCTCCAGCCCAACCTACCTCAATAAATAAAAAATTTAACCATTCATGTTAAAAAAAAAAATTATGTCATTGTCTGAGGTAGAATAAAACTTTGTAGCCAAGCCTCCCACTGTTCGTGCATATCGGGACACGTTGTCCATATCCAAAATAGTCGTGTACAAGATATCCCACTCCCCTCGAATGGAACGCACGTGGTATTTCGAGTTTGAATGTAGGAATTGCTAACCAATAGAGGTGAAAATGTTTTTTCCCAACATATTCTCACTCCATTCAATCCCTATACAAATTCTTAGATGGAACTTTCGATTCTGCAAACCTTTTCCTTTTTTCTCCCCATTGTTTGTATGAGAACATCCATCAGATTCTTTGGGTTTTTTTATTTGAGTTTTAGCGAAGCTTGAAACGAAATTCATGGAGTATTTTGAAGACGATATGGCTCAAAGAAAGATTATCCTTGAGAAGAATAAGTGACTAGATGTGAGAGTATCTTATGTGCGATTGAGATCATGTCCATGAGAGCCTAACTGAGCATCAATCTCTTATAGTTTTAGTTGGATGAATTTTGTTTCTCAAGTCTATGTGTTGCTAGATTCACCCAAATTTTAGTTTCGTCCAAGAGTTGCTTTGCGTCCATGGTTTCCAAAACTTACTACGCAGTTGCTTCAACCTCCTCCTTGACCACTTTTCTCTCTCCAACATGCCCATATAGGAACCTCAATTCACATTCCATCTCTTATTTTACACTCATTATGTGCCTTTACTCCATTTCTCTTAAGTCATGGCCCACTAATGGAGTTCACCATTAACCTCTTCTATTTGTTATTTTTTATTGATGTCTACATCTGTCCATATGATTAAAGGAGAAAAAGAGCCTAACGTGCTTGACAAAATGTCTGTAAACCAAAATATTTTATATAAAAAAATTATTAATTTAATTATATAAGTTAAATAGTTGATATGTTAATACATTTATATTAGTAATAAATATTTATTTATCTAAAAAATTAGATACATAATCCACTTGTAAGTTAAGAAGAAAAAAATGTGATAACGAAATTGAGAAAGGCTAAAACTATGATTAAAATTGAAAATCATTTAAATGACTAAAAAATTATAAAATTTATTTATAAAATATAAATAGTTTAATAAATTTAATTATATTTTATACTATATAATAATGAAAAAATTAATTAAATCTTAAATATATGTATATTTTTATTTTAATGTGATAGTACATGTTTTGATTTTTTTTTTAATTTATTTACAAAATAACAATGCTAACAAACTGAATTCAATTCAATTAAATTTAATTCAGGAGGGAAAAGAACCAGTAACAACAGACTCTAAGAACATTATAAAATTGTTTTTTATATATTTTATCTAGTGAATTTGATCAGGATTGAAAGAATGGCCTTGAAACGCTTTTTTATGAATGATTCCTCATCCCACCTCCTCTTGCAAGTAGAGGTTATGACTACATAACAGAATCTTGTGAGTAGTAGGTGAAGGCTCCTTAATAAAGAGAACTCGTATCTTATTAAGCAAAAGAGCTCGTTTATAAAAGTTGAATTCATTAAAGACATTTCAGTATTTCCTCCATATTTGGTTACCATTTGTCTCTTTATTAAAAAACAAATAGAGAGAAATATACATGTTAAACATATAAAAATTAAATATTTTATTTTAGAAAACTCTAATTGGAAAAAAATCACTTAAACAATAAATCAATAAATTATTATCTTATTGTTTCAAAACAGCTATGTGTTTAGATCCAAAACCGCGTCTTTAAATCTAACAACTGCCATGTTTCCACGAATCAAATTTACCCACCACATTGTTCATTACCTTTACCAATCCCCCCAGTGCGAAGACCTGAGCTTAGAGTCTGATTTGCTAACAGGTTTACAAAACAGAAATTTATTCCATTGCAAATTTGGAACGTAGTTGAGATGAAAGTTGAAACTGATAAAGAATGGTTTAAGAGTACTCATATATTGCACATAGAAGGTGTATGTGATCAAAACACACACACAGATTACATTCAGATCACTCTATTAAATATAGTTTCTAAGATCCAACTAATTCCTAAATTAGATAGAGAGGTTGAGAGAATTTCTCAACCATCAAACCAACTTCTCAAATAGGATGTAAGCATTAACTCCAACATCCCCTCTTAATGATTACATTACATGACTTTATTGAAATCACTCATAAATAACAAAATAATCAATCATTCTTTAACTGGCTTTCAGCTTATCAATATAGGCTCCATCAAGTTGCATCATAACCCTCATAAAGGTGTAGTCAACAAGTTGGATTCCCGAGCTTAGCTACTGAACTCCCGAATCAAGGACCTCCCGAAGTCAATTACTAGACAACATCCCAATATTTCGCATAACCTCATTAGGAGACCACTTCCATGTCTACAACTAATGAGGGATCCTTCCCTAGATCCGCAACTGCCATACTATCTCGACAACCATCCATGTTGAGCATGAATTGTAGCTGTTCTTAAAAGAATTCAAGAGGTTCATATTCTTCATTGAATTCATCATCAGAATTCAATTGGTATTCATATGTGGTTATATTTGCTGATTCTTTCCCTTTTAACACATCACTAGCACGACTTCTGCAATTCCACGCTATATGCCCAATTCACTTGATTTTTAATGGTATCTCCATGGACAAGACGACCACCACCGAAGTACCAAAACGAATGTAGTAAGACACCATTAATGAACTTTTGTTACAAGTCCATTAATGTCTTTCTCTTACGAGCCTGTATTGCTAACTCTATTATTAAATAATGAAGTGCAATGAAGTACATTATATCAATACTTCATTCTAATATAAAACATAATATTGCAATAATGGTGTTACCAATGATAATGTATTCATTAATGTGTCTCATCACATAGAATTACGTACTTTTACGTTCTGTCCAGCTGGGGAAATAATAATTCGTATCACACCGAGTTGGTTCTCCACCCCATTGCGAGGTACGACTCGTGGAAATTTGTTTTTTATATTTTAAAGTAAAAAATTTCGTATATTTGGTTTGTTTGTTTGTCTTTTAGTGAAAGATTTTTTTATTTTTATTTTTAAAATTGTAAGTTCATGTGGTGTAGTTTGTATTTTAGAGGTTTTTTAAACTCCTCAATACATTTATATATTTAAATATGTATTTGAAATAGTTAAAAAACACAATATTTTAAAATTTTCTAGGACTAGATTTTGGTTTAAAACACTAAAACATGGAATAGTTAAACTTGAGTTTATTGTGAGTGGTATAGAGAAATGATTCTCATTTTCCTCATTCAAGTTTAATTTTCATAAATAATATGTTGAATTCATAATGTATGCATTTTTTACAATAGTTTTGAATCTTATAATTTATTGTATATAGAAATTCAATCTAATAACATCTATCTACATGGATTTTTCTTTGTTTATTTTATTTTATTTAAAATTGTATAAGTGTTTAGGTGTAGATCTACACACCAACTTATAAGAAAAAGGGTTTGAAGGATTGATCATATCATTTTAGCTTTATAGTATTGATGGATTATAAATTTGTGAAGAATATGATTTTAATAGCCTTTACCTAAGTGGATTTTTATGTTTCTCTATGTATTACTTTTTCTTTCTTTTTCCAATACAAATATTTGTGTATATAGACCTCCACATAGGTTAAGGAAACTAGTTTTAAGGATTGATTGTATCGATGGATTGTAAAATTATGGGGAGAATAGGTAGCTTTCAATAAAAGAAAAATTATGGGGAGAATAGGTAGCTTTCAATATAAGAAAAGGGTTTGAGGGATTGGTTATATCATTTGAGTGTTACAGTATTGATGGGTTATACTCACCACTCATCAATTCTAGGACAATTAGTTTAAGTTGAATTGTAAACTAATCCTAGGACAATGAGTTTAAGTTGAATTGTAAATTGATCCTAGGATAATGAGTTTAAGTTGAAGTGTAAACCCAATGTGGGATAATAAGTTTAAGTTGAATTATAAAAAAAATGTACCACTCAAAAATATTATTCTTTAATTTGGTCACCTTACGTAGTGAAAGGAGGTATTCTTATCCCAATGTATAGTAAGATTCATATAGGCTAGAAAATATGAAAAATTATTATCCAAAAATTTGAGTAATTATTGTGATTAATCTTGAGGTTTACCATTATTCCATGTAACATGAACTCTCTAATTTATGATTTAGTAAAAAAAAATTTTAAATCCATTTCCATAGTTTATATTTTAAAGTTAAGCATTCAAACTTTATTTAATGAGAGAGAGGAGGAGTGAGGGGAGAGACGAAGGGATAGAGGGGTCTAGGGAAAGAGGGATAGTTTGGGTGGGAAAGAGTGAGAGGGAGACATAAGCCAAGAGTGAGAAAGAGGTAAAGATGGTGGGTAAGAGAGGGGGTTGTGAGATAGAGGGTAAGGTGGGTGTGTGGGTGGGAGGGAAGGGTAAGAAGGGTGGGGGGCGTGGTGAGAGATAGAGAATGTGTAGAAATTATATGCACTAAGCATGCATATGTCCAAGATCCACCTGATCTCACACTATTTAACTTTACGCAAGATACTAAATCTATTCCACTTGTTAATCTTTTGCGGAAAAATTAATTGTACAAATATGTGAAGCATAAATAAAAATATTCAATCGCACATAACACTATTTTTTTTAACCAAGAAAGCCTGAAGTTGAAAACCCCAACTATATATTATGGATATCATATGACAATCTCATACAAACATACAAAGCTTATCAAAAGCTCTCGGTACAATACAATCGTCATACACTAATCAAGCCCAATATTGCAAATCCATGCACTGATATTTGCCACTTGCTATCCTGCCTCCACTGCGCAATCTCTGCTAAAGAATATCTCTGAATGAATTTGAATTACTCCATCCTTGACTGCACAATCCTCATTGGCATCTCCACTAAGTGTGTGATGCAATCAATGCATCACTATAGTCACAACAGATAGTCTATCTTGCCCTTTCACCTATCTCTCCACTAGTCTCCATTGAAACTGCCATGCACTGTAGTTAACTGTTGTATTGTTCAGTTGATTAATGAGTTATTATTTGTGAATTAATTAGCTAATTAATTCACTCCACTCTCACTAGTGTATCAATCAGTTAGACTAGACACAACTAGCTCAACTGAGTCTAATTGAGTTAAACTGAATACAACTCCATAACTACTTCTTCCAACTGTGTCATAACTCTGCCACTTGAGTTCTAACTGAGTCCTCCATGCATTAGCTCCGGTAAACCCTTAGGAATAGCATAATTCCTTCTGTCAGCTATTGTGCCACATCTTTGCACTGAAATGAAGTGCTCCAAGAGAATAAGTTGGTTTTTAGAGTCTGATTATTATTAAGAGCTAATAATAATCGACATGCATCTATTTTTAGATTGACGATCTATAAATAGACTTCACCCAATATTCTAAAAATAGAATTTCATCTATTTTTCCAACTTGATAAACCATCCACAAATAGCATCCTGCAACTTCTGAAATATGATCAACATGTCTAAAAATAGACATAGTCTAAAAATAGACTTGGACAAAAAATAGCCTGCGGGCCCACTTAGTGAAGGCGACTCTTTTCACTAAGCTCATCATCTGGTTGAATCTCAACACTCCCTCTCAACAAGATAGGGATTATCCTTCACCCCGATCCTGCCTCTATGGTATTCGAATTTTCTCCTAGTGAGCACCTTCGTCAGAATATCTGCATCCTGATCCTCCGTAGGAATGTACTGAAGCAACATGATCTTCTGTTGCACACAATCTATGATATGATGATACCGGATATCAATATGTTTAGATCTATCATGAAACACAGGATTTACCGAGAGTTTAATGCAACTCTGATTATCACAATGAATCACCATGGGATCTAAATGTGAACCGAACAAACCAACTAGAATCTTCCTCATCCAGATAGCCTCACATGCAACTAAACTTGCTGCCATGTATTCTGCTTCCACTAAACTGAGTGCCACAGATCTTTTTTTCCTGCTGTACCAAGAAATTGCCGTAGATCCGATACTAAAAATCCCTCCTGATGTGCTCTTTCTGTCTATTGGGCTTCCTGCCCAATCTGCATCCGTGAAGCCATGCAACTTCACCTCATCCATCTGTCTGTACCATAAACCATACTTGGATGTGCCCTGGAATGTCTCGGGACATACTTTGCTTCCAAGAGCTTGGTAGGCTTAACCATTGGTTGTGAAAGATGGTTCACCACATAGCATATGTCCAGTCTTGTATTGACTAAATACATGAGCGAACCCACCAACTATCGATAAACAGTGTCATCCACTACCTCTACCGATGTAGCATCCTATTTCTTCCAATTTTCTAGAAGAGGAGAGTCGATAGGCTTGCAGCCTTGCATGTGAAACTTCTCCAGTATCTCCCAGGCATACTTTCCTTGAGACACAAAAATTTCACCTTCCCGCTGCCATATTTCCAATCCAAGGAAATAATGAAGGAGGCCCAAATCATGTCTCAAGCTCCCCTTTCTGAGATACCCTTGTGCATGAGTGTATCAACTGCTCATCACCTATTAGTATTAAATCATCAACATAAAGTACAATGATTAAAAGTTTACCCTCCACCACAATCTAGTACAGGTTTGCATTCGCCTCACTCTTGGTGAAGCCAAGTCCAGTGAAATAGCTGTCGATCTGAGTGTACCAAGCAAGGGGTGCTTGTTTCAGCCCATACAACGCTCTTTTGAGCTTGCACACATGTGACTCGCTGCTAAAGATCTCAAATCCTTCAGGCTGCTCAATGTACACCTCTTCCTCAATGATCCCATTAGGGAACACAGTCTTCACATCCATTTGATGAATGTGCCAACCCATCTGTGCTGAGAAAGCAAGGATGGTCCGTATGGAAGAATATCTTGCAACAGGTGCAAAGGTTTCTTCATAGTCAATCCCCTCAATCTATGAGAAGCCCCGGGCAAAAAATCTTTCCTTATACTTCTCGAAGCTCCCATCAGTAGCTTGCTTTACCTTGTAGATCCATCTTGATCCTACCACTGATTTTCCCACCGGCCTTGGAACAATCTCCCAAGCACTGTTTCTGACAATGGAGTCATACTCCTCCACCATGGGATCTATCCATGTGGGCTCCTGTGTTGGGTATGTGTTATATTATTTCCATGACTAATCACACGCGGGGGGGTAAGAGGGGGGGCGATAGCCCCCCCTTTACGCTAGGTGCAATGGGGGGCTCTCAGGTGGGGTGGTAGCCCCCCCTGTTGGGGTCCGGGCAGCGCCCCGGAAAAAAAATTTGGTCCTTAATTTCTGATGGGTAGTCCACGCCCATGGTTTTGTGCATGGTTTTGCACATGGTTTTGGGGTACAATGGTTTTCGACCCCTGGTATTTTTGTAGATCTGGTCAAGGGAACTATGGTTATGTTCTAATCCAGGGTTAATGGATTAGGGTTTATGTATGCTTCGGCATGTATATATATGTGTTGTAACACTAAAGAATATGTGAAAATATCTAAGTGGTCATCCCAATTTGGGGGATCCAGGGGAAAAATCTCTGTGTTTATCTATTTGTGTTTTATGCTCTGCTATTGTTTATTTTATGTTATAAGATTCGTATTGTGAATAATTTCTTTTTGATTTAAAACCTACATTTGGTGTAATTGTTTACAACTTCAAAGGGGCAACTTCTTCTTTGAGGTTTTTATACGGGCACGAGGTGAACCCTGTTCGGTGGAATTTGCGAGATCGATTCTTTCGGTGAAAGATGGCGGCGTCGGGAAAATGAAGATAAAGAAATGTAATAGTGGAGAGTTTTGATTTGCATGAAGCTCGGATGGAGGATACCACTTTGGTGGATAAAGATGGGTGGATCGCGGTAAATTCGGTACTAAACCAACGACGATGTCGAGATGAAGACTGGAAGAAACTGGATCGGAAGGCTAAGAGCACAATACGGTTGTGTGTCTCAGATTCAGTATTTTTGAATGTATCTAGGGAAGCTACGACGAAGAATTTGTGGGAAAAACTTGGGACTTTGTAAAAAATCTAAGTCTCTGGTGAATAAGTTGTTCCTGCGGAAAAAGCTGTATAACTTGAGGATGAAGGATGGAGACTCGGTGATAGAGCATCTAAACACCTTCAATACTGTGGTAAGTCAGCTATCATCTGTTGATATTAAAATCTCAGATGAAGATAAGTGCATCATTTTTTTGTGTTCTCTACCAGACTCGTGGGACAGTCTGGTTATTGCAATAGGTAGCAATACAACTAACTTGAATTTTGATGACATTGTCTCAGGCTTGTTGTCAAAGGAAATGAGACAGAGAAATATGGAGGGCCAGAATGGAGATGCCTTATCTGTACGAGGAAGGTCCCAAAACAGAAACAAGAATAAGGTTTTGAGTGGGAGATCCAAATCTAGAGGGAGATCTAAATCTCCTGGAAAGTTTGTAAAGGTATGCTGGAAATGCAGAAAGGAAGGGCACTACAAAAGGGAGTGCAGATCTAAATCTCCTGAGAAAGGAAAGGGATCTGATGATGCTCCTTCTGCAGAGGCAAAAACCACCTCGAATGAAGGTGGGGATGTGTATTTGGCTTCTTCTTCAAATACACATGTAGATCATGAGTTATGGTTGATTGACTTAGGTGCATCCTTTCACTTCACTCCCCATCAGGAGTGGTTCTGCGAGTATGAGAAATATGATGGCGGTGATGTCTTCCTAGGGGATGACAGGAAGGCCAGAATCGTCGGACGTGGAAAGGTGAAGCTGAAGCTGCAAGGTGGAAGGATTAGAACACTTCCCGGTGTTCTGCATATTCCTACATTAGCCAGAAATATGATTTTTGTAAGCAAGATGGATGATGCAGGTGTAAAAACAGTGTTTGAGAAAGATGCCTGCAAGATGGTTCGGGGAGCACTGGTATTAATGCGGGGAGTTCGAACTGGAACTCTGTACAAGCTACAAGGTAGCACTGTTATTGATGGGTGTAACAGTTTTGTGGTTCCTGAAAGTGGATCAGAAAGCCTAGCTGTCTCTGGAGAAAATACCATGCTATGGCATCAAAGGCTTGGACATATTGGAGAGAAGGGCCTTCAGATACTACATAGAAATGGTATGATAGAAGGTATGTCTAATCGCTCTCTGGATTTCGATTTCTGTGAACATTGTGTATATGGGAAGCAGAATCGGGTGAGTTTTCCTTCTGGTGCTAAGAAGGCAAACAAGATATTAGAACTTGTGCACCGTGATGTGTTTGGACCTGTGTCAGTTCCATCACTAGTAAAGTCTGTGTATTATGTTTCATTCATAGATGACTTCTCAAGGAATACATGGATATATTTCTTGAGGAAGAAATACGGAAAACTTTCAACGATTTAAGGGTGCAAGGCTGAAGTGAAGCTTGAGACGAGAGAAAGATAAAGGCGCGCGAGCGGATAATGGAGGGTGCCGAAGAATTTGAAGAGTTCTATAAGAAGTGTGGTATAGCACGGCAGAAGACTACTCCATACACACCTCAGAAAAATGGAGTTGCAGAAAGAATGAACAGAACACTGATGGAAAAGGCAAGAAGCATGCTCAGCGGTACCAGGTTAGAACAAGAATTCTAGGCAGAGGCAGTGGAGACTGCATGCTATCTGGTTAACATATCACCTTCATCAGTGTTGGAGGATAAGACTCCACATGAGGTATGGACTGATAAGAAACCCTCTCTTTCACATCTAAGGGTATTTGGATGTGATGCATATCTACATTTTCCAAAGCATAAAAGGACCAAGTTGGATAATAAATCTAAAAGGTGCATCTTTATTGGGTATAAGGATAGTTTAAAGGGTTGCAAGCTTTGGAACCTAGAAACAAGGAAGGTTGTGTACAGCCAAGATGTGGAGTTTATAGAAGTGAAAGATGTTGTTAAACATGAAGTCCTACCAAAGGAACCTGAGAAGATAGAGTTTGAGCTAAAGGAGGATGAATCAGACTCTACAACAGAAGAAGACTTAGAAGATGAAGAGCCACAAACTCCAGCTATTGAAAGATCAGTTCGGGAAAGAAGGAAACCAAAAAGGTATAGTCCATCTGCTTTCTGTTCAGGTTTTGCCTTAACTATAACTGATGATGATCCCAGAACTGTCAAGGAGGCAGTAGATTCAGAGGATGGAAAACTCTGGAAGGAGGCCATGGTTGATGAAATCGCATCCTTGCACAAAAATGAGGCATGGGATCTGGTGGAATTTCCGGCTGGAAGGAAGCCCATCGGGAGAAAATGGGTGTTTAAGAAGAAGATGAATGTAGAAGGCAAGGTGGAGAAATACAAATCTCGGTTGGTAGAAAAAGGTTATTCCCAGGTGCCGGGAATTGATTTTGGTGATATTTTTTCTCCTGTTGCCAAAGTTACTTCTATTAGATTACTTTTATCTGTTGCTGCTGCATTTGATTTTGAGATAGAATAGATGGATGTGAAGATAGCATTTCTTCACGGGGATCTAGAAGAAGAGATCTACATGAAGCAACCTGAAGGCTTTATGGTGAAGGGTAAGAAAGAACTGGTATGCAGGTTGAAGAAGTCTCTGTATGGGTTAAAACAGTCACCAAGGGTGTGGTATCAGAAATTTGATACCTATATACGGGGACTTGGCTTCACCAGAAGCAAGGAGGATCACTGTGTTTATTTTAAATTAATTGGTGACTGTGTTATTTATTTAGTCTTGTATGTGGATGATATGTTGTTGATTGGAAATGACAAAGAAATTATCCAAGATTTGAAGACCCAACTGTTCTCCAAATTCGACATGAAGGATCTGGGTGCTGCAAACTATATTTTGGGCATGGAGATTAAGAGAGATCGGGCAAAGAGGAAGCTCTGGTTAAACCAGAGGAAGTATGTCGAGACTATATTGCAGAGGTTCAATATGCAGGATAGTAAACCGGTGAATGTTCCTATTCCTGTAGGTGTAAAGCTGTCTGCTGAACAGTGTCCCAAGACACAAGAAGAAGAGGAATATATGTCCCATGTTCCATATGCAAGTGCAGTGGGTAGCCTGATGTATGCAATGGTCTGTACTAGACCATACATTGCACATGCAGTGGGAGTATTGAGCAGGTTTATGTCAAACCCAGGGAAGGAGCATTGGACAGTAGTGAAGTGGGTTTTCATATATTTACGTGGCACTAGTGATTATGGCTTGTGCTACCAGGGAAGACCAGGATTGGAAATAATGTTGGACATTCGTGGTTTTGTTGATGCAGACTGGGCTGGAGATCTGGACCAAAGAAGATCTGCAAGTGGGTATGTGTTTAGCCTATTTGGAGGCGCAGTCAGTTGGATGAGTAAAAGACAGTCTGTAGTGGCTCTTTCAACTACAGAGGCAGAATACATAGCAGCCACTCATGCAAGCAAGGAAGCAATTTTGTTGCAGAGATTTTGTTCAAGTATGGGGTTGGTACAACAAACTATAAGGATAGACTGTGATAGCCAAAGTGCAATTTTCTTGGCTAAGAACCCTGCTTATCATTCAAAGACAAAGCACATTGATGTTCAATATCACTTTGTTAGAGATATGGTTGAGGCTAAAAGGGTGTTGCTGGTAAAGGTGGACACTTTGAAGAATGTTGCGGATGCATTGACGAAGTCTGTGAGCACTCAGAAGTTCTCTTGGTGTAGAGAAACAATGGGTGTTGAAGAATTGGCCCAATGACTAAGCTCTCCTGTGGCCCCATGTGGAAAGAAAACAACAAGTGGGAGAATGTTGGGTATGTGTTATATTCTTTCCATGACTAATCACGGGGGTAAGAGGGGGGGGCGGCACCGAGCAATAATTTTGGTCCTTAATTTCCGGTGGGTGGTCGCGCCCATGGTTTTGTGCATGTAGTTTGTGTTTTGAAGATATGATGGTTTTTCGGCCTGGTATTTTAGATCCGGTCAGGGAACCCCTACGGTTATGTTCTAATCCAGGGTTAATGGATTAGGGTTTATGTATGCTTCGGCATGTATATATATGTGTTGTAACACTAAAAGGAATATAATGAAATATCAATCTGGTCGTCCCAATTTGGGATCCAGGGGAAAATATCTGTGTTATCTGTTTTATGTTTTATGCTCTCGCTATTGTTTATTTTCTGTTATAAGATTCGTGTGTAGATAATTTATGTTCAGGGTTAAAACCTACATCCTGCACTGCTTCTTCAAAAGAATATGGCTCTGTCACAATACACTTGCTCATAAGAGCCATGTATCTAGTATATCGGTTAGGTGAATGTCTTTGTCTGCGCTGTGATGTAGGGACTCCTACATTCTGTGGCGCATCCACCTTCAGTCTCTCAGCTTCTATGGTACGCTTCCTGCCTTGTCTGATGTTTGGTTCTGCATGAGTGGACTCATCCACTCCATGAATCTCCTCCTGTGGCTGATCCACATCCAGAGGCTCATCTTTGGGAACAAGAAGTTCCTCCTCCGCATGCAAGTGTAGCTCCCTCTCAAGTGACAACTTCATGGCTTTCACCTCATTGAATTTATATCCCGTCGCATAACAGTCATCCGACTATTTGGAAAATACACAAAATAGTTATGGGGTGTTTCTGTGTACCCCACAAATATCCCAACTTCTGCAATCAGCTCCAGCTTCTTCCTGGCGTCCTTCATCACATGAATGTAAACAGGTGAGCTAAAAATCTTCAAATGAGAAATATCAGGCTTCTTACCAGTAAAAGCTTCCTTAGGTGTACTCATGCCAACTACACTATGAGGACAACGATTTTGCACATAAACCACAGTGTTGCATGTTTCCGCCCACAAGTGCATTGGTAGGCCCTGGTCATGCAGCATCGCTCGTGCAGCACCCACGATCATTCTGTTCTTTCTCTCCGCGACCCCATTCTGTTGTGGGTTATGAAGCGCTATGAGCTCTCTTTGAATTCCTTCTTTGCTACAGAAGTCTTTGAGTTCGCCTGAGATGTATTTACCACCATTTTCGCTCCGTAGAGATTTCACCTGCTTCCCCGAATCCTTCTCCACCAATGCCTTGAACTCACATAACTTTGAGAATGTTTCACTCTTCTTCTACTTGAAGAAGATCCAACATCTACGAGAATAGTCATAAAAAAGTATCACAGAATACCTATGTTTTGCTATTTAAGCAACCGATAATGGTCCACACATGTCTGTGTGAATTCTCTCCAGGATCACCGAAGCATGGTTCTCCTTCTCATGAAAGGTGGTCTTCACAAACTTACCCATTGTACATCCTTTGCACTGATTTGACTGTGCAAGAGTACCCTTGGGAAGTCCAGTAGAAATTTGCTGCAAAATTTTCAAAGCGCCATGGTGAAGATGGCCCAATCTCCTGTGCCATAATTTTCCCTCATCGCAACTCACCACTTCTTCTGCTTTTCCCACCATTGCAGCGCAGCCATCTACCTCTAGCTTGTAGAGATTCTTAATTTGGACCCCTATCTTCTTGGTTTGACCCATTGTTTTATGTCAAAGGAAGGATTTTCCCTCACTGAAAACAACATCACAAACTCTGTCTTCCATCATTGCGATTGAGACCAAGTTCTTCTTCAGACCTGGAACATGCATGAAATTATTCAACAAGAATGGATTACTGGACTCCCTCTCAAAGGTAATGGTCCCAATTCCAGTCGCACTATATCGACCATCGTCGCCCATCTCTATATGCATCTGGAGGTCCTTCTCCTCCAAGTCACTAAACAACATATGGAAAGACGAACCACTGTCAAGATACCACACCGATCCCATGTAGCTTGAAACCAAGCATGCGATCAAGGAAAAATCTAGCTCAAATTGTGAGGCTAAGGCCTCTCCAGCTGCAGATCCAGCAACCCGCTTATTCTTCTTCTTCTGTGGACAGTTAGTGGCGAAATTTCCATGCTCGTGACAGTGAAAACACTTCACTTTGAACAAGTCCTACTTCTTGCCTTTAGCATCGGATTTAGAAGGATTTTTCTTCCCCTTCCCTTTCCTTGATTTGGCAAGAAAAGAGCAATTCACTTCATCTTCATTCTTCGATGAAGATCCATCCCTGGTACCCCGCTTTATCTCCTCCTACACAAGATCTGACCAAATTCTCTCCCATCCTGGCAATTTCTCCCGTCCATTGACAGAGTCTTCGTAGCTATGCGAACTCTTCGGAAGCCCAAGGAGAGCCAAGCTCACCAAGTCTTTTTCATCAAAATTAACCCCCACACTTCCCAGTTCATCCTTGCAGTGGACAAACTTCGTGAGGTATTTTGGAATACTATCGCCTTTCTCCATTTTTATTTTTCTCAACTTGTCTTTAAGCGCCAACTTCCTCTGGTCACTTCTGCTTTGGAAAAAATCTGTCAAAGCCTTCCACATTAAGAATGGAGTGGCTTTCCCATGAAGGCTGGACACAATATGGTCCTTCACACCTTTCAACATAATCCTCCTCGTCTTTGCAGTCTTCTTTTTCCATGCATCAAGTAATGCAGCATCGCTAGATCCCGGCTTAGGAACATCGCTATCGATGAACTCCTTCAACCCATTTTCCTCCAGCACCGCCTCCATCCTATCCTTCCAGGTTATGTAATTCGAGCTCCCACAAGGGCATACTCCAATCTCAATCCGTTGAAAGACATTTCAATGCATACTCTATTTCTGCACCAAGAATCTTCTGTATCAAATTCGAATTGTCCACCAGCACAAACTCACTTCACAATTGCAATCTTCAATCAATAATGCTCTGATACCATGTAGAAATTATATGCACTAAGCATGCATATTTCCAAGATCCACCTGATCTCACACTATTTAAATTTATGAAAGATACTGAATCTATTCCACTTGTTAATCTTTTGCGAAAAAATTAATTTCACACACATGTGAAGCATAAATAAAAATATTCAATCGCACATAACACAATTTTTTTTAACCGGAAAAGCCTGAAGCTGAAAACCCCAACTATATATTATGGAGATCATATGACAATCTCATAAAAACATACAAAGCTTATCACAAGCTCTCAGTACAGTACAATTGTCATACACTAATCAAGCCCAATCTTGCAAATCCATGCACCGATCTTTGCCACCTGCTAGCCTGATTCCACTTCACAATATCTACTGAATAATAGCTCTGAATGAATTCGAATTACTCCATTCTTGACTGCGCAATCCTCATTGGCGTCTCCACTAAGTGTGTGATGCAATCAATGCATCACTATAGTCACAAAAGATAGTCTATCTTGCCCTTTCACCTATCTCTCCATTGGTCTCCACTAAAACTGCCATGCACTGTAGTTAACTGCTGTATTGTTCAGTTGATTAATGAGTTATTATTTTTGAATTAATTAACTAATTAATTTACTCCACTCTCACTAGTGTATCAATCAGTTAGCCTAGATACAACTAGCTCAACTGAGTCTAACTAAGTTAAACTGAATGCAACTCCATAACTACTTCTTCCAACTGTGTCATAACTTTGCCACTTGAGTTCTAACTGAGTTCTCCATGCATTAGCTCCATTAAACCCTTAGGAATAGCATAATTCCTTCTGTCAGCTTCTGTGCCACATCTATGCACTGAACTGAAGTGCTCCAAGAGAATAAGTTGTTGTTTAGAGTCTGATTATTATTAAGAGCTAATAATAATCGACATGCATCTATTTTTAGATTGACGATCTATAAATAGACTTCGCCCAGTATTCTAAAAATATAATTTCATCTATTTTTCCAACTTGATAAACCATCCACAAATAGCATCCTGCAACTTCTGAAATATGATCATCATGTCTAAAAATAGACATAGTCTAAAAATAGACTTGCGCCAAAAATAGCCTGCGGGCCCACTTAGTGAAGGCAACTCTTTTCACTAATCTCATCATCTTTTTGAATCTCAACGGAATGAGAGGGGTAGGGAGGCATATTGAGAGAGAGTTCGATGGAGGGATAAAATGAGGAGAAGGGAGGGAGGGGAGAAAAAGAGAGAATGGAAGTGAGAGAGGGAGAGAAAGAGGCGGGGAGAAAAAAAGAGGGAGAGTATAAGTGAGATAGGGAGAGAGAAAAAGAGAGGGAGAGGGAGGGAGAGGGAGAAATACAGAGAGGAGGGGGTGGTAGTGAGGAAGGGAAAGAGAGGAATATGAAGAGAGTGAGGAAGTAGGAGGAAGGTTTACAAATATGGGAGAATAAGGGGGGGAGATAGGGAGGGATGGAGCGAGGGGAATATGGAGAGAGAGGGGGGAATAGGGAACAAGAGAGATAGAAGAGTAGAGGGGAGAGAGAAAGAGAGGAGGGGGTGGTAGTGAGAGAGGGAAGGAGAGGGAGATAAGGGGAGTGAGAGATGTGGAGGAAGGTTTTAAAAGATATGAAAAGAGGGGGAGAGAGATAGGGATGGAGGGAGAGAGGGGAAGATGAAGAGAGGGCGAGGAATAGGGAGAAAGAGATATATAAGGGTAGAGGAAGAAAAGGGAGAGAGAGGGAGGAGTAGAGAGAGAGAAGTGAGGTGAGAGAGTACTAGTGTGGAAGTGAGGTGGGGAGAGAAAGAGGAAGAGGGAGGAAGGGGGAGAGAGAGAGGAGGTGGTGGTGGTGGTGAGGGAGGGAGGGAGAGGTATAGAGAAAGAGATAAGGGGGGAGGAAGGTTTAGAGAGATGGGAAGAGGGAGGGGGGAAAGAGAGAGGGATAAAAAGGGAGATGCTAAGATGGAGAAAGAGGGGGAAATATATAGCAAGGGAGATAAAAGGGTAGAGGTGAGAGAGAGAGGGAGCGTAGATATATAGAAGTGAGGGGAGATATTATGAAAAAGATAGAGAGTGAGAAATAGAGGTATAGAGATAAAAATAGAGAGAGAGAAAGGTTATTTCTAAGGGAGGGTGGAGTAGGACTAAGAGAGAGAGAGAAAGGTTATTTCTAAGGGAGGGTGGAGTAGGACTGAGAGAGAGAGAGAGAGAGATAAATCTTGGTTTAAGGGGGCTTGTCATGAAGGAAGTACTAAAAGAGAGAAAAGGATAGAGAAAGAGAGGAGGGGGGAGGAAGTAAGGTGGAAAAAGAGGGGAACAACGAGAAGAGAGATGGCACGAAGGAGATGAGAGAGAGAGAGAGAGTAGGTGGTGGTGGGGATAGAGAGGGAGGGAAGTGATGACCTCCATCATTAGACATATTTGCAAGGGTTAATGGTCACATTTTTGCCTTCTTAAATATATTTTTCTTTAATTTTTATTATTATTTGGTTTTATGATGCTAGTATAGGTGGTGATTAAGGCTAACATACTATGATTACCTAACATGAGGTTGAGTGAAAAAAATCATGAATTATTAAGCATTTTTTTAAGGATTTTATCGTAAGGACTTGGAGGAGACAACAAGGAGAAGTTATAAGAGGATTTCCACCCTCCTTAAATCTCAAAGGCAGCCAAAGGATCCCAAATATTCTCTCCAGCAATTCGAATTCCAAAGGCAGCCAAAGGATCCCAAAGATTTTCTCCAGCAATTCGAATTCCAGAGGTAGCCAAGAAACTCAATCTTTCTTTACATGGAGTCAAGTGGACTCAATCACTATTTTCTAGGGAGCTATTGGTAGCTTCCCTATAGAATAAATAGAGCAAAGATAGAGCTAGGAAGGGATCGACTCTAATCAGAAATTTGTTGCAAGATATTGAGACTTTTATTATTTTACTCAATGATCAAACTTTCAGAAACATAGGAGGCTATTATTTTATGAAATGAGCAGACTGATTTCACTTTACTGATTTAAGTTTCAGAGAGCTAGGCTTGTGGGTTAGGGCCCAATCCATGTGCCTCAACCTCTCTGCTGTATTTTTTCTCTGCTCTATGTCATTTCATTAGTTCCGCTTCTGATAATTTCGCTCATGTTTCAAATTTTTGTTTAGTTTTGCTTCCAGTGTCCTATTGTAGTTCATTTTCTTGTGAGTAATAAAATAGAGGAGAAAAACCAAAAAAATTTGGATCAATACCCCCTTCTCATATCTGTCAATAAATCTCGAGGAGGACGAACCTTCCCACAGACTCAAAAACTGATTTCTGTTCATTGTTTCTGAGATTAAAAATAGAACAACATTACCATTTTTCAGTATTCCTTTGCACTGTATTTTTATGAATTTGTCTATTTAGTTGCACATAAGTTAGTAGGTTGATCGCAGGAATTATTGCTAAAACCCCAGAGCAGCTTTGTGGTGCCTCCCCGCTTCATTCTACATCTCTATCTCCACAATCTGAGAATTATTGTCATGCCCTCCATTCCCTCTTCTTTTCTGCTTATTCTAACTACTGCACCTACCTTTTATCCCTCAAAACACTTAAAATATCTAGTCCGCCTTATTCCTTTGTTCTTATTGGTCACGTTTTCCCTACCCTTTTTAATGCAAAACACTTGAAAACCATTGAAATTCAACATCCACCTTCCACATCGAAACTCCCGCCATTGTACTTCGCAAATCGCAAAGCGCACTTCGCGAATTTTTCCCTTTTTTCTTTAATACTTACCTCTCATTTTTTCTGATTGCGATATTGTTATCACAATCCGCCTTTCCTCCTTGAAATTAATGCTATCACATTTCGCACTTCGCACCTTTCTCCTGACTGCACTATCACTTCTCCGCCAACCTTGCGATATTGCGATATTGCGAAATCGCAAATTGAAAATTGTAGTTTCTGTTGGTTTTCCTTAAGATTTACCAGTCCAATGTTGATTGCCATAACTCCACCGCATCGCACATCACACTTCACATCGTTTTCCTTTTTCTTTTAAGACTTACCACTCCAACGCCGATTGCAATAACTTCGATGCATCGCACATCGCACTTCGCATCATTTTCCTTTTTCTTTTAAGAATTACCACTCCAATGCTGATTGTGATAAATCCATTGCATCGCACATCACACTTCATATCATTTTCCTTTTTCTTTTAAGACTTACCACACCCGACACCGATCGTGATACTTTCATCGCACTCCGCCGCCGATCCCAATGCCACATCACCCATCGCACTTTTTACTTTGTAAAATTTTCCAAAAAAACACTTCCACTATCCCTCCAACTTTGCGATATTGTGATTGCGATATCGCATTTTGCAGTTCACAAATTTTATTCCATTGCATTTCTCACTTTGCAGTTTTTTCCCCATCGCACTTCGCAAATCACACTTTTTATTTCGTTCCTTTAACACTTACTGCTCCTGTCTGCCGATTGTGATATTGCCCCATACTCCGCCACTGGTACCACCGCCACATCATCCGCTGCATCGCACATCACAAATCACACTTTTTATTTTGTTCCTGTTAACCTTTACCGCTCCAAACGCCGATTGCAATGACCCTTCATCACTACTCCACCATCGTACTTATTTAAATAATTCTGCTCCAAAGCATTTTTGTGCCATAATAAAGCTTTAATAAGGTTTAAACCCGCTCTTTCCATTTCTAAGCCTGGTTTCATGTGTTTTTCCCTCCATTAGCACCTTTACCCCTTTCTTCTCCAAGTTGCAAATCAACACTTTTTCAATTAGAATTAAGTCCTGGATAGCTTAGCTGCATGGATAGAAGCATGGTAGATAGAGCATAAGATAATTAGGGTGTGTTTAGCCAATTGGCCAAGTTTAATGTGGTTTAAATTAGTTTCCTTTCAGCAATTTAGTTTAGTTTCATTCCTACCGTTTCTTTTCAGCAATTTAATTTTGTTTCTTTCTGTCATTTCCTTTCTGCACATTAAATTAATTTCATTTCTATCATTTCATTTCCGAAAATTAAGTTAGTTTCCTTTCTGTCATTTCCTTCTAGCAGTTTACTTTTCATTTTTTATCATAGTTTAAGAAATAGCGCCCTTTCTTAAAGCAGAAGAGGATGACATGAACAAAATGCATCCGTTGTGTATATAGCACTGTCACCTCCAAGTTTGTACGAACCCTGGGTTGATAAAGTAAAGTAGGGCAGCCCATGGGAGTTGTAACACTATTGGTGCAATACTAGGGCTCACCACTTTTTGGCGTTGTTGCCGGGGAGGTGTCTAGTAGATGTTTTTGTTTTAGCATTATTTTCTGCTTTATTTTCTTTTCTGTCATTTCAGAAATATTATATATATCTATATATATATATATATATATATATGATTTTCATGCCTCGTAGGAGTAGGAATACTCAAAGACAAATATTACCTAAAACCCCCGCATCACCTCCTAGCCACCCTTCACTCTTCTTCAGTGGTAGTGAGATTGAACCCCATATAGGAGATCCTTCTGAATATTTTTAGGATCCTTTTGGGGAAGAAGAAGAAGACCTTGTTTCAATTGAGGGACCTATTTCACCTATCTTAACCATGGCTGGGATCCAGAGAACCTTTCCCATAAGAGAGGCAGATGGGGAAACTAAGATGAAAAACATTAGCCCCTTAGCTCTTCCGCACTTCTATGGACTTACTTCTGAGGATCCTGACACATTCATGTTTGAATTTCCTGTTGTTTGTAGGAATTATGACTACAACTCTGATGATCAGAAGTTGAAGCTATTCCCATCCACCCTTAAGGATGCAGCCTTGCGCTGGTTCATGGGTCTTCCTAGGGACAACATCACTACCTAGGCACAAATGGAAGATACCTTCAACAAAAAATACAGAGACTACTGTAGGTCCAAGGAAACTAAGGATGAAATATTTAGGATTACTCTAGAACCTGATGAATCCCTAGAGGACTATGAAGAGAGTTTTCAATTAAAATATATGAGAGCCAACTCTACTCTTGATCCTACATCACTTAAACTTGTACTTCTTCGATGGATCAGTGATGATATGATAGAAACCTTGAATATGCTATCATGAGGAGATATTTACCAACAAACCTATGAAACAATCAAAACTATCTTTCGGAACCATTCGAGGGAATTTAGGAAGAAGGGAAGAGCTAGCCAAAGTACATCCAATACCCCTTCCTCTTCCACATTCATAAAAAATGAGATTGGAAACATGTTAGAGGACTTCAAGAGTGACATGTCGCATACCTTTGCTTTGCAAATTGACACAATCTAGGTCAAAAGGAAGCAAGAGGAAGTAGAGAGAGCCCTGGCCATATTCTGTCCTAGGTGTACCAAGAATCACCCAAGAAATGAATGTCCATTGAATGTCATAGAGGTTTGCTTAGACTTTGAGGAGAATCATGCCATAGAAAAGTGTCCCTCCTTACCTGGACTTAAATCTGTATATCAAGGTGGAGAAGCAATACCAAAGCAACTCTGTTTCATCAACCAGAGAAGGGCTGAATGCCCTCGGTCATATCAACAAGGTATGCAAGGTGCGCCTTAATCTTACTATCACAACAATCAGATCGCACTCGTGCAACCTTGGTACACCCCCACTCCTCCATCCTGGTCTACAGCTCCTACTTGGACTTACAACCCTTCATATCATCCTTAGCTAGTAAACCAACCATTTTAGTAGTATGTTCCACAAAAAACTCAATGGAAAAATCCATCCCAAGGGTGGAGGCCTCAATGAAATCAACCACATGCTCTAATTCCTCCACCCCAACCTCAACCTCAGCTTACTCATGCTTCTCCACCTAGGCTACCTATACCTTCACAACCTAATCTGAACCTGAACAGTAGACAGGCACACCAGGCTCCCAATGGAGAAACATCCCATCAAGCTTATGTTGTGGAGATATAGGAGGTTAATCTCAGGTTGGGAAAATTACTCCTAGAAAACCATCCTCCATCTCCACCTATAGAGGTTGAGAAGGAAAATGCAGAAGGTAACACTCTGATCCAACAACCTCCTTTTCCTGAGCGCTTGATCCACCCTAGTTAGCACACCCTAGAGGAGACTAAACTCCTAGGATAATTGGAATATTTGTGTGTAAAGATACCACTTCTCCAGGCCATTAAGGATGTCCCTATCTACAATAGGCTCATCAAATAAAAGTGCTTCGAGAAACCTGGGAGAAGGAAGAGAGATACCCCCACCATCAATGTGGTAGGACAACTATTTGACCTAATGCTAGGGAAGGTGAAATTTCCAAAGTACCTGGACCTTGGTAGTCTAGTTGTTGATGTGCATATAGATGGTGTCATAGTCCCCAACACTCTAATTGATCTAGGTGATGTCATCAATATCATGACCAAGGAAACTATGTTGAAACTTTATCTCCAAGGGACTTTGAGGAAAAGCCACAACATTTCTGCAACTTGCAGATCAGTTCACAGTAACTCCGAAAGAAATTGTTGAGGATGTTATGGTTACCATTGACTCTTGGGAGTATCCTTCATATTTCATGGTCCTGCAACCAAAAACCAAGTTTAATGGTTATCCCCTCATCTTAGGGAGACCTTGGTTAGCCACTACAGATGCTTATATTAGTTGTCGGGTTGGAAACATGACTATAAAAAATGGGCCTTTGTCTAAACAACTAGTGTTATATCATCCATCCCTGCCTTCCATTGATCATGATCTCCCTATATGGTTGGAGGATTAAGAAGATGATTTATATAACACTGCTCCTATGCGTACAGTAGATATTATTCTTAGAGGGGGGCAACTTGATGAAGATAAACTCATCAACCATTCCATTCAAAACCAGTCCTCCACTAACATTCCTCTCGAAACCTTAGTCAAAGAGTCTGAAAGCCAACCTTAGATGGAATTGCACTCAAATGAGTCAACCTCTGAAACCACCAAGGCTATTGAGTTTGGCCCATCTAGATCTCTGAAAATCAACCCAAACCTCTTGAATGAAAAAGAGAAACATCTATTCCAACTTTTAAAAGAAAATCTTGAAGCATTTTCTTGGGATTACAAGGAAATGAAAGGGGTACATCCTTCAGTATGAAAACATCCATTAAGGGAATTTTGAGGTCTAAAATGGGCCTCCTAAGGAAATTATAAAATAATAGCAGAAATAATAAAATAAGATTTGAGGACATCATCACATTTTAGAGGGAAGAAAAGAAAAACTACTTTTTCAACTCACATTTTCAACTTATCTCCCAAAGTTTTTACTCAAATTTCGAGTGGGAGTACTTTTTGGATGCAAAATTTAATTCCTCATCCAAGGAGTACCCATGTTGCATACTTTCGATGGACCCTTCTACACGAAAAATTACAAATACATGAAAAACATGATTGCAATGACGTTTTTCATGTATTTCTCATTTTTCGCATAGCAGTGTCCATCGAAAGTGTGAAACATGGGTAATCCTTTGATGAGGAATTAAATTTTTCATCCAACAAGTACTCCCGCTCAAAATTTGAGTAAAAACTTTGGGAGATAAGTTGAAAATACGAGTTGAAAAAGTAGTTTTATTATTTTATTATTTTTTAATCTTTCTACCCTTTTAATTAAAAAATGGTGAATCATCCCCCATGACTGAAATCATCATCTTGAATCCTATTGGTTATTATAAAGTTTATTTTGGTTGTAAATTTTTCTTAGGAGGCCCATTTTAGACCTCAAAATTCCCCTAATGACATCTACATCAAAGAAGGATGCAAACTTGTGAGACAACCCCAAAGAAGGATGAACCTGGCTCTGAAGTGCATAGTCAAAGAGGAGCTGCAAAAACTATTGGATGCAAGGTTCATATATCCTATATCAGATAGTGAGTGGGTATCCCCTCTTGTCTTAGTCCCAAATAAGAATGGGAAGTGGAAAATTTGTGTTGATTGTCGAGAACTTATCAAATCCACCAAGAAATACCATTTCCCTTTGCCCTTAATAGACTAAGTCCTGGATGGCCTTGTGAGGAAGAAGTTCTTTTCCTGCTTAGATGGGTTCAGTGGGTACAATCACAGCCCTCAAGACCAGGATAAGACTACTTTCACCGGTCCTTAGGGTACCTTTTCTTATAGAGTCCTACCCTTTGGGTTGTACAATGCCCCAGCTACCTTCCAAAGGGTTGTCCTGAGCATATTTTTTGAGTTAGTCCATGACTCTATTGAAATCTACATGGATGATTTCACATCATATGGGGATGAATTCCAGGAAGCTCTCTCCAATTTGGGTAAAGTAATAAGAAGGTGCATTGAGATGCATCTCTCCTTAAGCCTAGAAAAGTGTGAATTCTTGAAGAAAGCAAGGGTTGTATTAGGACAATCCATATCCCAAGTAGGAATACAAGTAGACTCGAAAAAAATCACTATCATCAAAAGGGTACCAGCTCCTCAAAAGTAGAAATATGTTAGGAGTTTGTTAGGCTTAGCTAGTTACTATGGAAGATTCATCAAAGATTTTAGCAATATGGCTTCACCATTATTTGGGTTACTGGCCAAAGATTCTGAGTTTATTTGGTCTGGTCCTTGTCAAGAGGCTTTTGAGCTCATTAAGGGAAAGTTGACTACTACCCCCGTCCTCCGAGGTCCAAATTGGACTTTGCCTTTCCACATCCACACTGATGCATCCGACAAAGATGTAGGGGTGACATTAGGAAAATTAGAGGACGAAATCCCTTATTCCATTTATTTCATCGACAAGAACTTGTCCAAGGCCAAGATAAATTATATTGTTACTGAGAAGGAGATGTTAGCCATTGTTCATGCCTTGAACAAATTCAGGCATTATGTAACTGGATTTCAGACCTTTGTTCACATTGAATATGCAACCATCAAGTATTTAATGAACAAACCGGATGTTAATGCTAAAATAATTAGATGGTTGTTACTTTTGCAACAATTTTATTTGACTATTATTGATAAACCTGGAAAGGAAAATGTTGTTGCAGAATTTTTGTCCAGGGTAGCTCTCCCTGCAGTTGAAGAAGGAAAAGTGGATGACCAGCTGCCAGATGAGCATCTCTTTGTTATATTAGCACTCTCACCATGGTTTGTTGATATAGCCAACTACTTGGTTACTGGGAGACTCCCTCCTAATATTTCATTCAGGGACAGGAGCAGAATCATAAAAAAAGGTGCCCCTTTCACATGGATTGGGGGAAACCATTTCAAGTTAGGCCCTGATCAAATCCTAAGGAGATGTGTGAGGGAGGAATAATTTTTTTATATCCTCTCTGCATGTCATGACAGCCCATGTGGAGGCCACTTTTCTACAAAGAGAATTGCTTACAAAGTTTTGCAGGTGGGGTACTATTTTCCTACCCTTCACCAAGATTCCATAAGATACACCAACAAGTGTTACCAGTGCCAAAGGATGGGGAAAACCACGTAAATGGATGAGATGCCTTTGCACCCTCAAGTGTCTCTTGATCCATTTGACAAGTGGGTCATGGAATTTTTTTGGCCTATCAATCCACCATCCAGACAAAAGAAGTATATCATAGTCTGCACTGATTACCTAACAAAGTGGGCTGAAAAAAAGCAGTGAAGGTAGAAACTGCGGAGAAAGTAGCTGAATCCGAGGGATAATGTGTTTTACAAGTTTGGGTACCCCAGATAAATAGTCACTGATTAGGGAGCACAATTCACCTCTCACCTCATTAATAATCTTTTGAGGAAGCACAAGATTAAGCATAGAACTTCTACTTCCTATCACCCTCAGGAGAATGGCCAAGTAGAAGTAACTAATAGATCTTTAGAGAGCATCATCACCAAGGTTGTGAGAAGCAGCAGAAAATATTGGACAAACAGATTGGAAGAAGCTACTTGGGCTTACAACACTACTTGGAAGACAACAACATGATTCACTCATTATGAAGTAGTATATGGTAAGAAGGCTCTACTTTCATTTGAGTTTGAATTCAATACTTTAAGAATGGAAGTTGAATTAAATTTGGATCTATCAAATTCCCAAAAAGAGAGGTTGTTGCAACTAAATGTATTGGATGAGTTCAGAATGCAAGCAATTCTTTACACGGAGGTAGTTCAGTTGCAAAGGAAGGTCTGGCATGACAGGAACATCAAATAAAAGACCTTCCAAGAAGGAGATTGGGTGTTTTTGTATGATTCAAGGTTTAAATATTTCAAAGGAAATTTGATGACAAGATGGTTGGGACCTTACGCAGTGGAAAAATGTTTTGATAATGGTGCAGTTCAAATCAGAACCATAGATGAGGAAGGAATCCCCTTGCTTGTCAATGGTCACAGACTTAAAATTTACAAGAAACCTTTGTCAAGGGCATATTTTCAATAAGAAGAGAGGTGTATGTGATGGGAAACTCCATAGTTTCCCACACCTCCTAAAAAAAAAAGAATAAAGATCCATGGGTGAAAATTTCTCTAAGGCACCCAAGTCAATCTTGTGGGTTGAAACCCTCGATGGAGGCAGCTCACTTGCTATAAAAAAAGAGAAAAAATAATAAAAGGGAATAAAGGTCCATGGCTGAAAACCTCTCTGAGGCGCCCAAGGCAATGGCAGCTGCCCACTTACTTTAAAAAAAAACAAGAAAAAGAAACAAAAAAATACATCTGAATCTCTGTGTTTTATGTGTTTGTTGTTTTTCAAGTAATTAATGGTTTTTGGAAACACAAGGAAGCATTCATCTTCTCTCCCCTTCTATTTTATCATCCATCGCATCATTCACTCCATTCATTTCCATAACTCCTTCCATCACCTCCATACACCATATTCCTCCATTATTAAGCACAATGTAGCAAAAGAAAGCAAGCCACAAACTGCTACAAACATCAAGAAGTTCCTTAAAAAATAAAGTTGTTCGCAGACTGTAAAGAAAAAAAAGGAGGAGCTGATAAAGCAGACCCCAGGAAAGACAAGAGCGCCACCCATGGCATATGGAGCACCCCCACGAAACATCTACAACAGGAAGTAATAGCAAGAAATATCATCATCTCACTCAGAGATTTTCTCATTCAGCAAGCTTCTCACTCAAAAAATAGGAAAATAAGGAAGATTGCATCATATAAGAGGCTTGTCTCCAAATTCTAGCTCTTGCAAATGCCTTGAAAAAAGCAGGTAAACACAGGTATAGATTCTCACCCCTCGTTATGCATCCATAGTAGCTAGAAATAATTAAACTTTCATACTTAGAGTTTAAGGGGAAAGAAGGTGGCCTGTTAGCTTGGCCACAATCGTGAAGTATGACTAGGAAGAATTGCAAAGTCACGCCACCAAGGCATGAAAAAGAAAAAATAAATAAATCAAGTGGAGTAGAGGAGAACGAGGGGAGGAAATGTGCAATCCATCATGAATTAACAGAGAGAAGGAAAAAACGGTATCTAACGAAAAATGGAGTTGAGGTCGAGTTACATAAGCGCTCCAAAATTATTTGCGCAATATAATAAAAAGAGATCCCATATCATCCAAACTAGTGAATTGATAATTTTTGAGGGAAAGAGATCGAAGGGATCCCGCAACAAAGCAGTACCGAGAGTGGGCTGCATATTTGAATAGCGTGTAGCAGCAGCAGCAACAGAACAACATCATCAGCAGTTGAGCTAGCTTATTAGACACAGTGGCAAGGGACCAAGGGAAGTTTTTATAGCAACCCAAACAAGGCATAATTATAATCCTAACCTTACAGAAGAAGAACCAGAAGAAGGAGAGGAAGAGACAAAGGGCCGAGGACAAACAGAAGATATGGAAATAGAAGTCATAGAGGTAGCATAAAGTGAGCAAGAAGTAGACTCACAACACAACACCACATCCTCTTAAGACAAATAGGTAGTTGTCACCTTAGCTCCTCTGAGTGCAAAGAGAAAAAGGAAGACCTCCATGTATTTCAGAGCTGACAAGAGTCAGAAGATAAGTCAATGAGAACCAAAAACTCCTCCCATGAGCCTGATTATCATTGACAAATCACCAAGGGAGGAGGAAAGAATCGAAGAAATAGTTCTGAAGGAGAAACTGCAGAAAGAATAGGTAGAGAATGTAGCACTGAAGGAGAAATTGCAACAAAAATGGTAACAAGTAGCCACCATGGCAGACTTATGCATAGAATCCCTTCAACAGGGATTCCCTTCTGACTCATATTTCGTGTAACTCAAGGAGCAATGGCTCCTATTTCAAATCAAAACTCTAGCCTCCCATGGATCACTACCTTTCCAATATTGTAGGAAATTCATGGATTTCTACAAGAAATATTACATGGTTGATTAGGAAAAGATGGCAGAGTTTTATGTGCATAACCTTGTGCTGAGAAATCTGGATAATTGGGACCCCAATCCTACAATGGGGGATATGCAGTTGATGGCTTTAGTGTCTTGGATGATGAATGAGGACACTAGAGCAAAAGAGATAAGGAGGGTCATGGGAAGAAGAAATAGATAACTCTTATATATCATACCAGAATTGTTCAACCCAAGAGGAGTCATCCTTAACCGTCGAGAGATTGAAAGGGACCCTGCACTATTTTAAAGCTACCTTTAGACTCAAACACGGGTATTGGGTCACTTTGATGATGTTTCTAGGCATGTAGAATATGAGTGCATGATGGCCAACCAAAGGAGATGGAAAAAACTCCCTAACAGCCTCAAGAACATGGAGTACCATACTCCAGAAAGACTGAGGGGTGCATTAGAAAGGGCACCATTATACAAGAGGGCCATGCAGGCCAAAAATATCCAATGATTGGGACTAAATCTTAGCCCACCTTTGCTGTTGGGGCTGAATGATGAAAAGGACACAGATGCACAAGATAAATAATGGGAGAATGAAGAAAAGAGTAATGGTTTTTACCCCCTTGGGGAAACTCCCACACTTATTCCTCCAGAAATTAAGGGGATTTTCAAGGCCTTGAAGGAAATGCAGGAGGAGGATTATTTGCTCAGAGGATGAGTAACCATTTAGTAGGGGGGTTGTTATCACTGGAAAATCGTACAAGAAAAGGTGACATTATTTAATGTCAGGAAGAAGGATTTACAGGGCTGAGAGACATTAGAGAATCTAAAAGTATTTAAAAATATCTAAGGTCTAAGGAAAAATCAAATTGCGTACAAGAAGAACCAGTCAAAAGTGACTTTATGCACAAAAATCTTCGATAAACGCGCCTTTGCACGCCTTTTGCTAAAAAATGTGCACAATCCTGGGAGTGTCAAAAGTCACTTTCCGGGACCACAAGGCACACTCCACGACATTGATTCCACACTTGAAGCCACCTAAGGATAGCCGTCCAAGCCTCCTTAGGACATCAAGGGAGCACACAATGGAATAAATGTGGCACACAATGGAATCACCCTCCTCTCTTGGGTCACTATCCACAATGTACCAAGAGAGGGAAGGATGATTTGAATTCTCCTATAAAATACCACCAAGAGATAAAAAAAATAGGAGAGCACATTGTTATGCTGGCCAGAATCTCCCCAAGCAATACAAGCAGTGTGTGATCCAGAGCAGAGATAGAGGGGACTTAGTTGTTGGCCATCCTACAACTCCAATCCACCATAGTAGAGAGAGGGAGACTTTGCGCCAAGGCAGCTCAGAAGTAAATACATCCTTGCATCAGGACTTAGAACCCCTAGTTCTAAGGGCCCCTTTGCAAGTGGGTTAAAGTTTCATCCTCATTGCTACCAACACTCAATAAGAGGGGATGTAACAGCCACCGTTTGGATTATTGAAGTTGTTTGACTCTATTTAGAGATTTTGTTTTATTTGTTTTATTTTTAATTTAGTTTTATGTTTGAATATGCATGCTATTTCTCTTTCTAGTATGTTTATGTTTGAGCATGTTCCACTAACTTGGTTGACTCCATATATTTTTTACCTGTGAACAATAACTTAAGAGGGAAAACCACACCCCTTAAGTTGGTGTGATTTCGTACATACGTGCACCAAACACACTAACACAGGATTGGCGACTCCACATTGTGCCAAAATTCACAAGATATCTTCTGAACATAGGATTACGGGACGTTGTGATAGAATTCACAAGATATATTCTCAAGGCCCAGTTACATTTGAGTGTATAAGGATGATTAGGTCTTCTAGGATTTGAGTATCATACGCAAACAGACAAAAACCATATTTTTTTTTATTGACTGATCACATAGGATTAATCTAAATGGAAAATTTATTTTATTTTCGCTTTGTTTTATATATGCGATCGATATTTTTCTTTGATTATAATCCACTCAAATATTTCCAAAGCCATACCTAGTCTATGCTAGAATGGACCCAATGGGACCTCGGCGATCTAGACGTATTTTGGACCTCCCCCCATTACCGGGAGGGGTTCTAGGTCTTTCACCATCTAGGCATCAAAGATAGAACACGACCACCATTATTAGTTCATCCTTTATTGGGGCATCTTTAGTTCAGAACCCTAGTCGATCTCCCAACGCCACACAGTTAAACACCCCCACAGGGTCACCACACACCACTCCTCCCACAACCCGTAGAGGGCAGAGGAGTGCTACCCATTCGAGAAGCTAGTTGAATGCACAGCAGGGTACGTCACAGAAAAACCCTATTCCTAACCAGGACATTGTGTTTCACAATTCGCAATAGCTACAACCTCACAGTCACCTTTTCTAGCTTCGTTAAATCTACCAGATTTAACCAAGTTGACAAATGACCCCATTGCACACAACCCCATATGGCCTCCCATGCCCACGAAGCTCCCTTCGTACATTCCAAATTTCAAAGGAAAGCAAGTGGAAGACCCTGGAAATCATGTTATGACTTTCCACCTTTGGTGTTTGTCGAACAACATCGTTGATGATACTATTCGAATAAGACTGTTTCAATGCACTCTAACTAGAGTGGCAGCGAAATGGTATGTGGAGAAACCCTCTGCTACACATGGAACCTTTAGCGCCCTCACCACTATTTTCAGTTACCCATCCATCATGATTCCAGAATGGAGTTACTGACCCACTTTTGGAAAACCCCTGCCGTCCATATCTCGGACCATCTTCATGAATGGCGGCGACGTCCTATTTTGTGCAAAGCCAAGCTCGACAATCGAGTTCTGTTAGACCTATTCTTAAAAACTCTCACCGCAGATATTTCAAAATTTGTGGTGAAACAAAATCCCATATCAGAAGAGGATGCCATCATTAAGGCCCAACAACTCAAGCTGATCTATACGTAGTCAAGGTATATTTACAATATCCTGCCAAACGCCTCGCGCCTGCAAACTTACAAAGAATTTCCAGGCACGTCAAAATCTATAGACATTTTAATTGGGTCATTTACCCAAAGTCACCCAGGCAGCATCGTTCAATACCCCGGTTACACGTATGATTCTACCCAAAATGTACCACAACCCGGCTACCAAAGTCATCACATGCCTCCACAAAATTTGACCATTAGGGCGACATTGTATCACCATCAGCATGGAGGACCCTATCCTAAGGCTCAGGGGACCCAGTACGTAGATAGACATGCTGACGGGAGATTTCTCCTCCAAAAACCATTTACAAGCCAGGGACAAAATTATGCTCAGTCCTTGGCACAAGACCCTCCCATGCAGAATAATGCACAGGTGAACTTTGTGAAACCTTCTCAAAACCAACCACGCCAACCATATAACTAGGAGAATCCAAACTATCCTCCTAACTTGGTTAACAAAAAAGGAAACAAGCCTAAAGGAAATCCTACACAGGGGGGCAACAGTTAGAAACGCCCTCTACGATCTCAGGCTGGAGGCAACTCCAACCGAAATAAAAAACAGGAGCCAAGAAACTCCCAAAGGCAGAAAAAAAGGCCACCTCTTCAAACAAACCATTCTTGTTCGATCTGTGGTGAGTACGACTATTACACTCACCATTTTCCCGACCTCCCTGAGCTAAAGAAGCTGTAGAGTAACTGTGAACAAGGGGGATCCTCCTAGCAAATAGAAATCATGCATGAACCCTTCCCCCATCAAGGGACAGTTAGCACACAGCAAACGACTCCCGATGACTCCGGAAAGAATAGCCACAGAATATACATGACTGGCAAGGAAATATTTTTTCAGACATGTAATAGAAATTACGATGACCCACCAGGCACCAACACGTCAGCGGCTAGTACTAGTGCACCAACAACACCTTTGACCATATCGAATATGCCTATTGAAACTTTGCCAAAGATGGCTAAGGGACCAACTAGGCAAGCAGGAAACTATTCCAAAGTAGCCCATAACTATAGCATTGTGGATGATCTAGCTCAATATCCTGCCGCTATGTCAGCTTTGGAGGTATTACAATCATGCCCAAAGTAGCAGAAAGCCTTGATTTTTGTGTTAGGCACTATCAACCCTTCCGATACACACCTGATGGCTTTTGATTTAGATAATTCCACCCCTATGCTTCCTTTAATGGTCAGCTTCCAAATACCATTGTTGGTCCAAAACATTACCATTCACCGATGTATCATAGACGAAGGTGCATCCACATGCATCATGTCAAAGAACGTTTGGCAGAAGTTAGGATCACCCAAACTAGATCTATTAGACATCATTCTTAGAGAACACGATGGTCGCCCTTCAGCCCCTGTCGGTCTCTAACAAAACCTACCGATCTGCTTATCAAGAAAGACAGTCCTTATACACATTGAATTCTTGGATGCCCAGTTGTACTACAATATACTCCTTGGATAGAGTTATATGTACGCCATGTTAGTCATCGCCTCCTTCGTCTTCCGAACTATGATGTTCCCTCATGAGGACCGCATCTTTACTATCGACTAATTGACGCATAGAAAAAAGCAGCCCCTAAAAAATACCAATGTCATTCTACCCTACGTAAACACATCTGCAAACGTGCTTTCACGGTACCAAGAATATGGCTCTGGCTAATTGAAACCGTCGTCCATCCTAGGATCATTCCTAGGAGATCCCCTTGTTACACCTGAGTCATCACTTGATGTCACAGGGGCTCTGGTGTTCATGATATCAACATCAAGCACTCAAGCTAGTCAGGACATGGACACGAGCAATAACGACATTGAGTCCTTGACCACGTCAGCCTCTCTAGCCTACGCCGCTTCCTAGACCCCTTTCCTCTACCCCCCAGCTTGTTTCATATCCCAGCTGGTCTTGTCCACTGTGGTGTTACCAAACATATCTTTGAAAATACCAGCTTGGTACCTCATCCCCCCTACTAGGACAGGAGCCACACACATCACCACCACAGGGTCAAAGCTCCTCAATCTCGAGGAGGCCCCACCCCTTCAGGAAACCATTGAAAACATCCCTCCAAAAGAAATGCCCATTGCAAAACCAATGATTATGGCGAAGAAAACCAAGAGAGGAAAGAGGGTGGAGACTCTTGCTACACAATGGGAATCACCAGGTTGCACAATATGTGACATAGTAGGTCACCCTACCCACATCCACCCAGAGTTGGATGAATTAAAACCGCTCCTTAGCTCTGAGGCAGACATCGCGACACCACGTTCCCGTAAAAAGGAACCTACCACCAAAAGCAAAGGCAAAGCATTGCGTACCAATCACACATGCACTATCTATAGCAATCATGGGCACTATACATATCATTTCTCGGAAATCCCATGAGATAGGGACGCCTTACACACCATCAAGCGATCCTATCAAGAGGATCCCTCCACCTAGTCATCTGGAGATTAACCTCTCACCATCTTGTACCTACAGGAGGAACGACAGTCACCAGAAAGACTCACGTTCATATTCCCCCATCTTATCATACGCTGCATGCTATGTGATGAACGTGGTTACTTCATAGAATAATTCGCAACCCTGGAACTCATCAACAGATGGTATCCTATAGAACGTGTTTATTATGTTGCTTTGCGGGCATCGCAATTCACATGTCCTTTATGTGACGACAACCACATTCTATAAAATTGCCACTATATCCCCCGATTTTGATTAGCATTGGCTAGTTTGCACTTAGCCATAGTCTGCCTCTCCCAAGAATACGACATGGACTCGGAATCCATGAAAAACTCGAAAACCCAAGAAGATCTGACGAGTAGATCCATCCTCTTCCTGTCAGCTGAAAAGTGACCAATCAAGGAACCCTTAGTTACCCCTAATCGCTCTCTACAGAGAAGACCGACATGTGCAATATGTAAAACACCCAATCATGTGATCGCCACTTGCCCTGATTTAGCAGCGTTTCGACGCTAGTACCCCGCCAGACCACAAACTGAACACGATGGGACCCCCATATCTAGGCTTTTTTTCCTAGTATGTCAAACAAATCACTAGGGAAAACATTGTACCTATATCCCGCAAGTTTTTCCTCTAATCGATATGATTCACACATTAGAGAAGAAAGAGGATGATCTCCTCAAGCGCTATAGAAAGTATATCACCCCCAGGCTAGCAACCCCATACCCACATTAGTGTGATGGGAAGACTGGGATGTCGCACCAACCAAGCATGACCCAGGCCCAACCTAGGATAACATGTGGACTATGCAACCTGATTGGCCACCGGGTCAATTAGTGCAAAGAACTAAAGAACCTCGCAAACAATTTTCGCACAGTCTCTTCTCTCCCACAGAATTCTCTCTCTAACCAAGAGAAGATCATGCATACTTATTACAGGATTTGTTCACACTTTCACCATAAAATTAAATGTGAGCATATCCCCAAGCTTAGAGCGGCAAGAGCAATGTTAAGTCTACAGTCCCCAAAAGAGCTAGACACATCCAACTTTCCAAGCCAACGACAAGGAAATGGAAGCAGAAGACCTCATCTTCTACAACATATCCTTTCCAAGCGTCCACATCTGGGATGAATAGTAGTGTTTATTCCCACACAATCTACTCAGTTGGGGCAGTGGTACGATGCACCATCTGTACTGGCCAAAACCACGAACTGAAGGCATGCCCGTTAATGGAAACATTCAGGCACCTCTGCACCAGGCACAATTTTCACCAATAGGAAATTGAAAATCAAAACGGGGGACCCAAACTAGTGCTTACGCAAAATCCCATCATAGAGATTCTCCCCCTCCCAAACATTGACAACACGATACACCATATACAATTCATATCGTCATGTATCGGAACTATGACTCGCATTTCTGCTCATATGCCATAGGTTTCGAGCCAGCTGCAACTATGAGAGTAGTTGTTCCTATGATGGTGTAGACCCAATTTGTATACACTCTATCGACCACGTTTGGTTCCACCACATCGACGATGGAATCCTTCTCGTGTTTATCAGCTAGCTCCATGAGGATTGAACCTATTCAGCATAGCCTTGCACAAGATCAATCCCCCTTAGGATCCCTATTTCATTCAGATGAGGACATCCTAGAGGTAATGACAGAGCCGGATTATCCATGGGATGCAATGTATCACCGTTCAATTTTTATCCCCAAGCACACGTTCAGTCCTGGCAAGACAAAAGAACGAGAGATCTATGCGATCGAATAAAAATATTTCCTCCCATCAAGAAAAGTCAATTGGTTCAAGAATCCCATCCTGACGCCCGATGCATTCGAAGAAGGAAATATGTCAAACATCTTACCTACTGTCAAGATGAACATATCCCAAAATCCTCGAAAGGTTGAAGAAATAGCCTCTTATACCAAATTTATACAAGAGTATCGAGATATATTCGTGTGGGACTACTCAGAAATGCCTGGGCTTAGTCCCACTATCGTAGAGCACCATATTGACACTTGGCCTAATGTACCTCTAGTGCGCCAAATAAAGAGTCAAATGCACCCATCAAAGGCAAACGCAATAAAACAAGAAATCGTTAAGATTCACAATGCTAGGTTTATCTACCCCATTTCTTACACATCTTGGGTTTCCAACCCTATTCCTTTCATGAAAAAATAGGTCACCATACGCGTTTGCACTGATTTTTGGGATTTGAAAAAAGCTTTTCCTAAGGAAAATTATCCTACCCCATTCGTAGACCAGGTCATCATTGCTTGCACGAGTCATGAGGCTCTCTCCTTTATGGATGGATTCTCTAGGTACAACCAAATTCAAATATTCCATACATACCGGTACAAAACCACGTTCACCATCCCCTGGTGCACATTCGTGTACAAGGTAATTCCATTTGGCCTAAAAAACGCTGGATCCACCTTCCAGAGGGCCATGAACTATATATTTCATGACTTGGCGCACCTTATGCTCGCCTACTTGGATGACCTGATCGTCCACTCCAAGAAGCACTCAGACCATCTTGAGGATCTGCGATTGGTATTCCAACAATGTTGTAAATACAACCTATGCTTGAACCCTCTCAAGTGTGTCTTCTGCGCCACATCAGGTAGACTCTTAGGTTATATCGTGTCCTAGAAAGGGATTCTCATGGACCCCCTCAAGGTCCAAGCCATCAAAGAGGTACCTCCACCTCGAACCCTCAGGCAACTACAAAGCTTGCAGGGGAAGGCCAATTTCCTGAGATGCTTCATCCCTGATTATGCCACTTGCGCTCAAGGGCTCCTGCGCCTCCTTCACTAGGACATCCCATTCAAATGGGATGATCATGCCCAACAAGCATTCGATGCGCTGAAAGAAACATTTTCTTAAACACCACTCATCAATCCCCCAGACTATAAAAAATATTACATCATGTATCTATCAACCTCCGAGTCCACCTTGGCTGGAGTTTTGATCCAGGAAGGCCTGGATGGGAAGGAATACGTAATTTATTATGTCAGTAAAACCTTAGTGGGCCCAGAATTAAGATACGAGCCTAAAGAAAAGACTGCCCTAGCATTAATACATGTAGTCCAAAAGCTTTTCCACTACATCATCTTAAAAACCACTATGGTCATCGTGGATATTAATCCCATCAAATATATGCTCACACACTACCTAATGAACCATAAGTATGCCTGTTGGATAGTCATTATCCAAGATACGACTTACAATTTCACTCCCCTAAAAGCAAAAAGGTGTTTATCTTAGCAGAGTTCGTTACAGACCTCCCAAGGGATACCAAGGGATCACCAGTAAATGATTCGCTACCAGACGAGCATCTCTTCTTCGTAGAAACCGACGACCCTTGGTATGAAGACATTCTCCTCTTCCTATGAACTCAAAATTTCAGACCTCACCTCACTCGAGACGACCATCGACGGATACACCATCAAGCCCCCAATATCTCCTCATGGGCAATGTTTTGTACCGACGAGGCATCGACACCTTTTTACGTCAATGACTCAATCACAACCAAGTGGAACAAGCCCTTAATGACTTCCATTTAGGATCTTGTGGCGGCCACCTCTCTAGGATGGCCACCACCCAAAAAGTCCTACGGGAATGATATTTCTAGCCCTCCCTATTCCGTGATTGCATTACAGTAGTAAATAGATGCGAGTGATGTGAGCGCTTCACTATTAAGGCAAGAGCCCCTCTCGCTCCTCTGAACCTGATCATCGTCATTGACCCCTTTTGTAAATGGGGAATCAACTTCATGACTTGCAACCCTGCATCGTCTAGCAATCACAAATACATCATAGTGGTTGTCGATTATTTCACCAAGAGGGCAGAAGCCATGCCCACATACGACAACACTGCAGAAACTGTCACTTGATTTCTCTTTAACCACGTGATTGCCCGGTTCAGCATTCCCAAAATGTTAGTCTTCAACCAAAAGAAACACTTCGAGAATGAATTTTTGTAGGAGCTATCTCACCACCTCAGATTCACCCACAAATTTTCTTCACCATACTACCCCCAATCCAACGGACAGGTAGAAGCTGTAAACAAATTCCTCAAAACGATGTTACAATGCATGGTGAATAACATAAAACCAACTAGCTCCATATTCTCTTCTCTGCCCTATGGGAATACTGCACAGCTGTGAAGACATCCACTGATTTCACTCCCTTCCACTTGGTATATGGGGTCGAAGCCGTGATTCCCATAGAATGCGAGATCCAAAATTTACATGTCATCATTGAACTCCTCGATGATACCCAGCCTCTATAACAATGCGTAGTACTACTAGAACTTGTCAATGAAAGCCGACGACAGTCGCTGCAACACAACGAGGCCAATAATAAAATGGTGAAATCATCGTTCGACCGCCACATCAACCCTCGCTCATTCACTAAGGGAGAACTAGTCCTCTGCTACGATGTCACAAAAGAAGCCCTAGGGCTAGGAAAGTTCGAAACCTTGTGGAAAGGACCCTACATTATAAAACATTTCCTCTGCCAGGGGGCATAAATCTTGACGGAACCGGATGGGACATTCCTCAGCAACCCCGTCAATGGCCTTTACCTCAAGAAATTATACATATAAGGGCCAAGAAGGCCCTACCCTAGAGTCAACGTACAAAAACCAAACCACTTCAATTTTTTACCAAAATACTTGTTACAAAACACGCTTTAGGGTCGTAATGGATTACCAACCCGACCCTTACTTTGGATTTGTTGATGGAGCATCAAGATGGTCTCAAATTTTAGCAGCAGTCGCTTGGGTTATCTCTCACCCTGATCGATCACCACTCTACACCAATGGTGTGTGCATCGATTCAACAATAAAAAAATAGGCATAATATGACGTCGTTATTGAACTTATGTGTGACGCCCTCCATCATGCCATACACCATATGCATATCTACCTCGATTCCCAGTTAGTAGTGTCACAGTGAAACCATACATTTGAGATATGAGATTAACATCTATTTAGAAAATATTTGTGTGCAAAAATATTAACCATACAATTTGACTATATTACATTCACACATATATCAAGGAGTCAAAAAAAAATAGTTGATCGCATAGCTAACGATATTCTAAACTGGAATGCATCTCGAATAAACCATCATACATAAAAAACAAAAAAAATAGAAAACATAGATATCCATCAACATAACATAATCCATAAGCAGAAATAGGGGGCACACCATGTAGAGCTGCAAAAAATATCTCTCATATATATATATCAAAATGTATGTGTTTGATTACAAAAAATAGTGTCTCTGACCCATCGGTCAGCCCAAAAAGATACACATATAATTCATCAAAAATAGGGGAAGTATCCTCATAACGGGTGCTTTCCCCATGTACAAAATGACTCTAGGGTGGTGCTCCACCAGGTGGGGCACCTAGACCCACTATCGCTCCCGATACCACTACTGGAGCTGCCGTCAATATCGAGACCGCCACCTGACGTAAAACTGGCTGATAGTCCCTCTCTCGGGCCATCAAGGTCTCCAGCCATACCTCCTCGAGGTCATCTAAAAAGCCTCGAGTCGGCACCCCAGGCATCCTCTAGAACTGACACCCGCGAAGTCAACTCAGAAACATGAGCCTTCACCGCATTAGCGCGAGCTCGCTCAGCTATATCCTCGGCAGCAGCCGAGCTGCTGCCCTCCCCCAAAGGGCTAGCCTCACCACCAAGTGCCCCATCCTGAGGTTGTGCAGGAACTCCTCCAAGAGCTCCCTGAGGTCTCCGAATAGGATCGTTCCCAACCAATCGAGCCACAGGGCGACCAACCTTGCCAACATATCTAAGACATACTTGCTGGCCCCTAAGACATACTTTCTGGCCCCTAAGCGTACCCAGGAGTGTTACACAACAATTTGTCACCGTCCCTACAATCCCTTGCCCCGCATATTGGAGGGTCTTTCCCATGACCTGTGAGCAGTGTCATACTCTACAAATACTTTCTTTGAATCCTTTTGCATAAGGATATGATTTCTCCTGTTGAACATTTCCTCAGAAAGCACCCAAAAACCCATGTTTTGGCATTAGCGCGGGTAGCCAGTTCATCCCTCACACCAATGGGTAAAATATACACTAGAGGTCGCGCCAGCTGGCGCTCTTTCCCTGTGTTGTACCTGCGCCAACCTATTTTGGAATGTTTTTTGACAAATTGGAGGCGAAATTTTCCTTTAACCACCTCGAGAATGACTCATTGTAAGTGGTTAAACTCGATAAACCACAGATCTGTACCTTTAGGAAATGGTTGATGGAACATTCTAAGAGGATAGGACTCCCCCCACAATTATAGGGGTCCTAACTTCTCCTTCTCCCTCTATATAAACAAGCCTTCTCCCTTTACATCAGCTAGTTGAAACATTAGCTAAACATATAGCCAAGAAGCTGAGCTTGGAGAAGAGATATTATAGCTGAGTAATCGTTATAGAGAAGGTCAAACCAAGGAGGATCCCGTAGAGAGAGCCCGGTCTGAATTCCCGACGAGCTTGTGAGACATGCTCCGCTGGAACCCTGCTAGAGTAGATCGCAACGTCGAAGCACCAGTTGTACTCTTCCTTCTTTAATTTAATATACTCGACTATGATATTGTTTCCATCTCTGTGTTATATTTATTTAATGCATGTGATTTAGTCTTCTTCGACTGACTGATAGTTAGGAATGCGAAATAGTATGTTGTGTATCGTCTTTGTATCTTGTGTATGTGTAGGTATCCAGGCGTGAGAACGAGCTGGTCGTGATCTACTGAATCAGGAGCGGGAGGCAACTATTCTTCCAGACGACACAACAGCGCAGGACCTAAGGTAGGTGGTCTGCCGAGTCTTTGTCCATTCTTAGCTAGGAATTGATGTCATAGCGTGTTTCGTTTGTGGCTAGACCCACTCTAGGGCTAGTGGGATCGCCTCTGTCCGCAGAGGGGATTTACCTCACCAACAAGGAGGAAGACCCATGTCTGGATCCCCCTAGAATTCCATCCGTACATAAGGGAAGGGTAGAAACATCTAGGGGTTGGCCTCAAACCAAACCTCCGTCATAGAATTCTAGTAACGCCCCACCCTACCCCCACCTCCTTGAGTCAACACAGGAGACCACCTCCTTATGCGAGGCTCTCGTGGCCCCCCAGTAGGTACCGCCACCACTAGTCTCAGCAGCACCACCCACTCGTACATGATGCTGCACAAAATTTTGGTATAGGCAAACAGCTTCGATCCATCCTAGATCTTGTAAAGTTGTGCCAACATCCCGTCATAGCATAAATGGGCAAGTCAAAAAAGTGTCCAGCCCTCAGCCGGCGCAAGACACGAACCTGCAGTCCCGATGCTTGATGTGGAGAAGAAGACCTTGACAGTCGAACAATGGCTACCAAAGCACACTGCTCGACCAAATATGTCACCGTGGAAATAGCTATGCACCCCTTCGTAAGGGGCGCCCCGCCATTTTGACACATTCAGAACCGCTCAAAATCCACCCTCCTAGAAGGAAGTGGATACCGCAGCGCCTCACCCTGAGGCAACAACCCGGTCACAAAGTAGATATCCATTTCAGGACGAATAGCGAGGTCACACCCACACAGCACAAACACCTTGCGCCCCCTGTTCCAACGATGGATCAAGTAGTGCAGGAGTCGGTCTTGTGACCGGAGAAGGTCATTCTCCACAAATTTTAGGAGACCCCATCGCACCAAATTTTGGCGCGCCTGACCAACGGTGGCTAAAGCAGTGCGGAGCTCGGGCCAATCCCACTCCCTCCACAACATCCTATCAACAAAAAAGGGGCACATTAGTTGCATAAAAACATCCAAAAATAGGAAAAAATTTCAAAATTTTGGACAAAATTTGCCTCGGCCCTCCGTGCGCCTGTCCCCCAAACAAGCGCATGGAAGGGGTGCTTGTATTTCTCATAGGCATGCAAAAGGCGTACCCAATGCTGATAAAATTCTGCATAAGGCACGCAAAAACCCTATTTTGCATGCAAAAGGCGCGCCCTTACCCTGATCGCCCGCGCAATCTAGGGTAAAACTGGCTCAGAATCCATACAAACTAGTATTGTATGGACCTCGACACCAGCAGATTAAAAGAATTAAAATGATGGACGTCATGGAGTTTACCTGGCGATAAAATCGCTAATCCTGGGTGCTCAAGCTAACCGTATAGCAAGAACTGCTCCGCAGAAGCCTCTGACCTCTCAATACTCAATAGGCACAAACTAATTGAATTGATCCATATTCGCCTATATATAGCCCTTTTTAGAAACTTTGGAGGACCATAACGAGAGCTCAGAAGGCCCAATCACCAGACCGAAAGCAGCACTATGATCAGCACTCCATAACGCCCAAAGGCGGTGCCACACATTCGCACCCCCGAAAAAATAATTTTCAGTGCCAAAAGGTATGCCCTCTCTCATCTTCTTTTTAAAGCACATGTCTTTCAATAATATTTGGATAAAGAAGATGCTTTCGCTTGGGGTATTTTTTTTTGCAGGTAGTATGCAAACCAACCACAACTCCATCCATTGAAATTTCCAGAGCAGGTATCATTCTACCCCCAACATGATAGAGTCCCAGAAAAACTCTACATATCCTAACATCATTTCTCCATCATAAATCATCCATAGGTTCCACACATCCGACCATGTTTATCATCACGTCACCTCCCACATGATAAGCATCCTCGTTGGTCGGTAAAACCTCCCCCCCCCCATGGCACTCGTCACCCACAGTAGACCATATATATCACAAGACTAGTGATACCATGGCCATACCACCTTAGTCTGGGAAGTACCTCATGCCCATTCAGTTGTCATGCATAACGTCAAGTTTTACCATATCAAAATAAAACCCCTTTCCCAGTTGACTAGGTTGTACAAGCATATCAAAAGCGCACTACCGCGACTCGCATTTGGCCCACCATACCTCCATCAACATAACCCATCTGTGATACTTTTTCATCCGCTTCATCAACCTCACACATGTGACCAACCAATGGGGCCCCCACCCTCAGCAAAAAACATTCCTCACATCATCAGTGAGGGACCAATTTCATGTTTTGGGGCACCCATCTCTGTGTTTTGTACAAACCAAACCCCATTATTTTATTCTTTTGGTAAGTGTACAAAGACCTAAAACGTTGCACTATGTACCCCACCCACCCATTCATTTTTTCTCCCATGGCAGCAGTCCCCTGTCACCCTTGTTTGGAGTATCACACCCACACCCAAAATCCACCATGACATTTATAACCAGTTTATACCCACCCTGGAAGTCCTACCGACCCCAAGGCTTCCATCAGAAATAGTTATGACTACCGCCAAGATGTTTTTTATACTCCGACCTTGGGTCACTTAATCCCCATCATCAATTTTCAGTCACTCCCTGCCATCATGCCTATGTTAAACCCATCACATCCAAGAACCTGATCCTTCGTATCAGTGAACCCCTTGTTCGGTTGAGGCTTCCTTTTTTTTTTCGACATCTACACCTCTTTTCCAAAAAGGAAGTAGTACCTTGGATCACCCCTCTCCATAAAAGGGACATCCTCGGGTGGTACTGTGGGAGACATCATTGTCCACAAATGTCATCGATCCTCCTGACATTCAACTACAACACAAGATTTCATGTCAGGATGGTATCGTACCTTACAACCATTGCACTTTGATCAAATCGGTCGAAGGCTTGTGCCTTTATAAGCGTCTCTTTCAGCAATGCTTGCATGGGAAGGTCCTGTCCAGCGCCCATGCATACAATGCACATTTATATGCCATACCAAGTCTACGCATATGGGTACCACTTTCCACCTATTGTCAAAGAGAAAACGCCCCTGAGGGTGTCAGCAGTCGTCGTCATCAACCAAAAAATCACTACCATATGATTTGTTTAATTAGCCAAAGCATTACGAACATGGGACATGCCCGCCACGTAGAAAATTTGTATATATTGTATTATACCATTTCTTGCAGGGATCCCACAGGACATGTTCGCTCTTCAACCCGGTGTAGGATGTCTCCAATTCCAAGCTACACACAGGTCTCTCTCTCTCTACACATAGTTTACATAAAAGAAACTATAATTTATTTCGGCGATACAGTTCTTCCTAGACCTCACACATTAGGGGGAAACTGTTATCACTGGAAAATCGTACAATCAAAGGTGACATTATTTAATGTCAAGAAAAAGGATTTATAGGGCTGAGAGACATTAGAGAATCTAAAATTATTTAAAAATCTCTCATGTCTGAGGAAAAATCAAATTGCGTATAAGAAGAACCAGTCAAAAGTGCCTTTGCACGCAAAAATCTTCGATAAACACACCTTTGCACACCTTTTTCTAAAAAATGCAGGCAATCCTGGGAGTGGCGAAAGTCACTTTCCAGGACCATAAGGCTCACTCCAGGGCATTGATTCCACACTTGAAGCTGCCTAAGGACAATCGTCCAAGCCTCCTTATGACATCAAGGGAGCACACAATGGAATCACCCTCCTCTCTTGGGTCACTATCCACAATGTACCAAGAGAGGGAAATAGGATTTGAATTCTCCTATAAAATACCACCAAGAGATAAACAACAGGAGAGCACATTTTTATTCTGGCTATAATTTACCCAAGCAATACCAACAATGTGTGATCTGGAGCAGAGATAGAGGGGACTCAGTTGTTGGCCATCCAACAACTCTAGTCCACCATAATAGAGAGAGGGAGACTTTTACGCCAAGGAATCTCGAAAGTAAAGACATTATTGCATTGGGACTTAGAACCCCTAGTTATAAGGGCCCCTTGGCAAGTGGCTTAAAGTTTCATCCTCATTACTACCAGCACTTAATAAGAGAGGATGGAAGAGCCACCGTTTGGATTATTGAAGTTGTTTTACTCTACTTAGAACTTTTGTTTTATTTGTTTTAGTTTTAGTTTAGTTTTATGTTTGGATATGCATGCTATTTCTCTATCTAGTATGTTTATGTTTGAGCATGTTCCACTAACTTTCTTGACTCCATATATTTTCTTCTTGTGACCAATAACATAAGAGGGAAAACCACACCCCTTAAGTTGGTGTGATTTCGTACATACATGCAGCAAACACACTAACACAAGGGTGGTGATGAGCTCCATCATTAGACATATTTGGAGGGGTTAATGGTCACCTTTTTGCCTTCTTGGATATATTTTTCTTGCATTTTTATTATTATTTGGTTTTATGATGCTATTATAGGTGGTGATTAAGGCTAACATACTCTAAGTGCCTAACATGAGGTTGAGTGTAGAAAATCATGAATTATTAAGGATTTTTTAAGGACTTTATCATAAACACTTGGAGGAGACAACAAGGAGAAGTTATAGGAGGATTTTCCACCCTCCTTAACTCTCAAAGGAAACCAAAGGATCCCAAAGATTCTCTCCAACAATTAGAATTCCAAAGGCAGCTAAAGGATCCCAAAGATTTTCTCCAGCAATTCGAATTCCAGAGGTAGCCAAGCAACTCAATCTTTGTTTACTTGGAGTCAAATGGACTCAAATCACTATTTTCTAGGGAGTTGTTGGTAGCTGTCTTGTAGAATAAATAGAGTATAGATAGAGCTAGGAAGGGGTCGATTCTAGTCAGAAATTTTGCTGCAAGCTATTGAGCTTTTTATTATTTTACTCAGTGATCAAAATTTCAGAAATGTATGAGGCTATTCTTTTATGAAATGAGAAAACTGATTTCACTTTACTTATTTAAGTTTCAGAGAGCTAGGCTCATGGGTTAGGGCCCAATCCATGCACCTCATTCTCTCTATTGTATTTGTTCTCTGCTTTCTGTCATTTCATTAGTTTCGCTTTTGATAATTTCATTCATGTTTCAAATTGTTGTATAGTTTTGCTTCCAGTGTGTTGTTGTAGTTCATTTTCTTGTGAGTAATAAAATAAAGGAGAAAACCCAAAAAGTTGTGGGTCAAGACCCCCTTCTCATCTCTATCAATAGAGTTCTAGGAGGGAAAACCTTCCCACAGACCCAAAAACTGATTTCTATTCATTGTTTCTGAGATTAAAAATAGAATAGCATTGCCATTTTTCAGTCTTCCTCTGCACTGTATTTTTATGCATTTGTATGTTTCATTTCACATAAGTTAGTAGGTTGATCGCAGGAATTATTGCGAAACCCCAGAGCAGCTTCGTGGTGCCTCCCCGTTTCATTCTCCATCTCTATCTCCACAGTCTGAGAATTTCTATCACGCCGTCCATTCCCTCTTCTTTTCCGCTTATTCTAACTACTGCACCCACCTTTTATCCCTCAAAACACTTAAAATATCCAGCCTGCCTTATTCCTTTGTTCTTATTGGTCATGGTTGCCCTACCCCTTTTAACGCAAAACACTTGAAAGCCATTGAAATTCGACCTCTGCCTTCCTCATCGAAACTCCCGCTATCGTACTTCGAAAATCTCAAATCGTACTTCCCGACCTTTTCCATTTTTCTTTAAGAGTTACTGCTCCTTCTTTCTAATTGTGGTATTTTTATCACACGCTGCCTTTCCTCCTCGAAATTCCCACTATCACATTTCTCACTTAGCACCTTTCTCCAGACTGCACTATCGCTTCTCCGCCAACCTTACAATATTGCGATATTACGAAATCGCAGATCGAAAATTGCAGTTTCCATTGGTTTTCTTTAAAACTTACCACTCCAATGCTAATTTCGATAACTCTGTCACATCGCACATTGCACTTCACATCGTTTTCATTTTTCTTTTAAGACTTACCACTTCAACGCTGATTGCAATAACTCTGCCGCATCGCACATCACACATCACATCATTTTCCTTTTTCTTTTAAGACTTACCTCTCCAACGTCGATTGCGATAAATCTGCCGCATCACACATCGCACTTCGCATTGTTATCCCTTTTCTTTTAAGACTTACCGCTCCTGACGCCGATCGCAATACTATCATCGCACTCTGCCGCTGGTCCCACCACCACATCACCCATCATACTTTGCACTTCACAAACTTTTCCTCAACAACACTTTCGTTATCCCTCCAAATTTGCAATATTGCGATTGCGATATCGCATTTCACACTTCACATTTTTTATCCCGTTGCATTTCACACTTCGTAGTTTTTTCCCCATTGCATTTCGCAAATCACAATTTTTATTTGTTCCTTTAACACTTACCGCTCCTGTCTGCGGATTTTAATATCGCCCCGTACTCCGCCACCGATCCCACCTCCACATCATCTGTCACATCGAACATGGCAAATCAAACTTCTTATTTTGTTCCTGTTAAGTTTTACCGCTCTAAACGTTGATTATTATCACCCTCCATCACAATTTTTAAATAATTCCGCTCCAAAGCATTTTTGCACCATAATAAAGCTTTAATAATGTTTAAACCCGCTCTTTCCACTTCTAAGCCTTGTTTCATGTGTTTATCCCTCCATTAGCACCTTTACCTCTTTCTTCTCCAAGCTGCAAATCAACACTTTTTCAATTAGAATTAAGTCCTAGATAGCTTAGCTGCATGGATAGAAGCATGGTAGATGGAGCATAAGATAAGTAGGGTGTGTTTAGCCGATTGGCCAAGTTTAGTGTGGTTTAAATTAATTTCCTTTCAGAAATTTAGTATAGTTTCCTTCCTGCCATTTCTTTTCAGCAATTTAATTTAGTTTCTTTCTGTCATTTCCTTTCTGCACATTAAATTAGTTTCATTTCTGCAAATTAAGTTAGTTTCATTTTTGTAATTTCTTTCCAACAATTTGCTTTTCAGTTTTTATCATAGTTTAAGAAATAGCACCCTTTCGTAAAGCAGAAGAGGATGACATTAACATAATGCATATGATGTGTATATCGCACTGTCACCTCCAAGTTTGTATGAACCCCGGGTTGATAAAGTAAAGTAGGGTTTCCCCTAGGAGTTTCAACACTCTCGGTGCAATACCAGGGCTCATCAGGAAGGAGGAGGGAAATAAGGAGAAAGAGGAAGTGATGGGTTTGAGAGAGGAGAGAGGGAGGGGGATAGAGAAATAGTTGGATGGTGGTAAGAGAGGGAGACAGAGAGGGGGGAAAAGTGGATACAAAGAGTGGGGCAGAGAGAGGATTGGTAAGAGACAAAAAGGGAGGGAGAGAGATAGAGAGGGAGTAGGGAAAGAAGAAGAAATAGGAAGTTATGGGTGGAAGAGAGAAGGAGAGAGGGAGGGAGATAGGGACATAGTTGGATGGTGGTGAGAGAGAGAGATAGGAGGGGGAAAAGTGGATACAAAGAGAGGGGCAGAGAGAGGATGGGGAAGAGAGAGAAAGGGAGGGAAAGAGATGGAGAGAGGGATGGGGAGGGAGGAGGGGGTGAAATTGAGGTAAATAAAAGAAAAGAGTGAGGGGGAGAGAGAGAGAGAGAGAGAGAGAGAGAGAGAGAAAGAGAGAGGAAGATAGATTTTGAGGGAGTGAGAAAAGAAGAAGATACAAGAGGGAGTGATGAAGGAAGAGATTCAAGGAGTGAGGGGAGAGATAGAAATGGAATAAGAGAGGGAGAGAGAGATAGAGTTGGAGGGAGCTTGTTATAAAAAAATGGACTAAGGGAAGGAGGGAGAGATAATAAAAGAGATTAAGGGAGACAGTGAAAGGTGGAGAGGTTGGGAAGAGAGAGAGAGAGAGAGTATGGGGTGTGGGAGAGGGATAGGTGGAGTGGTAGGGAGGTAGAGGGAAATGGGGAGAGAGATAAGAAGAGAGGGAGGGAGAAAGAGATAAAGTTGGAGGGAGAGGGAGAGGGGAGCGAAAGATGGAAGGAGAGATAGAGAGAATGGGTGGTTAGTAAGGGAGATAGAGATAAAATTGGAGGGGGGGAGAGAGAGAGGAATAAGAATGTGAGGTGGATAATGAGTGTGTGTGTTCTGTGTGTGTGTGTGTGAGAGAGAGAGAGAGAGATGAAGGGAGGGATGGACAAAGAGAAGCAACAAGTGATACTGAAAGAGATGGAGAGAGAGACACATAGAGATGTAGATAGAGGAGGGAGTGAATTGGAGAGAGAGTTATAAAGGAGAGGGAAGAGATGGGAGGGATAAAATGGAGGTAGATAGAGACAAAGAGTTAAGGAGAGAGGGGAGGTTGAAGATAGATAAAAGGTGTGTGTGTGTGTGTGTGAGAGAGAGAGAGAGAGGGGGGCGGGGGTGGGGAGGGGGGGGGGGGTGGTTGTTGTGAACCAGGGATTGAGAGAGGTAGATGGATAGAGAAAGAGAGAAATGGAGATGGAGGAAAGTGGAGAGAGGGGGGAAGATAACTAAGGAAGGGAAATGAGGGTGGAGGAAAGCATTTAAATTATTTCCATAGGTAGATTTATTAATATGGGTAGCACTTTTTAGTGAAATGGGAGGAGTTGAAAAATTGACATTTGACATATTTTTTATATTGAATCCCTCCAAACTCATGTATATGTTATGAATTTCACAGTGGAATAAAAAAGAAAATTGAGTTAAATTAGTTTGTATTTATAACAATATTTTTTGAAAAAATTATTAATATTGAATTTTTGGGCCGAGATTGGCTCTAGAGCCTAATGTAGGGGAAATAAAAGAATTAAATAATAATAAAATGTTAAATTAATAGAGATCCCACTAAGTAAGACGGAGAATTTTTTGTGTACGGAATAATTTTGTTTTTATTGATAAAATTATGAGTAAATTTTTAGATAAAAGAAAAATATAATATACATCACATTAAAATATATCACATATAAGTAGTTGTTATAAGTTAATATCAATTTTACCTTTTAAATTAAAATAATGATTCTTTAACTATATTTAAATTTAATTAATAAGCATATAAAAACTTAATAGTTACCATAAACTTACTATATAACAGTGTTTTTAGTCATCCATATTTACATGGTTTTACTATCTATATTATTAACTTGTAAATAGACTTTGTTACAATACTATGGGTAAATACCATGGTTCATCAATACCACATGCACACAAACCATCTCTCATTTCACAATCAAATTTTTTTATAAATATTTTATTTAAATTTAATTTTATAACATTTTTTAAATTAAATCTATCAAAAATATTATAATTAATTTTGAGATATATCTAAATCCTCTATGACACTAAAATATATAAGATCTAAATAGTAACTATAAATAAATATCTATTTTACCTTATAAATTAAAATAATAATTTTGTAGCCATACTTACATTTCATTAGCACATAAAAACTCAATACTTACAATATAACAAGATTTTTAACCATGCATATTTACCCCCACTTTACCATGGATATTATTAACTAGTAAATATGCTTTGTTACAATACTATGGGCCTATACCATGACACATCAATTCCACATGCCCAAAAACCCTCTCTTATTTCACAATCAATATATATATATGTGTGTGTGTTATCTAAACATTTTGACCTCATCAATTTACATAAAAATAAAAATTAAATTAAATTAATAAAATAAAATAATTATTAATAATCAAACCAACCTAATTACTAATTAAATTTGCACCTAAAAACATTTGATCCCTATAGCCCAACTTGATAGATCTGAAATTAACATATATGAGGGTAATATTTTCATCAACTAATCCAATATTAAATACATTATTTTCATTTCTTTTTTTATCAAACAAACTCTCCGCATTTCTTTTTTTATCAAAAAGATTATCAATTAGTGGTGGTTTTGAGATACGACTCGTGGATATTTCGACGAGTTTCCTTTAGATTCTTCCAATTTCTCGTACAACAATATGTTCCTCCAAGGGGTTTTTAAACACATAAATCATATATTTTCCTCCCGGGGTTTTTCAAACATAAATCTTTCATTTTATGGCGGTAGACGCGGACCTTGTTAAACGAACAATGATTAAATTTATGCAATAAATTGTCTGGTTTCTGTCGGACAGCAAAGGTTTATCTACTTCAGGGTTTAGAGAGACCTTCCATTCACATAAGTGTTTATAAAAATATTTCCCCCACTCAAAAATATTATATTTAATGGATTAATGGATTGGGCAAATAATTATTATATCCGATTTAAATTCAATATTAAATCATGCTAGTATTACCATATTAAATTTTATATTATAAACTTTAGCATTATAAAATCTAATATTATAAACTTAATATTAAATCTTAATATTATAAAACTTATATTATAAATTTAATATTATAAGCTATAATATTAAACTCAATATTATAAATCTAAATATTAAAACTTATATTATAAACTCAAAATCATAAATCTTAATATTAAACTCTAATTTCGTAATGTTGTAATGCGACATTGAATAAATTGCAATTTAATGTATCATTGAAACAATGATTGTCACAATGCAACATTGAATAGATTTCTCTACAATTCCAATGTCGCAATATTAAATCCAATATTATAAACCCTAACAATATAAAACTTGATATGACAAACCCTAATATTGAACTCAATATTATAAACCCTAATATTAAATCCAATATTATAAACACAATATTGAACCCATTATTAAAAACCCTAACATGAAACCTTAATATTAAACACAATATTATAAACCATAATATTAAACCCTAATTTTGTAATGTTGCAATGTGACATTGAATAAATTGCAAAGTAATGTAACAATACGATAATGATTCTCACAATGATTGGCACAATGTGATGGATAGATTTTTGTACCATTCCAACGTCACTATTAAATCATAATATTAATCCCAATATTATAAACTTAATATTAAACCCAATAGTATAAATTGTAATATTAAACCTAATGTTATAACCCAATATCATAAACCTAATATTAAACCCAATATTATAAACGCTAATATTAAGCCCTAATTTTGTAATGTCGCATTGCAACATTGAATAAATTGTAATGTAATGTAACATTATGACAATGATTGTCACATTGCGACAATGTTTGTCACAATGCGACATTGAGTAAATTTTTGTACCATTCTAACATTACAATATTAAACCAAATATTATAAACCATAATATTAAGCCCAATATTATAATAGCATCATGGTCAACTATTTAAACACTCACTATCAATGTTTACTTTGTTTCACTATGTTCACTAATGTGGTTGACTATGTTTGAATATTAATATTAATCAATAATAACTACACAACATTTTGTTTAATCGAAGATGAGGAGTGTTAACTCTCAAACATAGTCAAACATAGTCGAAAATACTAAACAACATTAGTAAATGTAGTTGATTAATTTCGTAATGTTGCAATGCAACGTTGAATAAATTTCAATGTAATGTAACATTGCAACAACGATTGTCACATTATAACAATGTTTGTCACAATGCATCGTTGGATAGATTTTTGTACCATTCCAACATCACAACATGTTTGATTATTAAAACCCTAATGTTAAAATGCAATATTAAAACCCTATACTAAAGCCTAGTATTAAAACCCCAATACTAAAAATATGGTGAACATAGGGGAGATCAAATTTGATCATGATCAACTATTTAAATAATGGATATGAAGTTTGACTTTGTTAGGCTATGTAGTCTAAAGTGGTTTATTATGTTTGGCTATTAATATTGGTCAATAATAATAATAGGTAATTTTTTTTTTCTTAAATTGAGGTGTTGACTATCCAACATTATTATTATTATTATTATTATTATTATTAGTCAACCTTATTAATATTAATATGGTTGTTATTAAACAATTTTAAATCTTGATTGTGACCAACCAAGGATGACCTTAGATGTCTAAGGTTGACAATGTAACAACCTCGACTTAACGTTTCATGTAATAAGGGATTATAAAGGGAAAAAAAGACCAAGGTCATGGGACACGTATTCCAAGTTGAATGTTGGGAAAACACTATAGTGGGAATCACTTTTGGTTTATTTAGGGCTAAGGAAATTGGCAAAGACATTGACAAAAGCAAACATGCAATAATTGACATTTATTTATGAGAAATTAAGGAAAATAAGAGAAAAGGAAGGTGAAGAGACACAATTTTGCATGCTAAGGAAATTAGAGGGAAAATGAAGAAAAAGGGAAATCAATGATAAAAAGGCATCAAAGAACCAATTCACAACTTTTGTCAGTTTGGGCTTTGGAATTAGTTTCATAGAGAGAGAGAGAGAGAGAGAGAGAGAGAGAGAGAGAGAGCTTCAAGAAAATAAAACAAGAAAGAAAGCAGAGGAAAGAAAAGGAAAACAGAGGAGAGAAAATCATAGCAATGAGAAGGTTGGATGAAAAAATTTGGTAGGAAAATTTTGTTGGCAATAGTTTGGATGTGTGATTTCCTAGCTGAGGTGTGAATGCATGGTTCATGCATTTTTTTATTTGGTTCATTTGTTGTCATTGGCATGGGTTATTCCTGTTTTGAAAGTGGTTCAACCTTGCCTTGCCATTACTTGGCTAGCTATGGTGTGATGGGATTTATTCTCAGTTGAGATTTTTATTTCCAGAAGGTTTTGGAACCGAGTGAGGTGGTCTCAGGAAATATTCCCAAGGGTTGGGGGTGGAAATGGTTTTTTCTGAGAAGCTATCGACAGGTGGGTGGAGATAGGCAAGTTCCTCAAGGTATGGTGAAAAAATTCTGAGGCATCTAAGTTTGGTTTGGTTTTCTGATCTTGGGGTCGGTTTAGGTGAGATCATGTTAGTTTGAGGGTGGAGGTGGTTTAACCTTTGGATTCCCTTGGTTTTTTATGTCTTGGTTAATCCCATGAGATCCCATATTCATGCTTGGAATATGGCACGAGGGTGATTGGCTGAAAGAAAGATTTGGTTTAACTCAATCTGTGTTGTGGTGGTATGTGGAAGTCTTTGACTTTGCTAGATTTTGCATATGTTAATAAGAGTTTTTTTCCTATTATGATCTATGAGCACTTGTACTTGTTATTATGTTTACTTGATGGTTTTTACATGTCATCGTTAATGTTTTGGTTATAAGCATGGTTCTATGTTGTTTAGTTATGACGTTTGTTATGATTTGATAAGTTATTGAATGATTGATGAATGCACAGACTAACTAGTGTTTTTGCATCTACTTAGTTGTGCGGCACATATAAAGGCCAAAACTACAACTCTGTCGCTTTTTCTTTGAAATACACACGACCGAAGAAAAGTTTGACTCAGCATTTCAGGACCGCTTCCCACATTTGGAAGATGAGATTCCTTACATGTTCTATTCAAGGACAGTTTAATTCGAGTCACCTTAAGAATATGAAACCCTAAAAATGATCTTCGTGTCTTACTCATGAGTCATTTTCATTCATGAAATAAGAGAGGGAAGAAAGATTCAAAAAAATCTATATAAACAGGCCATTGGAGAACCATAGAGAAGGCAATGTTATGCTAGAAAAATTGTTCATAAGCAATCATGCATTCATTGTTGGACAAGAAGTAGAGAAATATTGTGTTGGCAGAGTTGTTTCTCAACAACACTCTAGTGTGGAGAGGATTTCACCATTGAGATAACCTTTATACTTCTTTGAAAGAGAGGAGAAAAATTCAAAACTATTGAAGAAAGGAACCTCCTTAGTCAGGTTTTTTTAGAACCATTGCTCAAAGAATTCTCTCAAGTGTTTTGCATTAATATATGGTATTCATCTTCTAATTTCAGCAGTCAATAAAGTGAGCATTCTTCCATTATTTTGATGACTTGTTTGCTTCATTAAGCATTGCTTATGTGTTTATTATTTATTTTTTAGTTTATGTTTTTATATGCATTGTTCTCACCACTTGAAATGCTTTGTTTTTCATGTTTATCCACTAATAGCAACCAATTCCATCTATGATTCCTTTGCAGGGAACAACTAACTGCTAAGGAGGTGTCTTTTGGTATGCCATTGCTACAAAAACACCAACACAGATATGGTGATTCCACTAGTTTCTTTTATTTTAATATAACAGTTGTTTTTGCAGGACCTCCTCTCTAAATTATCGTTTTTTGGTGCATTCATCATCTCTCTTAAAGTTTTGCAGGACCCTTTCAACCCATTGCCGGCCGAAAAACTTGAATGTTCAATTTTTTTTGTCGATCACGCGACTTGAAGTTAGATAGACGTGCATGCATGTCTATGCGCAAGAAAATTCGTGCAGATTCAAGAAAGCATAAAAATCCATTGTAATTTTATTTTCCTTGGTGATTGGAATCCTTTAGTGAATTTCCTTCACCTCTGCAAATGTTTTCCAGTCACTTTATATTTCCTGGTTACTTTACTAATAACTATTAGTAGAGTAATTAGATTATCTTTGATTCTTTTTTGCAACTCTCACATAGCTTAATAATGGGGAAAAGTAAGTGGCCACATTCCACATATTTTTCAATCTATTTTGATATTTTTTGCAAATCACATAGCTTAATTAGTGAAGGAGTAAGTGGTCCATCATCCAAAAATATTGTTACTAACCAAAACATTTTTATTTCATTTTTTTGGGGACTAGGACCAAGCGTTATTATAGAAAGTAAGTAATCTTTGATTCCCATGCGTCTTTTAGGTGAACTTGGGCTTGCATATGAAAACTTTCTTAAAGCACTTGAGTTTTCCATCTCCCTTTAGACACACATAGTGTAATACAAAAAAGAGTAAGTGGCCCATTATCCACGCATCATTTATTTTTCATCCAAGGAAAATTTCACACTCAGTGTAATTAGGGGATATTGTAATGGATCACCAAATATCCACGTCTTATCACACTCTGTATGTTCACTTTTCCACACACTAAGCTTCTATAAGCTTTGTATAATAAGACATCCAGTTTCAAGAGCTTTTGTACTTAGATTATTTTTTCTTACCATCTCACACCCTAAGAGAAGGAAGACGCCTAAAAGAAACCATAACTTGAACCAACTAAAATTCCCCACAGGGGCTAAAAAATAATTTATAGTTCAGGTTAGGACCATTGGGGGTAAGCATCCCATAAGCAGTCATGGTCATTTTACATCTTTGAAACATAGAAGTTTAATTTTATGGTTCTTAAAATCCTTCACCATCCCATGGAAAAGAGTGCCCGAGCACGTCAGAGACTCGATTCGGAGGGGGTTCGGCTTAGGTCCAGTGTGTGAGGTACTATTTGGGGCTACATGACCCGTCTAGTGCTCAGTACTGGTAACCAACTACCAAAAAACTAAAGACTCAACTGCTCACTTGGGACAAAAGTCTCATATTGGCCAAAATTAGGGCATCATTACCTATAGATGGAGGTCTGGGAAACACTCACAGGGGCTTCACTGTGGTAGAAACACCATAGCACGTGGGTTCATATTGGGGTATATATAATGAGGAAAAATTGACATAATATATTGGGGGATATATAGGGGATAAATGGTTTTTATATTGACAAGTATAAAAAATGGAGCTAAAAGTTAATGAAAAAATATAAAGGAGTATAAAAAATGTTAATAAAAAAATGGATGCCTACAATATATAATGAAAGTAGGGGCTTTCTAAATTGGGAAGGTGTATTGGGTTTATATTGGTAGGGGCTTAAATAATGTGATTTTAGGGGTATTTTCCAATATGTACTCAAATTAAGGGTATTGTTTCATATTCTATGATCACACATGATATATTAGAGGCTCATTGAGTGAAGCCCCTGTGGCAACACTAAAGCCTTATTCTTTACCTTGGTCAATTGTTCGACTGCTGAAAAGTGTATCGTGTCCTCTCGGGACATTTCCTGAGTACCCATCAGAAAATATCTCTGCAAGGCCTATTTACTTTGAGAGTGGAAATGATTAATAAGTCTTTATAGGATCTTTTATCATATGTAAAAACAAAAAAAACCATTTTTTGTTTGATTGATCACAGAGCATAAGTTAATGGGAAATTAATCATTTTATTTTCGCTTTGTTTTGTGATTTACTTTCTCTGACACGTATCTCCTTCACTCATCACACCAAGTAACACACACTATACTCGACACCATAGGGGACCCCACGACTCCCCGTCATTCTATAAACCTCCCTCCATTACCAAGAGGTGTGGAGGTCTCTTTCCATTTAGGCATAGAAGACACCACACAACCACCATTTTAGGTTCTTCTTTTATTGGTGCAACTTTTCTTGGGACCCCTCCTCGGCAAAATACTCCTTTCATCACCCCTCACAGGACTCCACGAGCTACCCCTCTAGAGACACCTCACGCTACCCCTCAGGGGAGCCCACACAACTCCCATCCCAAGAGTCCACGTAGTTCTCACCAAGGTAACCATCATCATCAGGGAACCCCTTTACATATAGTTGTGAAAAATCGCTTTGCAATGACGAAAAAATTCCAAGTCTTGTTTTTAGCTTCCTTAAATGTACCATGTTTAAGAAATTTAACCAATGAATCTATCTTACATGGCTAGAATTTGACATCCATGCCCACCAAGCTCCCTTTAGATGTTCCAAAATTTGAAGGGAAATAAGGTGAAGACCCAGGAAACCATGTCATGACCTTTCACATTTGGTGTTCATCTAATAGTATTACAGAAGATACTATTCATCTACGATTGTTTCAACGCACCTTTACAGGGCCTGCTACAAAATGGTACATAGAGAAACCTTCTAGGTCACATGGGGACTTCAGTTCCTTAGCCACAACATTCCTTAAATTCTTCCAACTCCTAGTCCGCCAAGACTCAAAATTGGAACTCTTAACCCATTTCAGGAAGACATCTGCTATGCACATTTCAGACCATATCCATGAGTGGTGGAAACATTGTAGTTTGTGCAAAGCTAATTTGGAGGCCAAACTTATCCTAGACCTATTTTTGAGATCTATCATGTCAAACATATCAAAATATGTGGCAAAATCCTCGCCACAAAATGAGGAAGAGGTTGTTTCTAAATCTCAACAATTAGAGTTCATATACACACAATCTGGATACCTCTACCATGTACTTCCAGATGCACCTTGCCTACAAAATTTCAAACCAGATTTACTAATAACCTCTAATGTCACAGACGGATTGATTGGGACCATAACCCAAAATCAACTAGGAAACACCTTTGAGTACTCTGGAAATACACATAGTGGCCAGCTGTATGGTTCCATGCATGAAACACCTCTACCTCAAAGCATAGGATATTATCCCAGTAATCCTACCCCTTGTAGAACCTGGTAGGTCCATACCCTCCTACATAGGGTAGCCAATATCCTCCACCATAGGGAAACCTATATCCCCCTAGGACCACGGAAGAAATTTCCACTTCCCAAATAAAATGTGTTAACCAAGGACAGGGGACCCAATATTTCTCTTTTCCACCACCTCAACAGAATCACCCACCAGCACAAAATAACACGAGGGTCAATTTTTTGCAACCTTCCCTTCCTCAATAGCAACAACCATTTAAAAAACCAAAAACACATAATCCCCCCAACGCTGCTAAGAATAAAGGAAAGAACAAGCCCAAGTCAGAGCTTGTGTGGGGGGGGGGGGGACAATCAACAACAACCCCTGCGAGCACCAGCTGGGGGAAACCCCAAACAGAACCCAAACCAGGGACAAACCAATAATAACACAAAAAGGAAAAAAATGAGCTTGATTCTATGAACTAATCATACTTGTGCCATTTGTGGGGAATATCAACATTACACCCATCATTGCCCACAAATCCCTAAGTTGAAGAGGATGAAAAATAGTGGGGGGCAAGGGGGAAAATGCAAAAAACCTGTAGTAATGCATAATCCCTTCCCCCATCAGGGAATGATAAATACCCAACAAGAACCCTCCCAACAACATCATCAAAATCCTCCTAGAGGAAATTCCCAAAGTGCCTCAAGTCGTGACATTTTCATGGTCAAGGAAGAATTTCTCCTGCAAACGTGCAACTGAGAGTCCAAAATTCCACTAGAAACCAACCCTTCCACCTTGACTACCACAACCATTTTAAAAAAAGAAGAAAAGTTACAACCAGGAGAGGAAGAAATTTTACTAACGACGTAAACATAATACGTTATGGGAAGCCACCATGAAATTTTTAGATTAAAATTTTTTAGGTTTTTTAATTTTATTTTTTCTAGATATTGATTCATAATACAAGCCTAACCAACCTATAAATTAGCCCTGAAAATTATGGAATTTTCTGTAATATTTTGATAAAATTTGGCCGGATTTTTTAAAATCCACATTATAGTTGTCAAACTTCAAGATTTTGGGTGCCTCAGAGGTTTTTGATGGTGCTGAATCTATTTCCACCATAAAAAAACATGATATAAACACTTCTACTGTGAGATTTGTTGAATTTTTTTGGGCCGGATTTCGACCACTTTTTACCCTCCAGGCAATTCCTCAACCTTAATAAACAACGCCTTTTTTTAGACCAAAAAGGAATTTCAATGTAATGAAGTTGATACCATTTTGTTGGCTAAAGAAAAATAAATAATAAAGTATAGAATACATATAGTATATACTCGTACTATTGAGATTGCAACAATATCATGAGCTTAGTGAAAAGAATCGCCTTCACTAAGTGGACCCGCATGCTATTTTTGGCGCAAGTCTATTTTTAGACTATGTCTATTTTTAGACATGTCGATCATATTCTATGAGTTGCAGGATGCTATTTGTGGATGGTTGGTCGAGTTGGAAAAACAGATGGACTTCTATTTTTAGACATATTGGGCGGAATCTATTTTTAGATTGCCAGTCTAAAAATAGATATGTCGAATATTATTAGCTCTTAATAATATTTGGACTATAAACATTATCTTATTCTCTTGGAGCACTTCAGTTAAGTGCACAAATGTGGCACAGGAGCTGACAGAAGGAATTGTGCTATTCATGAGGGTTAAGTGGAGCTATTGCATGGAGACTTCAGTTAGAACTCATGTGACAAAGTTTGGTGGAGTTATTGAAGTAGTTGGTGGAGTTGTGTTCAGTTTAACTGAGTTAAACATAGTTGAGCTAGTTGTATCTAGTCTAACTGATTGATACACTAGTAAGAGTGGTGTGAATTAATTATTAATTAATTCACTAATTATTAAATCATTAATCAACTAAAGAATACATCAATTAGCTACAGTGCATGGACAGTTTCAGCGGAGACTAGTGAAGAGGTAGGTGAAAGAGCAGTGTGACTATCAGTTGTGACTATAGTGTTGCATGATTTGCAACACACAGTGGTTGGAGATGCCAATGAGGATTGTGTGAGCAAGGCTGGACAAATTCAAGTTCATTCAGAGCCATTCTTCAGTAGTGATTACGCAGTAGAGGCAGGCTAGCAGGTGGCAGAGATTGGAGCATGAGATTTGCTATATCGGACCTGATTAGTGTGTAGCAATTGGAGATTTTACTGAGAGCTTGTGAGGAGATTTGTATGATGATTGTTACATGATATCTATGACATATAATATATAGATAGTTGGGGGTTTTCAGCTTTAAGCTTTCCCATAAATACTATGTTCATATGTGTGAATGTTTATAGTTTTAATGTGTGCATGCAATTGATTTTATTTCCGCAATTAATGATCAATGGTAGAAGAGATTTTGTATTGTGCATGAAGTCAAATAGTGTGTGATCAGGAGAATCTTGGATGTATAACATATCAGTTATATAATTTCTACATGGTATCAGAGCTATATTGATCATTGGAGCAATTGCAAAAACATTGAAGCGGTTGAGTTTTGTGTTGGTGGAATTCAAATTTATAGCAATGTTTTCTTGGTGTCTAAGTTGAGATGTCTTTCAACGGATTGCGATTGGAGTATGCCCTTGAGGGCAGCTCGAATTATATTTCATGGAAGGACAAGATGGAGGCGGTTCTGGATGACAATGGGTTGAAGGAGTTCATAGATGCAGAGATTCCAAAACCTTCTTTTGGCGATGCAGCTGCACTTGACGCATGGCAAAAGAAGACAGAAAAATGTCGAAGGATTCTGTTGGAAGGTGTGAAGGATCACATAGTGTCCAACCTTCATGGTAAAGCTTCTCCATTCTTGATGTGGAAAGCTTTAATAGATTTATTCCAAAGAAAGAGCGACCAGAGGAAGTTGGTGCTCAAGGATAAACTCAGGAACATAAAAATGGAAAAAGGCGACAGTATACCCAAGTACCTCACGAAGTTTTTCCAGTGCAGGGATGAGTTGGTAAGTGTGGGGGTTACTGTAGATGATGAGGACTTGGTGAGATTGGCTCTCCTTGGGCTTCCAAAGAGTTGGCATTACTATCAGGACTCTATCAATGGTCAGGAGAAATTTCCAGGATGGGAGCGACTTTGGTCGGATCTTGTGCAAGAGGAGATAAGGCGGAGTACCAGGGACGGATCTTCATCAAAGAATGTAGATGAAGAAAATTGCGCTTTGGCTGCCAAATCAAGGAAGGGGAAGAGAAAGAAGAATGCTTCTCAATCCAGTGCGAAAGGCAAGAAGCAGGACATGTCCAAGGTGAAGTGCTTTCACTGTCACCAACACGGACATTACGCCACTAATTGTCCACAGAAGAAGAAAAATAAGCAGGTTGTTGGATGTGGTAACAGAGGCTTTAGCCTCAGCTTGAGCCGGGATTTTTCGCCGATCGCATGCTTGGTCTCAAGTATGATGGGTTCGAAGGTAGGTTTCTGACAAAGGTGCGTCTTTTCACATGACCGAGACAAATATTTGTTCTATTGGATCCGGGATGAGAAAGATTCGGAGTACATCGAGATGGGCGATGATGGTAGATACAAGGTGACCTAGATTCTTTACTCATTTCCTTTGAGAGGAAGTCTGGTAAACCCTTCGTATTGAAGGAAGCTATGCATGTTTCCAGATTGAAGAAGAATATGATCTCTGTATTAAGTGTTAGAAGACAAGGGATATGATGTTGTCTTCGCCGAGGGAAAGGATTTCGCGTTAGCAAGTAACCGAAGCAACCCGAGGATAGGGGTTCGAGTTAAGAACCTTTATCAATTGCAAGTAGATGGCTACGTAGCAATAGCAGCAAGGTAGAAGGAGTGGTGAGCCAGGATGAGGGCGAGCTATGGCACAGGAGATTGGGCCATCTTCACCATGGTGCTTTGAAAATTTTGCAGCAGATTTCTACCAGGCTTCCCAAAGGTACACTTGCGCAGTCAGATCAGTGCAAGGGATGTACTTTGGGAAATTTTGTGAAGACCACTTTTCATGAGAAGGATAGTCGCGCCACGACGATCCTTGAGAGAATTCACACGGACGTGTGTGGACATTTCTCAGTAGCTTCGACGGCAAAGCACAGGTATTATGTGATATTTGTTGATGACTTTTCTCGTAAGTGCTGGATCTTCTTCATGCAGAAGAAGAGTGAGACATTCTCAAATTTCTGTGAGTTCAAGGCACTGGTGGAGAAAGAGTCGGGGAAGCAGGTGAAGGCTCTTAAGAGTGACAATGGTGGTGAATTCATCTCTGGCGAATTCAAGGACTTTTGCAGCGCAGAAGGAATTCGAAGAGAGCTCATAGCGCCTCATAACCCACAACAGAATGGGGTCACAAAGCAAAAGAAAAAAATGATCATGGGTGCTGCACGGGTGATTTTGCATGATCAGGGCCTTCCCATACACTTGTGGGCTGAGGCATGCAATACTACGGTTTATGTGAAAAACCATTATCCTCATAGGATACTTGGCATGAGTACACCCGAGGAGGCGTTTTCTGGTAAGAAACCTGATATTTCTCATTTGAGAATTTTTGGTTCACCTGTTTACATTCATGTGACGAAGGATGCCAGAAAGAAGCTGGAGCTGCCGAGAGAAAGGATATTTGGAAAACAATTATATGACCCCACAATCCACGGTGTATTTCAAGCGATGGGCCGCAAGATCGGTATGACGAGATATCAAATTTCATGAGGAGAAAGCCATGAAGTGTTCGCTTGAGAGGGAGCTACACTTGCATGCAGATGAGGAGCTATTAGTTCCTAAGGATGAGCCTCAGGATGTGGATCAGCCACAAGAGGAGGTTCATGGAGGGGAAGAGACTACTCATGCAGCGCCAACCATCAGAGGGAGGAAGCGCACTACAGAAGTGCAGACTTGATTCCAATCGGAATCTGAGAGAAGAAGCTGGAGTACCACCATCACAACCTGAGACCCGAGAGAACCAGTCACCTGACCGGTATACTGGATACATGGCTCTTATGAGAAAGTGTATCGTGACAGAGCCATCCTCTTTCGAGGAAGCTGTGGAGGACCCCACATGGGTAGATGCCATGGTGGAAGAGTATGATTCGATTATCAGAAACAGTGCATGGGAGATTGTCCCGAGGCCGGAGGGGAAATCAGTGGTGGGTTCGAGATGGATCTACAAAGTGAAGCAAACAACTGATGGGAGTGTGGAGAAGTACAAGGAAATATTTGTTTCCCGAGGCTTTTCACAGATTGAGGGGATCTATTATGAGGAGACCTTTGCACTGTCGCAAGGTATTCTTCCATACGGACGATTCTTGCTCTCTCAGCGCAGATGGGGTGGCACATTCATCAGATGGATGTGAATCCAGGCTGTGTGGAGTGATTGAGTGGGAGGAGTGTACATAGAGTGGCCAGAGAACAGGATCTTCGACGAGTGATCGCATGTGTGGGAATGCAAGGGCGCTGTATGGGTTGAAACAAGCACCTCGTGCTTGGTACACATGGATAGACAGTTATTTCACCGGACTTGGATTCTCCAAGAGTGAGGCGGATCCGAACCTATACCAGATTGTGGTGGAGGGTAAGTTGCTGATCATTATACTTTATGTAGATGATTTGATTCTGATAGGTGATGAACTGTTGATACACTCATCCTTCATTATTTCTTGGGATTGGAAATTTGGCAGTGCCATGATGGATTGTTTATGTCTCAAGGCAAGTATGCTCGGGAGATACTGGAGAAGTTCAACATGCATGGATGCAAGCCTATTGACACTCCTCTTCCTGGTGGATGGAGGAAAGATGATGCCACATCGGCAGAGGTAGTGGATGCCACTGTTTACCGACAGTTGGTGGGGTCGCTTATGTATCTAGTCAATACATGACCTGACATATGCTATGCTGTTAACTAGCTTTCACAAGCTATGGTTAAGCCTACTAAGCTCTTTTGGAAGGCAGGCAAGCATGTATTGAGATATCTCAGAGGCACATCGGGATATGGATTGTGGTACAGACAGTCGGATGAGGTGAAGCCATGTGGCTTCATAGATACAGATTGGGCAGGGAGCCCAATGGACAGAAAGAGCACATCTAGAGGGATTTTCAGTATCGGGTCGACAACAGTTTCTTGGTATAGCAGGAAGTAGATATCCGTGGCACTCAGTTCAGCAGAGTTCGAGTATATGGCAGCGAGTTTTTCTGCATGCAAGGCTATATTGATGAGGAAGATCCTGGTCGGGTTGTTCGGTTCACACTTAGATCCTACTGTGATATATTGTGATAATCAGAGTTGCATCACACTCTTAGTTAATCCAGTATTTCATGATAGATCTAAACACATTGACATCTGGTATCATCATATCAGAGATTGTGTTCAGCGGAAGATCATGTTACTTTCTTACATTCCCACGGAGGATCAGGATGCTGATATCTTTGAAAGCGCTCACGAGGAGAAAATTTGAATACCACGGGAGACGGGATCGGGGTGGCGGATAATCCCTATCTTGTTGAAATGTTGAGATTGCAACAAGATGATGAGCTTAGTGAAAAGAGTCGCCTTCACTAAGTAGGCTCGTGAATATTTTGGCTTTAGAATTTTGTGCCATTTATGCTCGATCATATTCTATGAGTTCAGGATTCTTCTTTGTGGTTGGTTGGTCGGAAGTTGGAAATAAAGATGGAATTGATATTTTTGAACATGATAAGTGGAATCTGTTTTTAGATTTCAGTCTAAAAATAGATATATCGAATATTATTAGCTCTTAATAATATTTGGACTATAAACATCCTTGTTGGTGTCTGATGATCGTGATTAAGTGCCTGAGATGTGCTTGAGGAGCTGACAGAAGGAATTACTCTATTCCTGAGGGTTAAGTGGAGCTATTGCATGGAGACTTCAGTTAGAACTCATGTGACAGAGTTTGGTGGAGTTATTGAAGTAGTTGGTGGAGTTGTGTTCAGTTTAACTGAGTTAAACATAGTTGAGCTAGTTGTATCTAGTCTAACTGATTAATACACTAGTGAGAGTGGTGTGAATTAATTATTAATTAATTCACTAATTAATAACTCATTAATCAACTAAAGAATACATCAGTTAACTACAGTGCATGGACAGTTTCAGTGGAGACCAGTGAAGAGGTAGGTGAAAGAGTAGTGTGACTATCAGTTGTGACTATAGTGTTGCATGATTTGCAACACACAGTGGTTGGAGATGCCAATGAGGATTGTGTGAGCAAGGTTGGACCAATTTGAGTTCATTCAGAGCCATTCTTCAGCAGTGATTGCGCAGTAGAGGCAGGCTAGCAGGTGGCAGAGATTGGAGCATGAGATTTGCTAAATTGGACCTGATTAGTGTGTAGCAATTGGAGATTGTACTGAGAGCTTGTGAGGAGCTTTGTGTGATGATTGTTACATGATCTCTATGACATATAATATACAAATAGTTGGGGGTTTTCAGCTTTAAGCTTTCCCATAAATACTGTGTTCATATGTGTGAATGTTTATGATTTTAATGTGTGCATGCAATTGATTTTATTTCCGCAATTAATGATCAATGGTAGAAGATATTCTGTATTGTGCATGAAGTCAAATAGTGTGTGATCAGGAGAATCTTGGATGTATAACATATCAGTTATATAATTTCTACAAGTACATCCAAATCGTCTTCATCTTGGCAGGGCAGCCTCGAACCAGAGGTGATGACACTTTGCTTAAGGTACAAGTATTTAGTTAGTGGTAGTTCCCAAGGTGGTCCAATAATTATGTGTGGAGGTTTGCTTCCCACAAGTTCAAAGATCAATCCCAACAAAACTACGTACCCTGTAATAGAGTTGTGAATATTGGTGAATAGAAGCCAAGTGGGTGCATGCAACTCACAGATATCCTTGTCAAGCTCTTTGGAGAAGCTTGACGAGCAAATTTCAGCATAGGCAGAGATCTTATTCTCTTTTTCAATTATTTTCAGGCCGAATAATCAAAGCAAAGCCGCGAAGAGTGGGATTTCAAGAATTAACGGATATCAATTCTCTTATCCATTAATTCCATTGATTTAACTATATAGAGAAGCCTTCTCTAGCCACATTTTTCTTCCTAATATATTAGAATAAAAAGGGGAAAATGTGAAAATAAGTAATTATTTAATATATTGATTGAATTGTTTTATGTTTCTTTATAAAAATAATGAATTTTGAGCTATTAAAATTAGAGTTAAATAGTTAAACTGGTGTTGAATGAGTTTGAAAAATCTCCAAATTGCTTATGAGAATGATTCAAGATATCGCATCATAGCAAGTGATGCAAGAATATTACTTCTTGTTCAGCAAAGATGCCAACATTTTTTTCAAAACAATAACAACCAAATGGCATATATTTAAGGGGGAGAAATATCATCATTATCACTAAGCATTGTAGTTATTGATGAAGTCTCTATTGTAGTTGAAAGTAGAAAAGTTTAATATTCCGCATAAATAATTGGAGAAATAGAGAAAGACAAACATAGCATCTAGTTGTCTTGAAAAAATTATATGAGATGTAGAGAATAGACATGGTGAAGAAATTGAAATCTATTATATATATAGAAATTGAAGTTAAAAATGAAAATGAGATTTCCTATTATGTAAAAAGGTTGTTGAAATTAAGAATAAGATTGTGATTAATATTGAATTTGATTATAGTGTTGAATTATCATGTTTTTGAGTTAGGTTTGCAAAACCAATCCTAACGTAGATAAAAGAGAATATGGAAAAATTGTTTAAGTAAAATATAAAAAGAAATAAATAAAATTAATAAAATGTTGGCAATTAAAGTTATTACTGTACTCAAAGAGGATATGAAATTAAAGTAATTATTAGTGCTAACATTGATTAGTGTTAAAATTGTTAGACATGAATAAATATTGTAATTATATATGGAGAGAACCATTTAATTAAAAGAAAATGATTTTTATTGAGCAATGCTGTGATATAGTTTTAAGTAAGATTGTAATTTTTTGTTTTTTAAAATGAATTTTTGAATACAAAATGGATTTAACACCCAAAAAGTTCGTAGTGGCATTTTGAAACAATTTAAATTTATAATTTTTAAGACAAAATTACTAAAAAAAACCATATCATATATTGAATTACACTTAAAAAGACCATATTATATATTAGTTTAAACTATACTTTTACTTAATATATATATATATATATATATATATATATATATATATAACGAAGTTGTCTACACAGCATGTGGAATAGTCCAGCAGTTTTTTGCAAATTCAAAAAAATCAGGGAGTTGGAGTGTTTGGAATCCATTTTTGATAGTGGAAATGGATTTAGCATTATCAAAAACCCTTAGGACACTCAAAATACTAAAGTTTAACAACTGTAAACAAGATTCTGATAAAATCTTTGCTAGATTTATCTTTGCTATATTTTTTTCGAAATCTTTAACAGATTCTGAGCCATTTCACTGCCTTTTTAGACTAACATAGAGAAAAGAAAGCCCAGAGAAAAGAAAGCCCAAATAATGTGAAAAAAGAGGGCGAGTAAAAAATAAGACGCAGGTAAAAGAGTCTAATTTCAAGCTGAATTTTGGTGTAATATTGCAAAAAACGCGCCGATATACTCGATGCGAGGCCTGGATTCCCAGGTGCTAAAAGCTAAAAAAGCGAAGTGCACAAGCTTCATCGGAGGATGACGACGCCAGAATGTAGAACTTGTGACTACTGGAAGATAACAACGATTTTTTTGTTGTTCGCTTGGATAACGTAACAATGATGTGGTATTATAAGTATTTAGTACTGTTCCGTTGTGATATTGTAGGTATTTTTCATTATCTGTGTGAGTCGATGTTAGAGGTAGAATCGAACTTGATTGAGGCTCATCTTCTTTGAATTTGCAGAGGTGGGCCTGCATCTAAATCCAGACAAACGTCCTGGCCGTGATAAGTTTTCCTACCTGCTCCCACAAGTTTGATTGTCTGGCCGTGGTAAGTTTTCCTACCTGCTCGCACAAATTTGATTAGAACGCTAAGTGGTAGAAATTCACGAATCTGAAGTTGGATATAACTAGGATGAAGAATGAAGAATGAGCAATACCATATCATCATGGGTTTATATCTGGGATATATAAGGAAGAATGATAAAATAATTAAAAAAAATAATAATATATTGAGTATATAGAAAAGGTAAAAAACTAAAAAATAAAGCTCAAAGTTAATGAAAAATATAAAATGGTACAAAAATTGTTAATGAAAAAAATGGATACTTATTATATTTAGTGAAAATAAGGGTTTTTTAATTAAGGAAGTGTATTGGTGTAGTATTAGTAAGAGTGTTAAATAATGTGATTTTTAGATATATTTTTCAATATGTAGTCAAATTAAGGATATTGTTTTTGTATGACACTATAATATACTAGTTATCAGGTGTAGTGGTTTCTCTTTTTTTTCAATAATTTTTTTTTTTCATACTTTATAATTTCGAATTTTTTTCTTGTCTTTACATATGTATACCACACTTGGCTCTTCTAAAAAGTATACATCATATCTCTACAAAACTACATATTATTCTATAATGTTGAAACATCTATCTGAGATAACTAACCGATATCTCATTCTCCTCAATGACAAATAATTTTGTATATGTTCTCATAGTTTCTCATGACAAAAATATTGACAATGTTGTTCCAAACAAATAAACCAAAAACACATCAAGTTCTATGGAAACTATCACCGACTCATAAAACAAAATATCATTTACTGAAAGTTGTCAAAGACATCCCTCATAAATTAAAACTCGCTAAGCTTATAAGGGAGCCTTTGCCAAAAGTTGAGTAGAAGATCTTTCCAGGAAAGTAAACACATCCCTTCTTTGCTAGGAGGTCTCCCACTTGATTCTATTCCCTTAGACATGATTATAGGACAATCTCTTCTAAGCCTTCATCGAAGATATAATGAAATGCATCCAATATATGAGAGGAGGTGGTCCAAATTTTGTTTTCTGCTAAACCAAATCTAGAATCACCTTGGAATCACCAAACACCACTAATTCTTCAATAACAAGCCAGTTAGCACATTGAAGAGCCCCCCTAAACCACTATACCAACTATATTGAAAGAAAATGGCCACCTTCAAAACTAAATAAACTCCACTATTGCAAGCCCTATTAGAAGATGCCCCATCAAACAAAACAACCATATAATATGAACATACCTTCTTGAATTGAAAATCTTTCTTATATTGTCCCTCCTTCATAGGTCCAGTCTCCATAAAATATACAAAGATCTTTAAACAAGTGCCTTTAATATCTGAATATGTTTGATCGAAAACCTTGGAACCTGCTTCTCGAGATGCCTCACAAAATATAGAATAGCAAGGAGCAATGTCTTGTAGACTTCAATCCACTTAGTAAGACACTTCTCAATGAAAATCATATTCTAGACAACATGAATTTTAAGTACTTGTAAAACCTCGGTCCAAACTGATGTTTCATAAGGACATGACAAAAACAATTGTTCTGACTCTCAAAATCTTCTTTGCATAATGAGCATTTACTAGGACCTGAAAACCTCTTTATGAAGGTTATCCCAAGTTGAAACCTTGTTGTGGATCACCAACCACATAAAACACTTTAATTTGGGAGGAATGTCCCATTTCCACGTCTTATGAAACCAGCATGCTCTATCAACTAGCCACGTCACTGAGAAATGTATTTATAGATTTCTTTGAATGTGATCTGCTCATTAAACATGACACCTCCCCATGTCATCTTGTTTTCCTTGTCGTTCAATACTAAACCTGCTAGACTTAAGTGTGATATGTAATGGTCCCATTTCCCCTGCTGACTCGGGTTTTAATTTAGAAATGTAATCAAGTCAATAGTCTACCATTTAGCTTATCATAATATAAGCATAATTACGAGATTAATTATTTGAAATACAATGAAACTCAATGTTCAATTCTTCGACTAGTTTGCGGCCACCACCTGAATCTGCTTTGGGTTTTATTAACCATCAAATGGATGAGTAAGAAATCGAACATGTGTGTAATATGTAGGCAATTGCTTTGTTTGACTTAGTTGATGCAAGCTAAAAGTTTAATACAAAATAAGAATGTGTTTTTTTCAATTAAAGAAATCGTGTTTAGAGTAGCTTTTAGTTATATATAGTTTTACTTAAGATTGTATTACTTGTCAGACCAAATCTCCCTACCTAATTTTATTGGACCACAAAACCTATGGGCACCAAACTTCCCTATCTAATTGTTAGACCACATCCTCGAAAACCAAAATAAAAGTATACCCACATTGATATTTAGGCATTGAAAAGAGAGGGAGGGGTATCCGATAATTTTTTCGAGATAGATACTGAATCGATTGTATTCGTTATCTTTGCAAGAGATAAAAGAAAAGGCTCTAAGCTCATGCCACAGAAGGAGTTTCGAAACAACGATGTGGGTTGTCTCGGAAGAATCGTGATTTCCAAGGTGAGTTTCGCATATACAGATGTCTCTTTTCTGAAACGATTTCCTTCAAAGCGTACACGGTTCTGTGAGGCCAGCTTACAATAATTAATGCAATGAGTTAGGTTGAGTTGTTAGACTCTCGGAAGGGGAAACAAATTACAACCAACAATGGTTTTTTTTTTTTTTTCCTTTTTGTTTCAAAAGATTATCAATAAGTTAGTGGTGGTTACGAGTTACGGTTTGGAGAAATTTGCATTATTTTAATATTTTAAAGTAAAATTTGTGTATTTGGTTTGTTTTTTTTGTTGTTGTAAGTTTTTTTGTTTTTGTTTTTTTTAATAAGTGGTGTAGTTGGTAAAAAAGGCGGTTTTGACACTTATATATATATTTGAAATAATTAAAAATCATAATTAAAAAAAAAAAAATATGATTAGATTTTGACTAAAATATGGAGTAGTTAAATTGCACTCATATAATAGTTTGTGAATTAAGTCTACTTTGAGTGGTACATAGAAATGATTTACATTTTCTTTATTTAAGTGTATTTTTCATAAGTGATATGATGAATTCATAAGATATATATTTTTACAATAGTTTTGAGTCTTATATAGAAATTCAATTTAATAACTTTTATCCATATGGATTTTTTCCTTTTGTTTTGTTTGAAGGATTGATCATATTATTTAGTCTTATAGAAGAAAAGAGTTTTAGTCTTATAAAGAAAAAGAGTTTGAAGGATTGATCATATTATTTAGCTTTATAGAATTGATGGATTGTAAATTTGTTAAGGATATGCTTTTAATAGCCTTGTTTATGTGGATTTCTATATTTCTTTATGTATTACTTTTTCTTTTTCTCTCTTTTTCCTTATAATTATATAAAGATTTTTTTGTGCATAATTTCACAACAAATTATAAGGAAAAGGGTTTTAACTATTGACTGTATAGTTTCAAATTTGTAGTACTGATGGATTGTAAAATTATGAGGAGAGTAAGTAGCTTTTAATAAAAAAAAAAAGGTTTGAGGGATTGTTTATATCATTTAAGTGTTATAGTATTGATGGGTTATAAAATAGGCCTGCAACTCATAGCTACTAGGATAATGAGTTTAATTTTAATTGTAAACCGATCTTAGGATAATGAGTTTAAGTTGAATTGTAAACCAATCCTAATATCATGAGTTTAAGTTGAATTATAAATAAAATATATCAATCAAAAATTGTATTCTCTAATTTTTGGTCATCTCACCTAGTGAAAGGAGGTATTATTGGGATCTGTCATCTCACCTATTGAAAGGAGGCATTATTGGGATGTCATCTCACCTAGTGAAAGGAGGTATTCTTATCCCAATGTATAGTAGGATTTAGATAGGCTAGAAAATATGAAGAACACTTATCCAAAAATTTGAGTAATTATTTTGATTAATCCCGATGTTTACCATTATTCCATGTAAAATGAACGCTCTTAACTTATGATTTAGCACATATAATTTTTTAAATCCATTTTCATAATATATATATTTAAATTTAAGCGTTCAAACTTGCATTATTTTATGAGAGAGAGGAAAGGGAGGGGAGAGAGGGAGGGATGGAGGGGTCTAAGGAAAGAGGGAGAATTTGGGTGGGGAAGAGTGAGAGAGAGACACAGTAACTGAGGGGCCAAGAGTGATAAAGTTGTAACAATGGTGGGATGGTGGGAAAGAGAGGGATTTTGTGAGACTGTGGGAGAGAGAGAGAGAGAGGAGGGGGTGATAGGGAGGGAGGGAAAGAGAGGAATATAAGGAGTCTAAGGAAGGGGAAGGAAGGTTTACAAAGATGGGAGGAGAGGGGGGTAGAGAGGGGAAGATGGAGAGAGAGGGGGAATAGGGAATAAGAGAGAGAGAGAGAGAGAGAAAGGAGGGGTGGTAGTGAGAGAGGGAAGGATAGGGAGAGAAGGAGAGCAAGGGAGGGGGAGGAAGGTTTACATAGATAGGAAGTGAGGGGGAGAGAGGGAGGGAGGGAAGGAGAGAGGGGAGGATGGAGAGAGAGAGGGGAATAGGGAGAAAGAGATATAAAAGGGTAGAGGTGAGAGAGGGAGAGAAAGGGAGGAGTATAGAGAGAGAAGTGAGGTGTGAGAGAGAGAGGTTTTGTCTAAGGGAGGGTGGAGGAGGGTTGAGAGTGTGAGAGAGATAGAGCTTGGTTTGAGGGGGCTTGTCATGAAGGAGGTACTAAAAGAGAGAAAATGATAGAGAAAGAGAGGAGTGGAGAGGAACTAATTTGGAAAAATAGGGGAAGAGAGAGAAGAGAGATGGCATGAAGGATATGGGTGTGTGTGAGAGAGAGAGAGAGATAAAGAGAGAGAAGGGAAAGAAGGAGAAAGAGGAAGTGATGGGGGAGAGCGGGAGGGAGATAGAGACATATCTGAATGGAGGTGAGAGAGTGAGATAGAGAGGGAAAATATGAGATAAAAAGAGTGGGGAAGGGAGAGGAGGCGGAAGAGAGAGAAAAAGGAGGGGGGAGAGAGAGAGTGAGAGGGAGGGAGAGAGAGATGGAGAAGGAGGGGGAAAAGAGAGGAGGGAGTGCAATTGAGAAAAATAGAAGCATTAGAGGAAATTTTAGCCTAAAAGTACCCATGAAATTTTCACGTAATTTCCATGTCATACTATGTGAACCAATAAAAATGCTTTAAATTTGAAAAGAGGTATATGTAAATATTTTGGAGGGAAAAGAATAAAAACTACTTTTTTTAATTGTATTTTTGGCTTATTTCCTTATAGGTTTACTCAAGTGTAGACACTCGTTGGATGTGGAGTTAAATTCTACATCCAACGAGTACCCATTATACACACTTTTTAGAATACCCACATTGATAAAAATTGAAGATACATTTAAAAAGTATGATGAACACGTTTTTTTAATGTATCTTCAATTTTTAATGTATCTTAATAATTGTTCAACATGTTCTATCTTCAAAATAACTATAACCAATAAACATAGTGGAGATACAATTGCAGTTTCATTTGTTGTTTCAACTTATTTAGCTCCCCGGCCAAAGACAACAGAAATTACAACGGATCACATCTAACTTCCAGAACTTCAAAATTACTTAAATCTCTGATTCTGCTTGGCAGTTCTTAGATGGCATGGTTATATGGCGGGTCGAAATCAACATCCCCAATAGGCTCAATAAAAAATAAGCAAGACTACGGCCTGGCTTCGGTTTCTTATCCAATGGCCCTTAAAATAAGAATGACCATCTAACAACTCTCGAGGAACGGGAATTGGCCAACTCACCATGGAGGGAGAAAGTGCGCAAGGTAGGCAAAAACCAGAGAATAACAATATTCATGGCACAGATTCCTCTTCCCTATCTTATGCAAGCTTTCCTTCCATGGTTTAGAACGCAGGATGCAGTGTTTAATTATTCCCATTATTTATTAATTTTCACGCCTAACCAGAATGGTGCATAGTACTATTATGTTCTCAAGGAAATTCACTTTCTCTTTAAAATTATTAGAACCCACGTGTTTTATTTTCAAACATTACCTTCCGTTGTCTTTCAATTTGTTTTCTAATGGTATACACCATTTATTTTAAACATTAGCTTACCGTTGGTCTTATTATGGTTTTTTTAATTCGGTAGGTTTTCTTCTTATTCTAAAATTTTGCTTCACTGAATTTTTATCTAGTATATTAGATAAGAGAGTCACCAAATTCGTTTATAATTAGGACGTTGATTAGCTGGGGTTTACATCCTATTTAACATATATCTATTATTTTATTTGATAAAAAGTAAATTATAATTGTATTTTATTATGGGTAAAAAAAGTAAGTTATATATATATATATATATATATATATATATATATATATATATATATATATATATATATATATATACTTAAAAATTGTAAATTGTCTTTATATGTAATTTTATAATTAATGTTTTTCAATATATTAGTTGTGTTTCAATTTGTAGTTTAGTGGATATAAATTTGTTTAAATTTGTGATTTCGATTTTTTTTAATTGTGTTATGTTAAAAAATATTAAATTATTTTTATATTTAATTGTATTGATACTAATATTTAATATTTAAAATATGATGAAAATATAATTTAAATATTGTTAATAGTTTATTTTTTAAAATTCTACAGTATAAATAAATAAATTTATTATTATTATATTATTTTTAATTTTTAATTAAATATTATTTATATTGTATAATATTGTTTTTTATAAAAATTGGAAAATGCACATAAAATAATTATTTTCAAGATTATATAAATTATTTTCTTTTTTATATAAATGTATTTTCACAATTATATTTTATGTTTTAAATTATTTTTAATGTGAAATTCATGTTTTAAAATCAACGTTAATTTAAAGTTTAAAATCCTTAAATAACTTTATGAGAATTCATCTTTTTCATTTCTTTGTATTTTATAATCCCTACACACATATGCTTTTTTCTATTTATTTTATATTATATTTGAATACATATTTATGTCGTCTTTCTTTGAAAACAAAATCCCTAGCTGCCAATGTGTACTATTATTGACAGTCACGTCTATTGTTAGATAATTGATAGTTCTTCCTGTTGGAAAGTGTAACTAGGTTTGGTCTTCGTAATGACTAGTGATTATGAATTGATGTAATAAAGAAGACACAAGTAATAAAATGTATTTTTGTAAAGCTTCCTTCATGCGTTTCATGATCAAGGAGTTTTTATTATAGGTCAAAGACTTCTTCTTGATGTCTTTTAGGGATTTGTCATCTTGTCATTAATGTATTATTTAGAGTCACGTATTTGAAGGATTGTTACGCTTGTAAAGGTCAAAAAGTATGCCTCAAAACCTTGTCAAAATGCTCTATAAAGATGCTGGAAAATATCCTTGAAGAATTCAATTCAATGTGCTAGAAACACTCCTTGTTAAGTCGGCCTAAAAGTCATGTCGGCTCACAGAAATAGTCACAACAGTTCACAGGATAGGTCGGCTAATTACAAGGGCAAACCACTATAAATACCCAGTGGACTGTGCAGAAAATACATAAATTACAGTTCGGATATGTCTGAAATTTCAAAGAGCATCTGTGGAATAACAGTGTTGGTTAAGGACTACAGTGACATCGAAAAAGAAGAGAAAAACAACAAATGAATTAGAGGGATAAAATACCTATGTTTTGGGTCCATTCTACCTCGTCTAGTCCTATTATTTGGTGCGATGAAAGGAAACATTACAAAGAAGCAATAAAGGTAGTACAACAAAGAATAGAGGCTCTTTGTTTTACATTTAAGTCTGTGATTTAATTCTAAACTACAGTACAAGAAAAGGAGGAGATATACTGCAGAAGGAGAGACTATAAAGGCATGCTCAGAAAGGGATAAATTTTATACAATCATGTGTAAGGAGGAGCCTTGGCAACTAGAGGAACTCTGTAAAGAGTATAAAGAAAATGAAGGATTTCGAACTTGATAAAGAAATCTCTTAGAGGATGAAAAGGAACAATAGTAAGGGTTGCTAGATAAGGGACCGGGTTTCCCTAGTGTTGGTGCAATACAATGCAGGAAAATGCAAGTAACCAACTCGAAAAACATGGCCCAGGATGTGCGAGCCGGCTGTGAGGAAGGATAGGGTGTTGTTCCTGGGCTTTGGGCACCTAATCTGAAATTATAATCCGCTGAAAATGAAGAGTAAGGTTAGGCCACCTACCTGCAACTGACAAATATAGATTCCAACGGTTGGTTTGTCTGCTACGATCACCGCAAGTTTTATGAGCTTCTCCTCCTCTCCAAGTTCACCATGGCTCCACTAGCAAATGAACCAAATTGGAGGGAAATCACCTTATTAAAAGAAAACCCCTAATTTTTATTTCGACAATTGCGACCAAAACATAGTTCAGTTTGACGAACCATTAACATCGTTGGAAACCTCTCGCAGAGGTCTAAAATAGGTATCCTTTTTTTTGGTGATTTGATACTTCACCCGAAATACTTTTTTCTAAGAAGGGTCACTTCGCCACCTCTCAAAATTGAATTTCTGCACTTGCTCCACTTGTACTTGGGGCACCACTTTGCCTTCATACTTGTCAATGTGTGTGTCAATTTTCGTCATGAGTAACCACCTTTCTCTCATGTTTTTATGTTCCCCACCGGGCCTATTCTGTGTGGCAGCATCATCGAGTTGCCCTTGATCAAAGCATCTGAGTTGAGTTGTCATCGCATTCGTGGAGTCTGTCTTGAGTCCCCTTTGCTTCTTGTTACAGTATTCCATCCATTTGTGCCTTTCCTCTCTCTAGTGTAGCCCATTTTGGCCTCTAGTCATACTGTTTCCCGTCCCCTCTGAAGTCGAGTCAGTCGCTGCCAGGTCATTCATGCTTTATATGCTCTGACAAGGGAAGTCATCTGCTTTCTACTCAATATCCCCCATTCCATCATCATCCCTAGTGCCAGTCCATCAGTTGCTCTACTATGATATATCATGCCTTAGTTGAGGATTTCTCATTACCTCACCTATGGCGGATCTCCTTCGGTCGACATCAACACATTCATTCCAGAAGACGGGTCTAGAGGGCGGTGTACCTTGGTTCCAGATTCCATTCTTGTTCGGTGCCTCAGATCAGGCTAAGGGACTCCTCATCACCCTTTGACTTGATTTTTTATCATCCACTCCACTTCAGCATGATCAAGATTTGTATACTTGATAGTTCGGTGATCCAGCAGATTTCTCTAGTGATTCCCGGGTGTGTGTGAGATGTTTCAGACCTCATGACGGAGTGGCCCTTCAGGTAGCCCCCCACATGCCCAGATGACCTCATTTTATGCTACAACTTCAAATGCAGCTCCGTAGATTTGATGGGTTCGGCTCCAGCCACTTGTAGCGCCTACAACATGCATGTATCACTCAGATGATCCATTCATATTTTTAGTGCCCTTTCCTGTTTATCAGGGCTTCTTTGGTTGTTATTATATCTCATGTACTCAGATATTAATGTATTTAGTCCTGTCTGTTGTCCCATGTGTAGTATGTATGTGGGATCCATTATATTTTTTTCTGGCCCATTTTACGCCAGCATGTCATGTACTTTATAGCTCAGTCCCATTTTGATGGATGCATGATTATTCTTTGTACTTTGTCATCTCGGCGGGCATAGGTATGCCTCCCCCGCCTCACTGAGAATAGATACCCAAACATTAAAGGAGACTTATATCATTTTTAGTTCTCGCCCCATCAAGTTATTGTCCTCTCTTGATTCACTCCATCTATGTGTCTCTCTCTCTCTCTCTGACTCCCCTTTGGTGTCTAGTGATTGTGTTCTTACAACATACTTCAGTCATACGATTAGCTCTTAACGCTCGTACGTTGGGGGGTAATCTATTACACCAATTTTTGATCATCTAACCATTTACATGTTGAGATTGCAACAAGATGATGAGCTTAATGGAAAGAAGTCGCCTTCACTAAGTGGGCCCACGGGCTATTTTTGGCGCAAAGTCTATTTTTAGACTATGTCTATTTTTAGACATATGGATCATGTTCTATGAGTTGCAGGATGCTATTTGTGGATGGTTGGTCAAGTCGGAAAAAATAGATGGACTTCTATTTTTAGACATATTGGGCGGAATCTACTTTTAGATTGCCAGTCTAAAAATAGATATGTCGAATATTATTAGCTCTTAATAATATTTGGACTCTAAACATTATCTTATTCTCTTGGAGCACTTCAGTTAAGTGCACAGATGTGGCACAGGAGCTGACAGAAGGAATTACGCTATTCCTGAGGGTTAAGTGGAGCTATTTCATGGATACTTCGGTTAGAACTCATGTGACAGAGTTTGGTGGAGTTGATTGAGGAAGTTAGTGGAGTTGTATTCAGTTTAACTAATCTAAACATAGTTGAGCTATTTGTATTCAGTTTAACTAATTGATACAATTAGTGAGAGTGGTCTGAATTAATTATTAATTAATTCACTAATTATAAACTCATTAATCAACTAAAGAATGCATCAGTTAACTTCAGTGCATGGACAGTTTCAGTGGAGACCAGTGCAGAAATAGGTGAAAGAGCAGGTTAACTATCGGTTGTGACTATACAGTTGCTATTTGCAACACACAGATAGGTGGAGAAGCCCATGAGGATTGCGCAGTACAAGCCAGGTGGTTTATCTATTTAATGAAGCCATCCCATAGCATTAAAAACACAATAGAGGCTGGCTATCAAGTGGCAAAATATTGGAGCATGTGTTTTGCTAGATCTAGCTTGATAGTGTGTAGCAATTGAGGGTGTGCATGAGAGCTTGTGAGGAGCTTTTTTACTATGATTGTTACATGATCTCCATGACATATAATATACAGATAGTTGGGGTTTTCGGCTTTAAGCTTTCCCATTAAATACTGTGTTCATATGTGTGATTGTTTGTGGTTTTAATGTATGCATGCAATTGATTTTATTTCCGCATGTGATGATCGATGGTAGAAGAGATTCTGTATTGTGCTAGAAGTTAAAATAGTGTGTGATCGGGGAAGAACATGATGAATAACCTGTGAATTGTTATTCCTACATTACAATTAGATGGATCGAAGTACACCATGTAACACCGATTTTACCATAGTAAAATTGCTTTCACTATAAGAAATAATTTAATAAATCATATTTTATTGAGTTATTTCTGGTTAAAACAAGAAACCCCGTGAGGAATAATTAAATAAATCCTTATTTATTTGGTTTTCCTCTAGGAATGATTAATTAAACCATTTTTTAAATAATATTCATGGTCATATTTAACCCAATTATGAGAAATAATTAGATAAATCATTATTTTTCTTATTTTTCTCTAGGAATAATTAATTAAATCATTATTTAATTGATATTTCTTGTTAAATTTGACTAAATCATTTAGGAATAATAAAATAAATCATTGTTGCTAAATTATTCCTTAACCCCATTCTTGAAATGATAAATAAATCATTTGTTTGTTTATTATTTCTAAATAAATGGATTTAACCAATTTAAATTCATTTTCCCTCCAACAAAATATAATAAAATATTCCAAGTAGTTAGATCTAGATCTTGGTTAATAATTATTTATTATGCAACATTATCAAGGATAACTCAATATTCTGTTATAAATAGGAGGGTTTTCCATTCATTATTTACCTTTTATCCTTTTATCATGGTCGAACTTTGATCCTTTGTAATTGTCATACTTTGATCACTTTTATTAATTTTTCTTCTTGAGCTCCCATAGAGTTCAACATGTCTTGGGTGTTCTATGCGATTGAGAGAGAGAAACTTCTGGATCTGAAGCATTGAGGATAGCCAAGAACCCATCCGATTGAAGGGGACTAGTAACATCATTCTTTGTTCCCTTCCCATGTGTTAATACATATACAATTCTTTATATATCTTGTCTTGTCCATTGTATATTTGGAGAAAATATGATTTCATTTTACTATTTAGCTACTTTTACTGTATAGATCTGCGTTTTTGTTGCATTTGTTTCGATTATCTATTGTAGATCTAAGGAAGTTAGACAACCATATTTTTTGCTAGGGTTGTTTTTCATGTGCAGCTAAAGTGATCTCTCTTCGTACACTTGTGTTAAGAATTCATTCTAATAATAATTACAGGAGATTATGTTTAATCGAGGATAAGTGTTGATTGTCAAACATAGTCAGACATAATAAACAACGTTAGTAAATTTAGTTGAGTAATTTTGTAATGTTGCAATGTGACGTTGAATAAATTGCAATGTAATGTAACATTGCAACAGCGATTGTCACATTGCAACAATGTTTTTCATAGTGCGCTTTGGATAGATTTCTATATCCATTCCAACATCACATCATGTTTGATTATTAAAACCCTAATATTAAAAACCCAATATTGAAATGAAATATTAAAATCCTAATATTAAAACTAAATACTAAAAACAATATAACCTAATATTAAATCCCAATACTAAACCCATAATATTAAAACCCAATATTAAATACAATAAAAATAGGGTTGACCAATCTTGGTAATGGTCAACTATTTAAACAATGACTATAAGGTTGACTTTGTTAGGCTATGTTGTCTAATGTGGTTGACTATGCTTGACTATTAATATTGATCAATAATAATGATAGACAATTTCGTTTGACTTAAATTGAGGATTATTGATTGTCAAACAATAT